>CM022944.1:63142181-63257721 GCA_012931725.1 Litsea cubeba
CAATCTATGACGGATTCTTTCCCAAAAGAAAGATATCTTGAGATATCCTATCCCAAAGAAAGGGATCATGAGAGATTCTCTCCAAGTAAAGATATTCTTAGATATTCTCTATCCAAATGAGATATTTTTGGATATTCTTTACAAAAATGACACCATATGAGATCTAAGCCATTTCAAAAGCTTAAGGTCCCATGGGTTAGCCCATATGAGCCAGGTTTGACCACCTAGGCACAAAAAAAAAAAAATTTTGGGCTTAGTCAAAGAGAAATCCCTCTTACCAAGAGCATACAAAAAATGGTTTCATGCCTCTTTTGAGTTGATTGGACCATACAAAAGAAAATTCCAAGCCCATGAGCTCCAAAATCAAACCATCCAGCCTCATCTACCAAATGAGCCCAAAATCTTGAAATTGACATTCCATAAAAATTCAAACCAAATCCTGGTCCCTAAATTGCCACATACAGCCTGTTAGGTCACAAGACCAAAACCAAAAAACCCAAAACCCGATCCCCTAACTTGCCACATACAGCCTGTTAGGTCACAAGATCAAAACCAAAATTGATCCCCCAACATTCCACATACAGCTTGTTGGGTCACAAGATCAAAACCAAAATTGATCCCCCAACATTCCACATACAGCTTGTTGGGTCACACGATCAAAACCAAACCCGACCCCCTAACCTGCCACATATAGCCTGTTAGGTCACAAGGTCAAAACCCAAATCCACATCCCTGATGTCATCTTCAAAACTTTGCCTCGAGATGGTATGTGATCCCTTTCACTACCATAAAATTCCCCTGGAAGCTCAAAAGGCTACAAATACCAAAAAGAAAGACTGCTCAAAGACTCTTGGTCAAGTCACAGGCTCTCCTTCAAAAATCTCTTCGAGGCACATCGACTACAAAAGTTAAGCAACTCGCCGCTGTACCTCGAGGGGGCATTTGTTGACACCAAAAATGTCACTTTGCCTCTTCAAGATCCAAAGAGCTACATGAGGTCGCAACCTGCCATAAATAGGCAATGCTGCTTCCAAAAATCAAATCTTGTCAGAATTAAACTGCAAGATTTTTCCAGAAAGCCAAAAGAGGAGTACACAAGAAGTTTCGGGCCATTTCAAAATCATTTGGCCTAACATCGCTTCTCCGACAGCTGAAAAGGAGCTCTCGGCGGCAAAGCTCTCCGGGACCATGGTTTCCAAGACAGAGCCTATGGATCATCTTAAAATGACTCCAATAGGTTCCCTGTCAAATTTCAAGTCAATCGGACATCGGTTGACCGCACATCAAACCGCGACATCTTCATCGCGACAAAAAGCAAGTCTACAGGTGATAGGACCCCAAACGGCTTCAAAACTCAAACAAAAGCCTATAGTTGGTCTTATTTATTGCTCAGGAGGCTTCACACCAAATTTCAGGTCATTCCGACATCGTTTGGCCCAGTTTCAGCTTCTGACGGAAAATCGGCAGCTCTGCGCGACAAAGTCTTCGGCTTTCTCAGGAAATTGGAAACTTTGCAAAATAAAATGCAAGGATTCTCATCAGGTTTCCTACAAAGAAATTAGGCCAATAAATGGTCAAAATGTCAAGGAAAAGTACAGAAGAAAAAAGAATCGAAAAACAGCAAAAACGGACACAAAACGGGACACGAAAGGGGGAAAACCCCCCAGGGTCGCAGACCCCTGCGACCCTGGCCCAGGGTCGCCGGCGACCTTGGAGCCCGGGGTCGCCGGGAAGGCCCCGGAAACCCCGGTTTTCGCCGTTTTTTTGCGATTCGAAGAGCCCAGCCTCTGGTACTTTCAAAAATTCATGCTTTTGAGACACCAAGTCCTCTGATATCCGTCCAAAACACGAGTCAATCATCAAGAGTATCGAAAACAATATTGATCGCCACTCGGTCAACCAAAAAAAAGTGTGCTTTCTACCCGACCGATCGAGAAATCGACAGGACAAATGGCATCGATCCGCTGTTGGCAACAAACACCTGAAATTACATGATCATCTGATGTCGATCTACATGAAGATCCATCGATGATCATCGACAGAAGAATCCCAAAAGACGTGGCACGGCCCGCGACTCTTCATCTGCTCGGCGACCACTTAATGCGATTAATTGACTAGCTTTATTACAGTCATTAATCCATTTCTTTGGACGGCCCAATCAGAAGCAAGCATTCGGGAGTTACAAGTCAAGAGATTCATGGCATTTAACCCATGAAACTCCTCCCATCATGGCAATTAAAGGCGATTAAATGCCCTTAATCTCCTCCGGCCAATCAGAAGCCAAGAAAAAGGAGTTACAAAATAAACAATTCAATTTTGTAACTCCTCCCATTATGCGGCTTAATGACAATAAAAGCCCATAAACCCACCTAAAAGGCTACCTAAAAGCCTATAAATAGGAGGGTTCTCCAAGAAGAAAGAACATCACAGAGCATCAGAAACATCAGAGAAAAAAGCACAAGCACACAGACAGAAACCCAGAGAAAGGAAAAAGAGAGAAAACTCTGCGGAAGTTCTACACCGGCCACCGCAACAAGGTGACAAAATTCCCTTGGGGGGTACCCCCCCCAAGGTCCTTGCCTTCTCCTCCTGCCTCCAATGGCTTAGATGTGGCTTTTCAGCCCGTCTACTCGGCTTTTTATTGGACATAGGACCTCGTTTTGGTCTTTGTCTTGTAAAAACCTGAGGTTATAGCCAAGCCAAGCGAATCAATAGCATCCTCTGTTCTCATCTGCATGGATGATGGCGAAGCCCACACATGGCTTGCGACCGTCAATCTAAACGGGTCCCCCACAATCTCCTGAGAAGTTAGATCCTCCTTTTCTTGCTTTTCATTGTAGTTTGTATTTTTTCAAAAGAGACAAAAATCACAATTCTTGTCTTTCATTGTTGATAAGGATTGTAAAATCGGCTATAAACGCCAAAATCAGCTATAACGCCAAAAATCGGCTATAAACGCCAAAATCGGCTATAAATGCCAAAAAAATCGCCTTTCACGGCAAATCAAGAAAATGTCTCTTTTCTTAAATATATGTGCAATGGAAAACTTGAAAGAAGTTGATTTCCTTTTTACTTGCGAAGGTTGATCTCCGGATCACCACTTGCAATTCCAAGTAAAAATAGAAAATCTGGCACACCCACACAAAAAAAGAAATGTTGATGCACGCCCCTGCCCCCTGGTTACGAAAGGGTTGGACCCGACGGACTCCCACGTCCGCCGACCTCGGTAGGAACCGAGCAGGAGCGCGGTCCATCAGAGATCAATCCTCCAAGAAAACTCCATGAGATTGGTGTTTTAGATGAGAGAGAAAGTTGCTGGAAGAGAGGGAAAGAGCCCTTGCTCTAAACCGTGCAGGAAAAGAGAATGAAGGAGAAGAAGAAAGCTCTCCCTCTTATAAGATGGGTTTGTGGGCCCCGATCTTCACAAGGCTAAAAATGGTATTTGCGGGTCCCGAATGAAAACCACGAAGAAGACAAAAATGATCAGCGAAATTTCTACTTTCCAAAAAGTATACTTTCCCCAATTTCTGAAATTTTCAAAATTCATGGACAGATTTAGTGTGAAAAGTCAGTTTTGCCATTTTTCTCGAAAAACGTATTTTCTGATCATCGAATCAAAATGGTCAAAACATGAAAGTTGTTAAACTTCATAAAATGAGTCAAAATACACCAAAATCAGAATTTTTAGAAATCAAAAGTAATTTCTCATAAAAATACATATCATAGGGACCGGGTCAAACCAAGGTCAACGGTCCTCAAAATCTCCAAGGCTATGGAAAAGTCTAGTCAAACTCAAAAACAAAGTCAAACCAACTCAAATCTTGCTTAAAAAGCTAAACCATAATTAAAACAATACTAAACAGGGAAATTGGGGGTCGGGGTCTTACACATGCAGAGGGACTCCTAGTAAAGGAAGGCTCGCATAACCGTGGCAGGTCCAAGGATAGGGGTAAGTCAAGAAGAAACAACTCTAGATCAAAGTCCAAAAGCAAGAAAGATTCAGAATGCTTTCATTATGAGAAGAAAGGGCACTGGAAGAAAGATTGCCGGCATTACAAGGCAAACAAAGATGGGAAGAATAAAGCTAGGGACAAATCAGATAGCAGTTGTAGGTGCAGGAAAATTATGACCCACAATACTTAGGGTGCCTTACAGGACTTATCCAAACGGGAGAGGATGATCTGCTGCCTCCTAGCCTGAAAGGGAAGAGCAAACGGTCAGAGGACCCTGGCCTGGGCGGCACAAGGCTCTCCGATGCCTAAGTCAGTGAGTGAACTGGAACAAAGGAAGGAGAGAGGCAGAGTAACAACTCTCTAGTTTTAGATGTGCATACCTGTAATGGAGATCGCTCCTCCTCTTATAGAGGAAGAGGCCTACGTTGCATGGGGGAGGCTCATGATGACGTCCTGGCATGCCTAGGGGTGTCATCATGTTAGCCCACCATTCATTAAATGAGGGTCCGATCATCCCACAAAGTAATAAATATGGTCCATTCTAGCCCACGTTGCATTTAATGCGAGTCGGATCAGCCCATACAGCATTAAATGCATGTCATGTTGGGCCAGATCTTGTTGGACGCCTTTGGCGGTAGGAATCCCATCGGGTACATCCTCGGGCCTTGTCCTGATTTGGCCTCAGCCGCTGGATGCCGCCTGGTCAGTGATTTGGCAAAGATTGTGGACGGCTGGATGTCGCATCTGTCCCACTGGCACGCGCCCCTACTATGCCACGTGTCTGATGGCGTGGCGGGCGTGGGGCGCGAGTGGGGACTCTTCCTTGCTTCGGCTTCTGTCCCGGCTCCTTTGGCCGGGGTTAAGCTCTTTAGCCGAGGTGGGTGCCTAGTAGCCGAGCTCGGCGCTAGCTGCCAGAGTCTGCCTGATCTCGGCAGGGGCCTCTGTCCCGGCAGCCGAGGTGAGTCCGGTGCCACATGGATGGCACGTGGGAGGCACGTGAGAATGCTTAATCCCATCTTACAGCCGTGATTAGCATAATCCTGGAGTTTTGGAAATCTCCCAACACAATTGCCCCTTGCTTCTGACCTTGCGAAGTTCGCCAGCAAAGTGAGGTCGGGAGCTATATGACAGGGAATTCTTCTGGGATAGAGTCCCTCTTGGTCTTGACAGTTGGCACTTGGCCTTTGTTCAAAGTCGCTTTGGATGATCGAGGCAATAAATGACGTCTGTCAATCAATGCCGAAGACATATCAACGGCTCTGCGTGTCATCTTCTGATTAGTTGTCCGGTCGCCTCGAGGTCGCACGCGCCATTTTGTCAGGGATGTATTCAATTTCTGAAATGATGTACGCGGAGCCCTATGGAGCGTTGTTTGGCGCGTGCCATTAGGGTTTCTGAAGAGGGGGTCCCTTCCCCTATATATAGGGCAATCGAGGTTCTCTTTTTCCTTATTTGTCATTCCGAACCAGAGAGGAGGAAGCCACTGCGAGGGAACTCCGCCTGATAAGTGGAGCGTTGCTGGAGCCGAGTTTCTTTGCTGCTCAGCATCTTCGTTTCGCCTTCGTAAGTCCCCTTTACCCTGCCTCCTTCCTATGGGTCTCTAGGTCGAGGATTCCTCTGTTTTTAGATTAGGATAGGAATGGGCATCTATAGCCACTGGTTAGAGGGCGAGGCGGCGATTGAGGGTTTCAGGTCGACCTTTAGGATTCCCGCCGATGTCCAAGTCAGGGGCGCTGAACCCAATGGTATCAACCTCCGTGACTTCTCGGGAGGCTGGATGCCTTTTCCCCTAGTGGTCGTGACAGAAGGTGGGGTCCGATTTCCCCTTCACCCCCTTCTTAGGAGGTGCCTCAGTCAGTGGTGCCTCTGCCCCTGCCAGTTACTGCCCAACGTCTTCAAGATCGTGATGGGCACAGCCAAACTGAACGAGGTCCTGGGCATCAACCTTGGCGTCTTCGATATTGAGGATGTCTATGACATATGCAAGTCCGGAGATGCCTACTATCTCCGGGCTAAGCCAGGTTGGGAAGGCTTCGTCCGCTACTTGGAAGATTCGAGTAAATATGCCGGGGACGATCTTCTGTATGTCTCGGCCAACTGGGAGTTCGGGATAGCCGACACCGATAGAGGCTACCAGGTTCCTCGCCATTTTGGGGCTGTTCCAAGTAAATACTGTCTCTCTTTCTTTGTTCGTTTCCCACATGCTTTTCTTTCATGTTCCACCGTACTGATCCTCTGATCACTATGCAGCTTTGAGGGAGAGGAAGCGGGCTGCTCGGTACATCTGGATGAGGAATGAAGCCTGGCTCCGCCTAGTGAAGCGATATAACGGCCACGAGGGCAGGGCGGCTTGGTCACTGCTAGGGTACCAGCCGAAGTATCGTGGATACATAAGGGGCACAATCGAGCCGCCCCGAGGCCAAGCGAGAACATGCTGGTCCTAGAGTAAGGGTCGAAGGGGGGCCTTCGCGGGCGGCGTTCGACGTCAGAGTTGCGTCCGGTGCCCAAGCTTCCACATCGGGGTCGAGACCACACGAGGCCTCAGGAAGGAAGTCGAGTCAAATTGCCCGATCTCCCTCGCCGAGTTCGGAGATGAGGCACGCCAAACGTCTGTCCTTTGGGGACCTCGAGACCCTGGCACTCGGAGTCGAGGGCGCCCGAGCTCCCCAGGTGCCTACGAATCCGGGTCCCCTTGTGGTTCCCTCTCCGGGGGTTCGGGAAGCTTCCCCCTCGGCTATGGTAAAGGTCTCTGCTCCTCCTAGTCCTGCCGGGCTGGTGGTACGTTCGCCCCCAGCTGAGGCAGGGCAAGAGGAAGTTCGGCCGTTGAAGAGGCTGAGAATCGAGGCAGGTCCTAGTTCAGCAGCGGCTTCGCCATCTCAGGGCCCACATCCGTGGGAGCCGAGCTTCGTGCTTGAACCAGGGAGGCCGATGATGATGGACGATCGCGTTCTCCACAAGATCGATCCCCCGGTCCTCGAGGCACTTGGGTGGGCCTGCGCCCTTCCTCAAGACATGGTGCAACTGGACAGGTACAGCGATCAGAAGCTGATACTGTCAATGCTGCAGTCGAACTTCATGGTAAATCCATCTGAACCCCTACATATTTTATCTTGCTGTTCAATATCAGTGTGTGTTTTCTGACTTTCATCCTGAACGCCTTGTTTCTCCTACAGGCGGTGCAGAAGTCCATGGTCGCGGCTGACAGACTGTGCAAGTACGGCGTCGATATTGCCGAGCTGATAGCGGAGAAGAATGGCCTGCAGGAATCCCTAGACACCGTTACTCAGAAATTAGTGAGGGCTGAAGAGGAGTATGCAGCGGGGCTCGAGCAAGCGAAGGGAGAGGCCGAGGCGGAGAGGACTAGGGTGGCCGAACTCGAGGTCTCCATCTCGAAGATGGAAGATGACTACGCGGCCCTGCTCCAAGTTGAATCCAAAAGGGCGGATGATGCCGAGGCGAGACTCGAGTCAGAGTGCGATGCTGCTTTTGAGGATGCCAGGGCGCAGGTCACTGCTTACTACAAGGAAAGAGTACTCGTTGTAAGGGACAAGGCCTGGGCGAAAGGATGGCGCGCTGGCCTGAAGGAGGCCGGGATCTCGGAGGACCATCCGTCCTTGCAGGAGCCGCCTCCGTTTCCACTTCCGACGCCGAGCTCTGCCCCTCCTGCCGGCGAGGCTCCTGATGCTGCTGCTCGCGCCTCTGATCCAGCGTGACCTCGGGACAGTCTCGTCGCCTCTGTTCGTGGATAAGGCTTTTTTCTTTTTCTGCATTGTTTTACTTTTCTCCGTACCTCTGCTTTTCTCTGTACCTCTGTACTTGTATTTCTGTGCTGCTTTTCTGCACTTCAGTGCTTGCACTGTTTTTTTTAAAGACTTGTCACTGGCTTAAATGGATTGGCCGAGACGAGCTGTCAGGTGCCGAGATGAACCCAGAGTTGAGGGTTTCGGCTGTGCGAGCCTGAGTTCGGGAACCATCTCGAGAGGTGTATAAACCCCGATTTTTAGGGAAGACTGGATGTGTAAATCTGAAGTCAGTCCCAGGGTATATGAACCCAGAATTTAGGAAGCGACCCAGATGTTATGAACCCGGTGCCGATCCAAGGGTGTTATGAACCCAGAGTTTAGGAAGCGACCCGGGTGTTATGAACCCGGTGCCGGTCCCAGGGTGTTATGAACCCAGAGTTTAGGAAGCGACCCGGGTGTTATGAACCCGGTGCCGGTCCCAAGGTGTTATGAACCCAGAGTTTAGGAAGCGACCCGGGTGTTATGAACCCGGTGCCGGTCCAAGGGTGTTATGAACCCAGAGTTTAGGAAGCGACTCGGGTGTTATGAACCCGGTGCCGGTCCAAGTGTGTTATGAACCCAGAGTTTAGGAAGCGACCCGGGTGTTATGAACCCGGTGCCGGTCCCAGGGTGTTATGAACCCGAAGCTGCCGAACTCAGACGAGACGAGATGACACAGGTTTGATGACAAGGCAAACTTTGCTTTCATTGATTCTGAGGCTTGTTACATCTTTTAGAAATAGAATTTCTTCAAGTGAGACGCATTCCACGGTCTCGGCAACTGGTTGCCTTCTAAATCTTCAAGTTTGTAAGAGGATCGTCCTGCCAGTGAGACCACTCTGAACGGGCCATGCCAGTTTAGGGCCAATTTTCGTTCATTCGGATCTCTGTCAGCTGGCAGGGTCTTCTTCAGACCCAGTTCTCCTACTGAAAAGCTCTGTTCTCTGACTTTTTCATTGTATCCTCTGGCTAGCCGTTGCGATAGTCAGTCAGTCGTAGGGTTGCGGCTTCTCGACGCTTGTCCGCTAGATCCAGCTCCATCGCCAAGTTCATTTCGTTTCGGCCTTGGTCGACCAGCTCTGTCCTCAGGGTGGGGAGGCCAATTTCCAAGGGAATGACCGCCTCCATCCCATAGGCCAGAGAAAAGGGTGTGGCCGAGGTGGAACGTCTTGGAGTCGTTCTGTATGCCCATAATACGCTGGGAAGCTCCTCTACCCATCTCCCTTTTGCCTTGTCCAGTCGCTTCTTCAAGCCGTCCAGAAGTACCTTGTTAGAAATTCCGGCCTGGCCATTGCTCTGCGGGTACGCCGGAGTGGAGTAATGGTTCCTGATGCCGTGCTCTTGGCAGAAGTCTCTGAAGGATTTGGAGTCGAACTGAGTCCCGTTGTCCGAAATCAGGGTCCTGGGGATGCCGAACCTCGTTATGATGTTTTTCCATACGAAGTTCCTAGAGTCCCTGTTAGTGATGGAGGACAGCGGTTCAGCCTCTATCCACTTTGTGAAGTAGTCCGTAGCAACTATCAGCCATCTCTTGTTCCCCGGAGCTCGGTGGAGAGGTCCCACAATGTCCAGCCCCCATTGAACGAAGGGCCATGGACTGGGGAGGGGACTCAGGTCTTGCGCTGGCTGATGAAGCGAGTGGGAGAACTTCTGACATTTCTCGCATTTCCTGGCGTATACTTGCGCGTCTTTCTGCATGTACGGCCACCAGTAACCTTGGCTTATAGCTCTGTAGGCCAGTGAGTGACCTCCGATATGACTGCCGTAGATTCCTTCCTGGATCTCATACAGAAAGTTGTCCACCTTGCTTGGATGGACGCATTGGAGGTAGGGACCAGTGAAGGATTTTCTGTAGAGTTTGCCTTCGGGAGAGAGCCAGAATCGGGCTGCCTTGAGTCTGATTCGGTGGGCTTCATTCTTGTCCTCGTGGAGCTGGTCTTCCTTCAGGTAAGAGATGATTGGATCCATCCAGCTCGGGCCGAGATTAGCACACAGGACTTGCCGAGATGAGTGGAGCTCTAGGCTTGATCTCGGTATCGATCCGACCTCAACAGTTCTTTTCTTTCCTGCTTCGACAACGGAGGCCAGGTTTGCGAGTGCATCGGCGTGCGTGTTGGTATCTCTGGAGATTTGTCTGACCTCGGCTGTCTAGAAATGAGAGAGCAGTTTCTTTGCGAGGGCTAAGTAGGCCGCCATCCTGTCGTCCCTGGCTTGGTAGTCTCCAGCGAGCTGGCTAGTTACCAGTTGCGAATCGCTGAAGATCACCAATTGCTGGGCTCCGAGGATTAGGGCGCTATTCAGCCCTGCTATCAGAGCTTCATATTCCGCTTCATTGTTTGTTGCTTTGAAGTCCAAGGTGAAGGTTCGTTCTATGACCAGTCCCTCTGGCGATTGGAGGACTATGACGGCGCCAGCTCTCTTGGAGGTGGACGAGCCGTCAAGAAAGACCTTCCATGCTGAGACGGGAACTTGTTCGACCTCGGTAACTTCGCGCTCATGCCCCGTGCCCCCCAGTTCCGTGCCGGGTTGGGTCGAAGCCGAGCTGGGAGAGGCGAACTCTACAATGAAGTCTGCCAGGACAAGGGCTTTGATCGCAGTCCGGGGACGGTACTGTATGTCATATTGCCCCAGTTCGACTGCCCACTTTGAGATTCGCCCTGAAAAGTCAGCTTTCTTGAATATTGAACGGAGTGGATGCTCCGTGATGACCACAATGGTGTGGGATTGGAAATAATGGGAGAGCTTGCGGGAGGCGCTGATGAGCGCCAACGCAAGCTTCTCCAGTAAAAGGTATCAGGTCTCGGAATCAAGCAGGATCTTGCTCGTATAGTAAATTGGTTTTTGGACTCCTTCGTCCTCTCTGATGAGGACGGAGCTCACCGCTTGATCCGAGACCGCAAGATACAAATACAAAATCTCCCCCGGAGTTGGGGTCGAGAGTAAGGGTGGTGAAGACAAATAGGTTTTGAGTGCTCCCATAGCTTGGTCGCACTCAGGGGTCCATTGGAACTTTAAATTCTTTTTCAGAAGCTGAAAGAAAGGCCGGCACTTATCTAATGATCTGCTGATGAAGCGATTGAGTGCTGCAGCCATGCCTGTAAGCTTCTGGACCTCCTTTATGGTAGATGGGCTCTGGATGCCCAGGATTGCAGTAATTTGGTCCGGTTTGGCTTCTATTCCCCTCCGCGTTACTAGGCTCCTGAGGAACTTGCCAGAAGCTATGCCGAAGGCGCACTTGGAAGCATTCAGTTTGAGTTTGAATCTGCGGAGGATGCTGAAGACTTGGGCTAGATCCGCCAGATGGTCACTGGAGTGCTTGGAATTGACGACCATGTCGTCAATGTAGACTTCGACTGTCTTGCCGAGCTGAGCCTGGAACATCTTGGTGACAAGGCGCTGATAGGTTGCCCCTACGTTCTTCAGCCCAAAGGGCATCACCTTGTAGCAATAAGTGCCACGGGGGGGTTATGAATGCAGTTTTCTCCTCGTCTGGCTCGTACATCGAAATTTGATGGTAGCCTCTGTAGGCGTCGAGGAAGCTCATTCTGTCATGGCTAGCGGTGGCGTCGATCATCTGATCAATCTTTGGAAGGGGAAACTGTCCTTGGGGCAGTCCCTATTAAGATCCGTGAAGTCCACGCACACCCTCCATTTGCCAGTCTTCTTCTTGACTACCACTGTATTGGCCAGCCAGATCGGGTACTGGACCTCTCTAATTGCGCCTACCTCTAACAACTTGTCAACCTCTTCGACTACCGTGTCTGTCTACTGTAACCCCATCCTGCGGGCTCTTTGTACCACTGGCTTGTGGTTGGGATCCACGTTCAGCTTGTGGCACAAGACCTCGGGGTCGACCCCAGGCATTTCGGTCGGGGTCCAAGCGAAAACGTCCACATTTTGCATCAAAAATCTTGAGAGCTCGGCTTTCCCTGGATCGGGCAACTGGGTGCCGATCAGAAAAAATCTGTCTGGGTCTGCTGGGTCGTGCCTGACTTTGGCTAGATCCTCAATGCTCTTCTTGTCGGGATCCCGACCGATCTCATTGTTAGTTTTATGGACTCAATCAAGTAGATGATATAATAAATTGATTAATTTCTTTATTTATCAGTATATTCATGCTTTCCTTTCATGAGATGAATGGTGATTTATTATATACTTGCACATAACCAATACGAATGACATGATGGTTCATGAGATGAACCGGAGTCCATAAGCATATTAGATGTAACACATGTGTATGGATGAGATCCACATACGTGAGACATGTGTGACAAATCTTATACTTAAATATCTTTACAGCCAGTGATGAGATTGGACATCTCATACTGACAAGGTTGCAGCATTTTGATCACTATGAGATAATGTGATTGGCCTCGATCATCAGAATGTAAGATTCTGGATCATAGTGCTGGTACATTGGATGTATTGAAGGACCATGAGAAGCACCTTATAAACACTGTCTTTACTTTAAGGTCTGCTCTCATAATTCCCTAGCAATTGGCTCTCAATCCTGAGACATTACTGAACTCAAGTTTCTAACTATTCATTTGCTTTGAGTCACCAATGAGTGAGGCCAACTGTAGGTCAACACCTCGGTGATTTGGGTACGTGGTAGTAGAGCTGTGGGAACATTCAATTGTCAAGATGGAATCTATCTCTAATATCCCCTTGTGCCAATTAATGGATTTATCATTGGTAAGTGCGCACCCATTCCGATTAAGAGTTAATTGGAAAGGTACCTATGATCATTATAATTAATTGGGGCTCAAGGATAATAAGATATGGATCTAGTTTTTAAGACAGGTCCAATTGATCCATGGATATTGATAGAGGGGTCTACTTGTGGTAATGTGGAAGTTTAGGGTCTTCTATGTAATATTCCTAAGACTAGAGTTCAATTGCATTTATATAGTGGAGTTATTTGCAATTAACTGTGGGCCCGGATTACACATGAGAGGTGGGGTCGCGAGTCCCAGTTGGAGCCAGCTTTCTAAGGAATCCCTAGTGGTCCCCACACTAGCCCAATTATTAGAAAGTATCTAATTCTAGTTGAACTCTAAAAGAAAAGTTACTATGTCTATTTGAAGTGAGACTTCTAATAGTGGTAATAGTAGACTTACTAATTTTAGTAGAAGTGAGACTTCTATTTTAATTAGAAAGGAATTGAAAAGTTACTAATCATATTTGAAGTGAGACTTCTAATTATGATATGGTAAGTTACTAATTATTGTGGAAGTAAGACTTCTATTTTAACTAGTAATAGAAGAGAGTTACTAATTGTTAGAGAAGTGAGACTTCTATTTCAATTAGAAAGAGGAGGTGGCTTAATTGCTTTTAAGCTATAAATAGAGGAGGGCAAGGCTTGGACGTCCCATGCATACATCCACCTAGGGATTCACGCCCAAGGCATCTTTGTGCAAGTGTTGCACATGCCTCTTCTCCTCTCCCTCTTCTAGTTCTCTTTCTAGTTCCTCCCTAGAGTTCCTAGTAGTTTTCTCTTGGAGATCCCACCATCTTCTTGAGAGAAAGGAGAATCTGATACGGGTCATAGCGTGGAAGATCAAGAGGTCTTGGAGATCCCTATTTGATTAGTGAAAGCGTTTCATCATCAAAGAAAGACGCAACTTCTCCATTAGAGCACAACCGAGCTCCAAAGGTATAATCTACTTCCTTGCATGTTGTAGATTTATTTGTAGCTTATATGTTGCTGGTTCTATCTTCTAGATAGATTGTATTTACTGATCATGATAGCCGAGATTGAGGACATAGATCTTGGATTGGGTTTTATAGCCTTCTGGATAGTTGATCCCTGCATCAAGTGGGTCAAAAGTTTTTGAAACCTATCCTAGAGGCCCACCCTATTTCCAACACTCATCTAGTCCCTTCTCGAACTCTGCCAAATTGACTTGCTCTGGCTCCTTCTCTCCAGGGACCATGGCCAGCATGCACTGCCTGGCCAACTGCTGATCTCCTTTGACTGTGACCACCTCCATTTTGCCTTCCTGGTTTTCGAGCACGAACTTCAGCTTCTGGTGGAGGGAGGAAGGGACTGCTTCCATCTTGTGGAGCCATGTCCTGCCCAAGAAAACATTGTAGGGAGAAGGGGCGTCCATTACCAGGAAATCGGCCATCACGGAGGCTCCGCCTACTCTGGTTTCCAGAGTGATTCTCCCCTTAGGGTAGACTGGTTTGGCGCTGAACCCTATCAGGGGTGCACGAACCTCCGTCAGATCAGCTTCTGAGAGTTTCATCTTCTTGAAACACTCATAGTAGAGGACCTCGGAAGAGCTGCCGGAGTCGACGAGGATCCTCTTCACAGTGAAGTCCTTCAGCTTCATGGTCAGGAGCAGAGGGTCGTTGTGGGGAAGCTGAGTTCCCTCTAGATCTTTGTCTGAAAATGATATCGCTGGGCGGTCTCGGCGCGCTCTCTTGGGTGCCGAACCGAGCTAGGCTCTCATCACCTCTTTCCCGTGCGAGGCCCGCCTGGCTTCGGCACGAGCCTGGGGGCTGCCTCTAGCTGAGGGAGAGGGAGCTGAGGGTGCCAGATGGATCACATTGATGATCTTCTTAGAGTCTTCGCTGTCTGGAGCCTAATCAGCGCTCTGATGAGCTCGGCTGTCGCCGCCGCTGTCGACGTCTCCTGCCTTCAGGAACTCCGCAAGGTGGCCTTCCTTGGCGAGTCTTTCCAGGTGATACTTCAAAGTCCTGCACTCCTCAGTATTGTGCCCGCTATCTTTGTGATAGGCACAGAACCTGGTCTAGTCACGGGTGGAAGGATCACTCCGCATGGTCTGGGGCCACCTGAAGAATGGCTTGGTCTTGATCTTGTTCATGATCTGGTGGGTCGGTTCCTTGAAGACGATGTTCACACCCTGGTGGGTGTCAGAGGGAGGTCTGGTCCTCCTGCTGCCCCCAGACCCGAATCCTCTCGCCGAACTGGAGACCCAGGTCTGTTTCGGCTCTTCCTTCTTAAAGGGCTTCTTGCCCCTCTGCTGGGGCTGGTTGCTTCTTTCCTTAGGTCCCGGGCCTTCGTCCTCCCGAGCCCGGATCTCGTCCTCCTCCCGGGCGACATAGCGCTTTATCCGGGACATCAAGGTCGACATGGAGGTAGCGGGATCTCCAACCAAATCTTTCCTCAGCTCGTGCCACGGCAACAGGGCGTTCCGGAAGGCGAAGATCGCCACCTCCTCTCTGGTATCCTCGATCTGGCTATAAATCGCCCAGAACCGCCGGGCGAACTGGGTGAGGCTCTCGCCCTGCTTTATCTTTAGGGCAAGAATATCAGCGTCGGTCTTGGGGACGACGCTGTAGGCCTGAAACTTCTTCAGGAAGGAGAGTTGAAGCTCTTTCCAACTCGAAATAGACTTCTCCGGGAGGGTGCAGAACCACTTCAGAGGGAGGTCGCTCAGACTGGAGGAGAAGATCTTGCAGTTGAGGTGGCCTTCGTTCCCCCAGATGGACATCTTCTGAGAGAAGTGCTAGAGGTGAGCGGATGGGTCAGACAATCCGTCGTAGGGGACAAACCGCGGGACGGAGAACTTCTTGGGCAAGGGAGTTCTTTCGATGTCCCGTGTGAAAGGAGAGGCCCCCAGATCGGTGGGGCCACAGATTTCTTGCTGGTCCCGCATCTCCAGGTTTTGTTAAAGAGCCAGCTTGATACGCTTGTCGAGCCGCTCCTGCTCGTCATCCTTCTCTGGTGTCGGTGCTCTTGGCTTCCGCTTCGAATGGCCTCGGCTATGGTGGCTATGAGCTCGTTCGTCGCGGCCACGATGGCTATGGCTGTTGCTCGAGCCTTGGTCGTGGGCCTGGCTACGCTTCTGATCCAAAAAGGCTCTCAGATCCTCGCGGGAAGGCTGGACTACCTTGCTCTGGACAGCTCTCTTCTCGCCTTGAGGCTCTGAGGGCTGCCTTAACGAGGCATTTTGCACCGCTCTCAGTCGCTGCTGGAGCTGGCGGATTATTTGCTCCTGCTTTTGGAGGAGAGCGTTTTGAGCTGCGATGTCTCCTCCATCATCAGGGTGTTGCACACGGTGTGGCTCCTCCACTGCCACAGCTTTGCCTTTGAGAGGGCGCTCGTGTCGACGCTCTTCCCGTCGGGGAGGCGTGACTTCTTCGTCAGAGAGTGAGGTCTCAAGCCCCTCTTGGAAGGGAACTTCGATGAAGGGCTGCGAGCCTATGAGCTCCTCGCCTGCAGACGCGCCATGCACCGTTCTGGACCGTCCTTGAGGGGGGACGTCCGTCGACGGGCCTGGTCGCGCGAGCAATGCTCTTTGGGACTCTCCGCCTTTCTTAGCTTTTGGAGGCATGGTTTCTGGGTAGATTGAGTAGGTTAGAAGGGATGGGATAGTGCTTCCCCACAGACGGCGCCAATTGTAGGTGCAGGAAAATTATGACCCACAATACTTAGGGTGCCTTACAGGACTTATCCAAACGGGAGAGGATGATCTGCTGCCTCCTAGCTTGAAAGGGAAGAGCAAATGGTCAGAGGACCTTGGCCTGGGGGCACAAGGCTCTCCGATGCCTAACTCAGTGAGTGAACTGGAACAAAGGAAGGAGAGGAAGGAGAGAGGCAGAGTAACAGCTCTCTGGTTTTAGATGTGCATACCTGTAATGGAGATCGCTCCTCCTCTTATAGAGGAAAAGGCCTACGTTGCATGGGGGAGGCTCATGATGACGTCCTGGCATTCCTAGGGGTGTCATCATGTTAGCCCACCATTCATTAAATGAGGGTCCGATCAGCCCACAAAGTAATAAATATGGTCCATTCCAGCCCACGTTGTATTTAATGCCAGTCGGATCAGCCCATACCGCATTTAATGCGTGTCATGTTGGGCCAAATCTTGTTGGACGCCTTTGGCGGTAGGAATCTCATCGGGTACATCCTCGGGCCTTGTCCTGATTTGGCCTCAGCCGCTGGATGCCGCCTGGTCAGTGGTTTGGCAAAGATTATGGACGGCTGGATGTCGCATCTGTCCCACTGGCACGCGCCCCTACTATGCCACGTGTCTGATGGCGTGGCGGGCGTGGGGCGGGCGTGGGGACTCTTCCTTGCTTCGGCTTCCGTCCCGGCTCCTTTGGCCGGGGTTAAGCTCTTTAGCTGAGGTGGGCGCCTAGTAGCCGAGCTCGGCGCTAGTTGCCAGAGTCTGCCTGATCTCGGCAGGGGCCTCTGTCCCGGCAGCCGAGGTGAGTCCGGTGCCACATGGATGGCACGCGGGAGGCACGTGAGAATGCTTAATCCCATCTTACAGCCATGATTAGCATAATCCTGGAGTTTTGGAAATCTCCCCACATAGCAGTGACTCCGCCAACATTTGCCTTAGAAAAGGAAGTGGAACTCCTATCAGTCTCGCAAGGTAACAATCTATCCGATGTATGAATTTTAGATTCCGGTTGTACATATCATATGTGTCCTAATCGTGAATGGTTTGATACTTATGAGCCATGTGATGGTGGTAATGTTCTAATGGGTAATGATGCTGCATGTAAAACCATTGGAATGGGAACCATAAAAATCAGAATGGCAGATGGAGTTGTTAGAACCTTGGGTGGTGTGAGACATGTTCCCTCTCTCAAGAAGAATTTGATATCCTTAGGCACACTAGAATCCAAAGGCTATTCATTCAGTGCAAAGGATGGCTTGCTTAATTTGAGTAAAGGTATTCTGGTGTTAATGAAAGGTACCAGAGTGGGTAACAAACTTTACAAATTGATGGGAAACACGGTTGTAGGTGGAGTTGCAGTCTCCACGGAAGACAAAAATAGTGTTGATGAGTCCCAATTATGGCATATGCAGCTAGGGCATATGAGTGAGAAGGGCATGTTAGAACTTCATAAAAGATAGTTGTTGAAGGATGTGAAAACATGCAAGCTGGTTTTATTCAAATTCTGTGTTTATGGCAAGCAGACGAAAGTGTCTTTTAAAATTACAGGAAAATATTGTAGAAGTAAAGGCATGCTTGACTACATTCACTCAGATGTATAGGGACCACCCCCGATTAAGTCAAAAGGTGGAGCTGAATACTTTGTGACTTTTATTGACGACTTTTCAAGGAAAGTTTGGGTTTACTTCATAAAACACAAGTCTGAGGTCTTCGACAAGTTCAAAGAGTGGAAGACAGAAGTTGAAAATCAAACAGGAAGAAAAGTCAAGTATCTGAGATTAGATAACGGGGGTTAATACAAAAGTCACAGGTTTCTACAATTTTACAAGGATGAAAGCATCACAAGACACTTTACAGTTCCAAAGACTCCTCAGCAAAATGGAGTTTCAGAAAGAATGAATAGGACTCTTTTAGAAAGAGCAAGGAGCATGAGACTACATGCAGGGTTGACTAAAAGCTTTTGGGCAGAAGCAGTTAATCACGAATGCTATGTGGTTAATCAGTCACCATTAGTAGCTTTGGATTGCAAAGTTGTAGAAGAAGTCTGGACAGGTAAAGAAGTTGATTATTCCACACTCAAGTTATTCGGATGTCCAGCATACGCACACATTCCCAGTGATGAGAGATCAAAGCTAGATTCCAAGTCACTCAAATGCATATTCCTCGGATTCGAGAAGGGAGTGAAAGGGTACAAGCTATGGGATCTAGTAAACATGAAAAAGATCATCAACATAGATGTAGTTTTTGATGAAAAGTCTATGCTGAACAGGGAACAAGATGGTGAACTCAAAGGGCACAGTGCTAAAAAGACAGTTGTTGAAATAATTCCTCTTACAAACAATAAAGGCCAGAAATCAGTGCAGAGTCAAACAGAGGCCAGTACATCTGGTGGAGAGGAAAAAGTTGAGGTTCAGTAGGAACCCACAAGTCTGGCACAGGGAAAAGCAAAGGAAAGCATTAAACCACCTTAAAGGTTTGGATGGGATGAGGATGAAGTCCATTTTGCTCTTATCACCAGTAGTGGTGATCCAACCACACTCCAAGAAGCTATGAAAAGTAGTGAAAGGGAAGGTTGGATGGGTGCTATGATGGATGAGATTGAATCTCTCGAAAAGAACTCCGTTTGGGAGTTAGTTCCAAAATCTAAAGATAGAAAATCAGTTGGCTGTAAATGGGTGTTTCGGAAAAAGGAAGTCCTACATGAAAACGAAATACCAAGGTTCAAGGCACGTCTAGTAGCAAAGGGGTACTCATAGAAAGAAGGGGTTGACTATGATGAGATCTTTTCCCCAGTTGTTAAGCACACATCTATCAAGGTGTTGTTGGCATTAGTAGCGCAGTTCAATATGGAGCTTGAACAGTTAGATGTAAAGACAACTTTCCTTCATGGTGACTTGGAGGAAACAATTTACATGGATCAACCTGAAGGATTTAGAGAAGCCGAAAAAGAAGACTATGTCTGCAAATTGAAGAGATCATTGTACGGGCTGAAACAATCACCAAGGCAATGGCACAAGCGCTTTGACTCCTACATTTTGCAGATTGGCTACTATCAATGTGAGTATGATCATTGTGTTTACTTCAAAGTGCATGATGATAATTCATTTATTATGTTGCTACTTTATGTGGATGATATGCTTATTGCATGTAAGAACATGCCAAAAATAGAAGAACTGAAATCTCAGTTGAAAAAGGAGTTTAACATGAAAGACCTTGGGGCAGCCACAAAAATGTTGGGTACGGAAATAAGGAGGGACATAAAGGCTGCAAAGCTGTGGTTATCACAGAAGAAATAATCTCAAAAGTACTTGAGAAGTTTAACATACAGAATTTCAAGCCTGATTTTATGCAATTGAAGTTCTAAAATGCCTTATCAACTTCGGGGGCACCAATTAGTTTTATCTTTCCGGTATTTATATTTCATTTACATAAAGATCAATGAATAGTCTTAACATAGGCTTGATGGATTTTTCTTTCGAACTTCAATTTTGATACAAGAATTATCATCGTACTTTTGACTCAAATTTTCAAGTATAAGTGTGTTTGAAGAATTACTTTTAGAATGAAAGGGATTCACTTCTTAAGCTTGTTATGCATATGTTTATGCCTTTTTGCTAGTCGTGCCTTGTTTAGCTTTGACAAGTGATTACCCTTGATTTTCGATAAGTTTGATAAGCATTTCATCGTGTTTTGTGCATTCATGATTTTAAGTAAATACCACTGAGCATGGACTGCCCCTTCGTCTGATCCACTGTCGGGGGTCTTTAAACATGTGGATTGTCTACAGACTAGTCGTGTATTATATTACACATCATGCGTGATCACGGTTCCACAGCCGGCCTCCCCGTTTACCTTGAGTAGCGTGGGATCGTGCTTTACTTAGTTTGTCTTGTCGTGCGTGCTTGCTCTTATCATTATTATGGTAGAGAAAGGATGAGCTTTTTGTGGATTTATCTTTTCATGATATTATAAGTATTCATACTAGTTTCATAAATTTGAAATACATATCTTGATTTTTTTTAGTTTCAACTCTATTAAACTGTTTTAATATTATTTTCTTATTCATGCCTAAATTGATTTCTTGCCAAACCGTCGTGTTTGATGCTTGTTATTTTGGTGCCTAGGTGTAGGAGGTTTTGCCCTTTAGGAGGAGTGCCCGGAGGAGGCTATTGAGCCACCCCCAGCTAGCGAGTGGCAACCCGACGACGTCAATTAGACGTCGGGTGGGCGTATGAGATTCGTTCACTTCATTTTGGGAATTTATATTGAACCTTTGGATGTGTATTGGCCATTGTTGGCCTCTTATTTTGGGATGTATTAACTTAACTCACCTTGTTATCTTGGAAACTTTAACTATGATGGGAATGCCATATTATGATTTCTCTTTCTGATATTAAGTCTCGATGTCATCGTACTTATGAGATTTGTTAAAATGTTTATATCATGATTGAATATGTTCTTGCTACACGATTCCGCATATTTGTACAAGTGAGTTAAATCCCTGTGTCTTGGGATCCTCACCGCGGGAACCTGTTGGAAAACAAACAATATATATATAAATGCAATTTCGTCGAGGGCCTGGGTCTTGATCCCTGGATCTCGGTTCGGGGTCGCGACATGATTGGTATCAGAGCGGGACTTGTTTCAGGCACTTAAAAGAACTAGAAAATCTTAGGAACGTGGCGAGGATTCGTGAGTTCGTTACTTAGGACTTAGATGACCAACCAAACTATGTTTAATTGTGTACTAACCTTTTGTTTTGCAGCATCATGGCTCCAAGAAAAACACCAACAAACAATGCTTCTAGTAGTCAACTGAATGACACAGATCCGGAAAATACACCTACAGCTACATAGTTTCAAGCACTGATGCAAGCTATGTTGGACCAACAGAGACAAGCCAATGAAAATCAGGCCAGATTCTGAGAGCAAATGGCCAAAAAAGATGAAGAGATGGCACAAGTGCAAAGACAGTTGTTAGATGTTTTACAGAATAGACCCCAAGCTCAACCTGCATAGCCTATAGTAGTCAACAATAGGGTTGATGACCTAACATTCTCTTTGAGAGATTCAGGAAGATAGGACCCAAGGAGTTCTCAGGCCATGAAGATCCATTGGGTGCAGATGACTGGCTGACAAACACAAAGAAGATCTTTGATGTTTTTACTTGCACAGGTAGGCAGAGAGTCAACCTATGGGCTCGCAGACTCTTGGTGGCAGACGGTTAAAGAACCGTATCAGACTATGCTAGATGAGGGTGCTTGGGCAGCTTTCAAGATAGAGTTCACTGATAAATATGTCCCTTCACATATCAAGAGACAAAAGGCTGTAGAGTTCCAACAACTCAAACAAGGGAATATGACTGTCTTAGAATATGTTACGAAATTTAAGAGGCATGCAAGATATGCTAGAGAGCTTGTTGATACCGAGCAAAAGAAGATTGCCAAATTCTTGGAAGGATTGAATCCTATAATCAAAAGAGATGCTACAGGAGTAGTACCACCAACCACCTTTGCTGAAGCGGTAAAAAGAGCTTACAAATTTGAAAACTTCAACAATGAGATAATTCAGGACGGGAAGCAACTACACTAACAGGAAAATCAGAGACAACATAGCGGAAAGAAGCCAAGGCAAGACCAAAATCCACCAAGGCAAGGGTGTGATCATTGTGGCAAAAACCATCCAACCCAGGATTGTTGGAAGGCCACAGGTGCTTGCTTTAAGTGTGGGGCCTTGAACCATGCAATCAAGGACTGCCCACAACTTCAGATTCAGGGCAACATGTATCAACAACAGAGGCAAGCAGTACCACAAAATCAGGCACCAGTCCAAAATCAAGCTAGGCCACCACAGCAGCAACAACAAAGTAGACAACAAGTCCAGAATCAAAATGCTCGTCCGCCTTAAAACAGAAATGTCCAAGGCAGGCAGCATCAAGGACAATTCAGGGCAAACTAGCATGGACGCATGTATCACCTCAACCGTGCAGATACAGAAGCTGCTGGAGACGTCATAGAAGGTAAACTTCTTGTTTGTGGAGTAGAAGCACAGATTTTATTTGATCCAGGATCCACACACTCATTTCTTTCTCCCATGTTTGCAAAGAAAATTAATGCACCACATACAAAATTTGGTTATAATTTGACTGTCACCACACCAATAGGTAAACAGGTTGTTTGTAGAACCTATTACCCTAGCTGTTCAGTGTTGTCACTAGAAGGCTCTACATCAAATTCAATGCCATTCCGACACCGTTTGGTTCAAAAAGGAAACAGCCAATAGCAAAATTAGTTCTCTCAGCGGCGACAGCTTTGAAGAAATTAGATCTTCGATCAGAGCCTATGGATGGTCTCAAAATACTTCCAAAAGGATCAATGTCAAGTTTCAAGTCGAACCGATAATGTTTGACCCTACATCAACCCTTAAGCAGTAAAATCAAGCCTCTCGACTGTGAGAACCACCGAGGCCATCACTCATCAAACATAACACATGGGTAACTTCAAAATACTTCCAAAGGGCTACATGTCAAGTTTCAGGTCATTTCGACAATATTTGACCAGACTTTGATTCCTAGAAGCTAAATAAGACCTCCCGGCGGCGGAGCCCCTCGGGACCATGATTCCCAAATCGGAGCTAATGGATCTCTGAAAATGACTCCAATAGGATCCCTATCAAATTTCAAGTCAATCGGACATCGGTTGACCGTACATCAAAAAGCGGTATCTTCCTCGTAACAAAATCAAGTCTACTGGCGACAGGACCCCACACGGCTTCAAAACTCAAACAAAACCCTATGGTTGGTCTTATTTATTGCTCAGGAGACTTCGCCTGAAATTTTAGGTCATTCTGACATCTTTTGACCTAGTTTTGGCTTCTGACAGCAAATCGACAACTCTGCGTGACAAAGTCTTTGGCTTTCTCGGAAAATCAAAAACTTTACGCTCTGATATGCAAGGCTTCTTGTCAAGTTTTCTTCAGGGAAATCAGGCCAGAACATGTACAAAACATCAAGAAAAATACCAAAGAAGAAAGAACCGGAAAAAACCGAAAAACCGATAACCAAAAATGGTTAAAAACCCCATGGCCGCCGGCCACCTTGGAAATCCAGGTCGTCGGATTTTTGCCAAAAACCCATTTTGGGTCCTTTTCGCGTTCCGAGATGTTTGGCCTCTGTGATTTTCCAAAAATCTGATTTTCGTGGTACGAAATCCATCGATCTTCATCAACATCATGTATCCACTGTCAAAAGCATGGGATCATCATCGAACACTTCAAAATCGCCAATCAACTGACCAAAAAGCACACTTTATGCATGGCCGATCGAGAAATCGTCAGGACAGATGGTACCAGCCCACTAGTAGTATTCAATGTCTTAAATTACATGATCACCCGACATCAATCAACATGAAGATCCATCGGCAATCGAGCCTCCCACAGCATGGGAAGAATTCCAAAAGACGCGGCACGACCTGCGACTCTTCAAATGCTTTGGTGACCACTTAATACAGTTAATGACCCATTTTATGATAAGTTAATGCGGTCATTTACTCATTATTTTGGATGGCCCAATCAGAAGCTAAGAAATGGGAGTTATAACTCGAGTGCAATCATGGCATTAAACCATGAAACTCCTTCCATTATGGAGGTTAAAGGCAATTAAAAGCCATTTATTCTCCAATGGCCAATCAAAAGCCAAGAAAAATGAGTTATAAAAATACAAATTAAAAACTTGTAATGCATTAAGAGCTCATAAACTCCCCTTATGGCTACCGAAAGCCTATAAAAGGAAGCCATTTCCACCATTTCAAGGACCGAAACATTAAAGGAGGAAAGAGATCGAATCTGATGGACAACGCTTCTGCGCCCCAGGCGCTACCAAGGTCGGCAGAAGTGGGAGTTCGTGGGGTACGACCCTTTCACACCCAGAGGGGCGAAGGCGTGCATCAACATTTTCTTTTGTGTGTGGATGTGCAAGATTTTCTATTTTAATTGGAATTGCAATTGGTGATCCGGAGATCGACCTTCGCAAGTAAAAAGAAAATCAACTTCTTTCAAGTTTTTCATTGCACATATATTTAAGAAAATAGACATTTTCTTGATTTGCCGTTAAAGGCGATGTTTTGGCATTTATAGCCGATTTTTGGCGTTTATAGCCGATTTACAATTCTTATCAATAATGAAAGACAAGAGTTACGATTTTTGTCTCTTTTAAAAAAATATAAAATACAATGAAAAACAAGAAAATGAGGATCTAACTTCTCAGGAGATCGTGGGTGACTCGTTCAGATTGACGGTCACAAGCCTTGTGTGGACTTCGCCGTCATCCATGCAGATGAGAACAGATGATGCTCTTGATTCGCTCGGCTTGGCTATGACCTCAGATTTTTAGAGGACAAAGACCAAGAGGAGGTCCTATGTCCAATAAAAAACTAAGTAGACGGGCTGAAAAGCCACGTCTAAGCCATTAGAGGCAGAAGGAGAAAGCAAGGACCTTGGGGGGGGGGTACCCCCAAGGGACTTTTGTCACCTTGTAATGGTGGTCGGTGCAGAACTTTCGCAGAGTTTCTCTCTTTTTATTTCTCTCAGATTTTATGTCTGTATTCTTCTAGATTTTGAATTCTATCCTTTTTTCTTGGAAAGCTCTCATATTTATAGGCTCTTGGTAGCCATTTAGGAGGGTTTATGGACTTTAATTCCATTTAAACCGTATTAAGGGAGGAGTTACAAGGTTTAATTCCTTTATTTCGTAAATTCTAGATCTTGGCTTCTGATTCGCCGGTGGAGATTAAGGGCATTTTGATGGACCGCGCTATTTGCGCACTGTTCTACTGAGGTCGGCAGACGTGGGAGCCCGTGGGTATGACCCTTTCGTAACCAGTGGCGATGCGGGTATCAACATTTTTTTTTGTGTGGGTGTGCCAGATTTTCTATTTTACTTAGAATTGTAAGTGGAGATCCAGAGATCGACCTTCGCAAGTAAAAAGGAAATCAACTTCTTTCAAGTTTTCCATTGCACATATATTTAAGAAAAGAGACATTTTCTTGATTTGCCGTGAAAGGCGATTTTTTTTTTGTATTTATAGATGATTTTTGGTGTTTATAGCCGATTTTGGCGTTTATAGCCGATTTTTGGCGTTTATAGCCGATTTACAATTCTTATTAATAATGAAAGACAAGAGTTGTGATTTTTGTCTCTTTTGGAAAAATACAAACTACAATGAAAAGCAAGAGAAGGAGGATCTAACTTCTCAAGAGATTGTGGGGGACTCGTTCAGATTGACGGTCACAAGCCATATGTGGACTTCACCATCATCCATGCAGATGAGAACAGAGGATGCTCTTGATTCGCTTGGCTTGGCTATAACCTCAGGTTTTTAGAGGACAAAGACCAAAAGGAGGTCCTATGTCCAATAAAAAACTAAGTTGACGGGCTGAAAAGCTACGTCTAAGCCATTGGAGGCAGAAAGAGAAGGCAAGGACCTTGGGGGGGATACCTCCTAAGGGACTTTTGTCACCTTGTAGTGGTGGCCTGTGCAGAACTTTCGCAGAGTTTTCTTTCTTCTTTCTCTATGATTTTCTGTGTTTTTTTATTATCTGGGATCCGTCCTTTCTTCTTGGAATTCTCTCCTATTTATAGGCTTTTGGTAGCCATTTAGGAAGAAGGTTTATGGGCTTTAATTGTCATTAAGCCACATAATGGGAGGAGTTACAGGGTTTAATTCCTTTATTTCATAACTCCTGGACCTTGGCTTCTGATTGGCCGGTGGAGGTTAAGAGCATTTAATCACCTTTAATCGCCATGATAGGAGGAGTTTCATGGTTTAAATGGCATGAATCTCTTGACTTGTAACTCCCATTTGCTTGCTTCTGATTGGGCCGTCCAAAGAAATGAATTAATGACTGCAATAAAGCTAGCCAATTAATTGCATTAAGTGTTCGCCGAGCAATTGAAGAGTCGCGGGCCGTGCCGCGTCTTTTGGAGTTCTTTTGGCAATGATCATAGATGGATCTACATGCTGATCAACATCAGATGACCATGTAACTTCAGACATCGGTAGCTAATAGCAGGCCGGTGACACCTGTCTTGTCGATTTCTCGATCGATCGGCTAGACAGTGCACTTTTTTATCGACTAGTTGGCGATCAATGTTGATTTTGATACTCTTGAAGATGGACCCGTGATTTTGACGGATGTTGACGGACTTGGTGCCTCAAAAGTATGAATCTTGGAAAATCACAGGAGTTGGAAACTTTGAAATGCGAAAAACGATGAAAAATGGGGCTTTCCAGGACGAATCCGGTGATCTGGGGCTCCATGGTCGCCGGCGACCATGGGCCAGGCCCTGGGCCAGGGTCGCCCATGGTCATGCCCTGGGACAGGGTCGTGGGTGACCCTGGGGGGATTTTCCCCTTTGGTTCCCGTTTTGCGGCCGTTTCGATGTTTTTTCCAATTCTTTTTTCTTTTGTATTTTTCTTCATATTTTTCCACATTTATTGGCTTGATTTCCCTGCAAAAAACTTGACGAGAATCCTTGCATTTTGGGGTGCAAAGTTTCCAACTTTCCGGGAAAGTCAAAGACTTTGTATGTTGAGTTGCCGATTTTCCGCCAGAAGCTGAAATTGGGCCAAACGATGTCGGAATGACCTGAAATTTGAGGTGAAGCCTCCTGAGCAATAAATAAGACCAACCATAGGCTTTTCTTTGAGCTTTGAAGCCATATGGGGTCCTGTCGCTAGTAGACTTTATTTTGTCGTGAGGAAGATGTCGCGCCTTAATGTGCGGTCAACCGATGTCCGATTGACTTGAAATTTGACAGGAAACCTATTGGAGTCATTTTGAGATGATCCATAGGCTCTGTCTTGGAAACCATGGTCCCGGGGAGCTTCACAGCCGAGAGGCTTGATTTGGCTTCCAAGAGTCAAAGTCTGGTCAAATGTTGCTGAAATGACCTGAAACTTGACGTGTAGCCCTTTGTAAGCATCTTGAAGCCGTCCATGTGCTCTTTTTGATGAGTGATGGCCTCGATGGTTCTCGCCACCGAGAGGCTTGATTTAGCTGTTCGAGGGTTGATGAAGGTTAAACATTGTCGGTTTGACTCGAAACTTGACGTGGAACCTTTTGGATGTATTTTGAGACTATCCATAGGCTCTGATAGAAGATTTGGTGTGTTCGATGCTATCGCCGCCGAGAGCTTCTGTTCAGCTATCGGAGAGGCGAAGTTAGGCCAAATGATTTTGAAATGGCCCGAAACCTCTTATGTACTCCTCTTTTGGCTGTCTTTAAGGATATTGCAGTTTTTGTTTGATTCTGACAAGATTTGATTTTTTGAGAAGTAGCATCGCCCATTTGTGGCAGGCCGCGACTTCATATAGCTTTCTTGATGTTGAAGAAGCAAAGTGACATTTTTTGTGTCAACAAATGCCCCCTTAAGGTACAGAGATGAGTTACTTAACTTTTGTAGTCGATGTGCGTCGAAGATATTTCTGAAGGAGAGCTTGTGACTTTACCAAGAGTCTTTGAGCAGTCTTTCTTTTGGTATAGTGGCCTTTTGAGCTTCCAGGGGAATTTTATGGTAGTGAAAGGGATCACGTACCATCTCGAGGCAAAGTTTTGAAAACGACATCACAGATGCGGGTCTGGGTTTTTGTTTTTTTTTTTGACTTTGTGACCTAACAAGCTGTAAGTGGTAGGTTAGGTGGTTGAGTTTGATTTTGACCGTGTGACCCAACAAGCTGTATGTGGAATGTTGGGGGATCGATTTTGATTTTGATCTTGTGACCTAATAAGCTGTATGTGGTAAGTTAGGGGATTGGGACTTGGTTTTTGGTTTTGGTCTTATGACCTAACAAGCTGTATGTGGCAAGTTAGGGGACCAAAATGTGGTTTTAGGTCACTCTTTGGGACTGTGTGGGTCCATTGGAGTGGTTTGGATTTTTGTGAAATGTCAATTTCAAGATTTTGGCTCAATTTGGTATATGAGGCTGGATGGTTTGATTTTTGGAACCTCATGGGGCTTGGAATTCTTTTTTTGTATGGTCCAATCAACTCAAAAGAGGCATGAAACCATTTTTATATGCTCTTGGTAAGAGGGATTTCTCTTTGACTAAAGCCCCCCCTTTTTTTTGGTGCCTAGGTGGTCAAACCTGACTCATATGGGCTAACCCATGAGACCCTAAGCTTTTGAAATGACTTAGTTCTCATATGGCTTTATTTTGTAAAGAATATCTAAAATATCTCGTTTGGATAGAGAATATCTAAGAATATCTTCACTTGGAGAGAATCTCTCATGTTCCTTTTATTTTGGGAGAGAATATCTCAAGATATCTTTCTTTGAGAGAGAATATCTCAAATCTCCTCTTTTTTTGGGGAGAAAATCTCTCATTGCTTTCTTTTGGGGAGAGAATCCCTCAAGATATCTTTCTTTTGGGAAAGAATCTTTCTAATTTCTTTTTTTTTTTGGTAAGGTTACTAATTAGTGACACTTACCTCTTTCTTGTTTCCTTCTTTGGTTTGCTCTCTTCTATAAAAGCAATGGGAGGTTGGATCTCTTGCTTTTATTGCTTTCTTTTGCAAAAATCTCAAGAGGGCTTCAAGACCAAGAACTTTTCTTCTTCAAAGATCTTCAAGCTTTTCTTCTTCTTCTCCATCAATGGCTTCAAGTAAGTTCTCTTTTTCAAGAAAACTCCATTGTAGAAAGTAGGATGGTAAAAAAAAAAGATTTTTTTTGTTTCTTTCTTTTCTTTTCCACGCGTTTTCCTTTTTTGTTTACACGGTTTTTTTTCTCTTGCTTTTTCTTTCTTTTCTTTTGCACGTTGTTTTTTTTGTGTGGGCCGTACGGACATATCCATACGGATCTAGCCGTACGGCCACATGGCCTGTGGGCCAGCCCTTCTCTTTTTTTTTGTGTTCTTTTCTTTCTCCCTTTTTTTTGTTTTGAGAAAGTTTCCTTTTTTTTTTGCTCATCATGATAATGCCCTTTTTTTTTTTTGGCAAACCAAGATGTTTATGCATGCATTTTTTTGTAAATTGAGTTGGTAGCATGAAGTGATAGCATGCCTGAAAGTTTTTGCAAATTTGGGAATTTGGAGCTCGCGGTGATGTTGAGCCCTTCCTGATTTTGCAGAGACTTTGAGGTTTTGAAAGTTTGGAGTTTCGGAGCTCGCAGCGATGTTGAGCCCATCTTCAAGCTTTCTATTTCTTTCGGGATATTTCCTTTTTCTTTGGAATTGTCCTGGAAGCATGCCAAAATTTTGCCAGATTTTCTTTTAGCGAAATCTTGTTATTTTGATGATTGATCTTTTACTTTTCCAACATTTGCAGGTGGTTTCCTCCAGAACGAACAAGGGTAAAGAGCCTGCTACAAGCGTACCTCGTCGATCTGCTAGATCTTCCAATCCAGCCGTTCAGCAAGCCTGGGAGAAGGTCCAGTATGTTGAGAGAAATCTTAAAGAGTGCAACTCCATAAACAGAGATGAGATGAGGTAGCGACTGATTGCTCTCAAGAATGAAGAATTCTATAAGATCATGGTAAGCAACCGTCCTTGGGTGATGGACGATCAGAGGGTTTTGCCCAAGCCTACCTTCTTCTTTGGTGATGCGGTCCCTGACGACGTGACATACCAGAGGAGATGTTTTCGGTTCTCTTACACAGTTGATGGTGAGAAGGAAACTGTTGTCACCCGGTCGACGTTTGATCGTCCTATCTCGATCATGTGCCTTTCTCCCACGTGCTCTAAGAGGGAAGATCCTTCAAGCTGGGTGAAGAGGACTAACGTGATCAAGACCGGGGTTTTTGTTGGTGGTCCTTCCGGATATGCGGAGAAGTCGCCTGCCCATATGGACATATTGATGCCGGCCAGTGGCTACTAGGGTTCTGATTATCAGTCAGTTGATTTGAGACCGGTGGGCCTTGGCATTTTCAGTTGTGACGGCAGCAATTGGGTGAAGCCTTTTCGACTTCGTGGCCGTTTCAGTGCTGACTCCGAGTGGAAGTCGTGGACTGATCGTGTCTTGCTGATTGGTGGCACCGTTTTGAAGGAAGCCGGGACTTTTTATGAGGTCCGCGCCTTTAGGGAGACCGTGATCTTTTCGACGAGGCCTTCATGGCTATGCTGGAGTCATTCCTTCCACAAACCAATACCTGCGTTGTCACGAATGGTGAGATTGGTTTTTCTTTGAAGGAGTTGAGTGCCATTACTGGATTGCCTATCCTTGGCAAACTCTATGAAGAGTTCATACAGATCGATAGCATCCTTGAGGAGTAGTCGGAGGAGTTCAGGCTTCTATACTTTCATCTTGTCGCCTTCTATGACTTTTTGAAGGAGAAGGAGGGCTCGAAAGTTAGATCCAGCAGTTGGAAGAGTTTTGGCTCTTCGTTCCCCAACTTTTTTGACAGCAGGGAGTCTTCTGATAGCATGACCCGGGAAGCCAGAGCTCAGGATCCGGGTTCGAAGAAGTCTTTGGCCATGCAAGAGGAGTTGAGGGGTTTCTGCGCGAGTACAGACGTCATTTGCTCTGACATTGCACTGCAGAGAGATCTTACTGTTTACCTCACTTATTGGTTAGGTGAGGCTGTTTTTGCTGGAGGAGATGGCACGCACATCAGGCCGTATTGTATCTTTCCGGCTTGTCAGATGGCGTTTGGAGAGCGGCTTGCTTTGGTGCCAACTCTTTACTCCTACTTGTGTACCGAACTGCAGACTGCTGCTTTTTTGGTTCGGCTTGGGCTTCCCATGAACAGGGTATTTTCAGCCCAGATTTTCTATTTGTGGTATGTATACCACTGTCTTGGTTTCCATCGGCTAGGTGCTACACAGGATGATGATCCTCTGATGATTCGATTGGCTAAGGGCGAAGCCGTGCTCGAATCACTTTTGTTTGCCCCCATGAGGATCCGATGGTTCAGGGACATTGAGATGGGACAGTCTATAGTGAAGCTTTCTCCGGAGTTACGGAAGAAGGCTTTTGGTTTTGGTGCCTCCCGTGATTCTACCAGGGCGTAGTCGGGAACGCATTATTCCTTGACGAATGCAGAGAAGGAGTGGCTTTTCAACATATGTGTCGGCACGATGGTGTACCGGAGACATGTTTTCGTCGACATCCAGCCGTATGTGCCTTCTCGCTTTGCGCTACAATTGGGCTTTTCTCAAGGCGTTGTTGGAGCGCCTTCAAGCATGGTGAAGCGCTTTGGAGGTTTGTAGGACGGGAGAAAAGCTTGGGCTTTCTATAGTGCCGAAGACACTACTGCCATGATTTCTTATCCTGTGTTGTCGACTTTCCGGACTGCTGGTGTCACGCCCCCGGACCGAGGTCCCGCTAAACGAGGCCTTAATCCGGGGACGCGGCGCGACAGGCCAGAAAATTCCGCCCGCACACGCTAGTTTCCCACATGTTTCCGCGGTAAGGATTCCCGAAATCCGATCCAACAGTGATAAATAAGAATCACTTTCATACAAATGGCTTACGCGGAAGCATTGTAGCAAACATAAAAGTCTCTCAAAATGGGTATAAGGTGAGAACGCACGAGACTAGCATCAAAAAGAGAAACATTTCATTGTAGGCCCCAAAGTTAGTTTAAAGTTAGTACAAAAGTAAAGTTAATCATTGATTACAAATTCTTCCCAAATGAGTATAAGCCATCAATGGCCATAACCAAAAACCCAAAATGTAAAGCATATATTCCCAAAAAAATGTGATCGCAGCTCCAGAAGCAACCCGACGTCTAAATGACATCATTGGGCTGCCACTCGCCCCCCACAGGAACTATAGGTTCCGCCTCGAAGTGCGCCTCAACCGCGAGGGGCTCGACATCTGGCACCAAACGAAAGAGAGTCAGACACGACGGTCTGGCAAGCAAATACAACAATAATAGGAAGGTAGCGAAACAAACATTAATAAGTGAGAGCCACGATTAAATCAAGATTAATAACAATGTAGAAGTAAAGATAGAAGATAACATCTCGATGGTTTACAAATCCAATGTCATGATGAGTAAAATAACCAAATACCATGAGATGAATAGTAATGCATAAAAACATTGGCAACCCACGTAAAGCTATATTCTCCTGTTACCGAAGTAACCGGAGCAGACAAACCGTAGCCACTACTCGTGGGACCGGAACGACATAGTCGTTATCAAACAGAACCGTAGCCACTACTCGTGGGACCGGATATTACCGTTGCCATGGTCGGTACAGACAGAATCCAAACTGCAGCTGGAAGACAAATTAAAGATCCCAAGCCGGATGATCAGTCCGACAAGGAGACCTAAGCCTAGTGGTGCCATTAGAGTGAAATCCGAAACTTCGAAGAAATACAAATCCATTTATAAGATACATTTCCAAAATCAATAAGAGAACTACTCCAAACAATGCATATTGGTAAAACCAAGCAAAATAGGTGAGTAGTCTTCTCAATACCTAGATATGTGGTAAACCACTTCAAAACATTCAAAAGGATTGGAGAAAGAATCTGGACAAAAGTCTTTTATATGAAATGAGTGAATGATGATTCGATCACTTAAAGCGGGTAAATCTCAATATACATTTGATCCCTTCATTGTCATTAATAAAAGTAACTTGGTGCCACCGAAGATCCTTGACAAATACAAGGGATGAAGTGTACATATAGATTTGAAGGTTTCCCAAGTGGACTTGACCATAGTCCAAGACACTTCTCACCATGAATTCTAGGCTTGTAAAAGGTTGAATGGGCTTCACTTATAGGAGAGAGTTTGGGGCTGAATTGAGCTTGGACATAGGCCTGAAGTGGACTTGAAATTATATACAAAAAGTCCTTAAAAGTGTAGGTTTAAATCCCTTCTTAATCAGGCCCACAACTGACCTTACCCAAGCTCAAACAGTCCACTAAATAGGCCCAAATCAGTCCTTAAAGTAGCCCAGGATTCAGGCCATAAAACAGTCCCATGTCAGGTCTCAAAACAGCCCATCAATAAGTCTCAAAATAGCCCAAGAGCTGGCCTTAAAACAGGCCTAAAGGAGCTCTGAAAAACAGGCCCAAAACTGCCCTTGAATGGGCCAAAAACAGGCTGACCCGAGCCCCCCAGACTGGGCTGGGCTCGCTCGAGCGAACCCAGGTCCGCTCGAGCGGAGCCCCGACAGTAGCTGGGTCGCTCGAGCGGACTGGGCCTGCCCAGTCCAGCTCGGCAGTGTCTTCTTCATCCTTTTTTTCCATTTTTCCTTGATCATTTCCATTCCTTTTCATTCCTACAATTTTCCAAGAACATTGGGGCCCTTCCTTGACCTCACAAATTCATCAAATCACCATTCATAATCATCTAAATCAGCCCAAAACAATACTTTTTTAAAGATCAATGTTTTTCTCCTTTACCTTAAGCACCCATCTTTAATACAAGGAAACCAAATTTCTTAGAGAGCCAAAGTGAAAACACACTTCCAATGCATGGTAAGACAATAATATAAATTGAAATCAATGTAACAATATCCATTCCATCAAAATAAACCCATAGATTAAAGAAGATTAACACAAAGAAAAGAAAATCATGAAATAGAACCAAATGAGAGAAAACATCATATTGATGTTGGAATCTACTTGCCTCTAGTCAAGATAGGATAAAAATCACTCTTCAAACCAAGCCTTAGAGCCTTAAGCTTCAAATCTACAAAAACCCCAAAATTTTTCCAAGAAAACCCTAAAAGTCATCATTTGTAAATCTTCAAGGAAAACCCTAGCAAATGGGTTTAAAACACTCCAAATGGAGAGGAAAACAAGAATCTTGAGTTTAGAAGACCAATGCTAACCTTGAGAAATCCAAACAAAGAAGAGAGGCTTGAATGAGGGCCTTCACTTAGCTCAAAACCCTTGACAAGGATGTCTTTGGGAAGCTTGAAGAGGGAGGAAGACTTGAGGAGATCAATCATCCAAGAACACCTCACCAAGTGAGAGTTTCTGATGAGAGAGAAAGTGTGGGAAAAAGGGAAAACCCTAGCCAAAGACTCTTGCTGGAAATGAAATGAAGAAGGAGAAGAAGAAGAATCCCCTTCTTATAAGAGGTGACTTGTGGGCCCCGGTCTTCACTAAGCTAGAAATGGTATTTACGGGCCCCGAACGAAAACGACGAAGAAGACAAAAACGATCAGTGAAATTTCTACTTTCCAAAAAGTATATTTTTGGCAATTTCTGAAATTTTTGAAATTTGGGTACAGGTTTTGTGTGAAATGTCAGTTTTGCCCTTTTTCTCGAAAAACGCAATTTCTGATCACAAAATCAAGTTGGCCAAAACATGAAAGTTGATGATCTAGATGAAATAAATCAAAATGCACAAGAATTTGGGATTTTACAAACATCAAGGATAAACTCAACAAATTCACACAAAGTCCACGGGCGCCCCGGCCCGTGTCAAACTTAAGTCAATGACTCACAAAGGTTCTCAAGGCTAATCAAACATTCTAATCTAGCTTAATAAAATAAACTAATCATCCACTAACCCCACTTATCCACTAATCACGGTTAAAACATAATTAAATGCCTCAAACCTGGGTCGGGGTCTGACATCCTCCACCCCTAAGAATCACATTTGGTCCTCCAAATGATCACTAACCTCTGGGAATAGCTGAGGATACTTCTTTTGGACTTGATCACGAAGTTCCCAAGTGGCTTCTTTTGGTCCATGATTCTCCCAACGAATCTTTACCCACTGAATTGTTCTGTTCCTCAGTTCTTGCTATTTGGTGTCAATAATCTCTGCCGGTTTCTCGATGTAGGTGGCATCCTCTCTGACATCCAGTGGTTCACGATGTAACACGTGCGAAGGGTCCGAAACATACTTCCTTAACATTGACACGTGAAACACGTTATGCACACCCGACAGTTCTGGAGGCAAAGCTAATCTGTACGCCACTTCCCCGATTCGACTCAAGATCTCATACGGTCCAATAAATCTCTTAGCCAATTTGCTATTCTGCCCAAATCTCAATGTTCCTCTGACCGGAGATACTTTTAAGAATACCTTGTCTCCAACTTGGAATTGTAGATCCTTCCTTTGAACATCAGCATAGCTCTTCTGTCGGCTTCTCGAAGTCTTCAATCTCTCATGGATGATTCTGACTTTATCACTTGTTTCCTCAACCAAAGATGGACCATGAAAACTGCGTTCTCCGGCTTCTTCCCAACACATGGGGGTTATACACTTCCTGCCATACAACGCTTCGAAAGGGGCCATTCCTATGCTTGAATGGTAACTATTGTTGTAGGCAAATTCACAAAGCGGTAGATTCTCGTCCCACTGATTCTTGAAATCAAGCACACAAGCCCTGAGCATGTCTTCAAGGGTCTGAATAGTCCTCTCTGACTGACCATCCGTCTGCGGGTGGTACGCTGTACTGAATTGAAGCTTCGTTCCCATCGATTCATGCAAAGTCTTCCAAAACCTCAAAACAAATCTGCTATCCCGATCTGAAGTGATGGAAACCGGCTGACCATGATGACTAACAATCTCTTTCACAAAAGCTTGAGCTAAAGCCAACATGTGCATCTTCTTACCGGTCTTCAAAGGAATAAAGTGCGCCGACTTCGTTAACCGATCCACTATGATGCAAATGGCATTGTTCCCTTTGCTTGTAGTCGGTAAACCTGATACGAAATCCATTATCAGGTGCTCCCATTTCCACTCTGGGATTTCTAATGGTTGCAAAAGACCAGGTGGTTTCTGATGTTCTGCCTTCACTAATTGACAAGTCATACACCTAGACACAAAGGCTGCTATCTCTCTCTTCATATTGTTCCACCAAAAACAACTCTTCAGATTTTGGTACATCTTCGTACTCCCTGGGTGCACTGAATACCTCGTATTGTGAGCTTCTACCATAATGTCATCTTTTAGATTGTCTATCTTTGGAACACAAAGTCTGCCACGGAAGTACAAAACTCCATCCAACATCTGAAAATCTGGCCTTTCCGAGATGTGCTCCACAATTTTAGCCAAGTCTGGATCTTGCATCTGACTGTCCTTAATTTTCTGAATGAAGACTGGCTCAGACACTGTCATATTTGCTAACATAACTCCTTCCCTCAAAGGTTGGAACTCTACTCTCAATTCTTCAAATTGCTGAAAATTGTAAAACCCATGCAAACTAGCCAAACAAACTGATTTTCTACTTAACGCATCTGCCACTACATTAACTTTCCCCGGATGATAGATAATCGGAAAATCATAGTCTTTGATGTACTCCATCCACCTTCTTTGCCTCATGTTTAATTCCTTTTGAGAGAACAAGTATTGGAGACTATGGTGATCCGAATGAACTTCAAATTTTTCTCCGTACAAGTAGTGTCTCCACATCTTCAATGCAAATACTATAGCTGCCAACTCCAAATCGTGCGTTGCATATTTCTTTTCATGCTCCTTCAATTGCCTCGAGCCATATGCAATCACGTTTCCATTTTGCATCAAAACACATCCGAGACCTACTCCTGAAGCATCCGTATAGATAACGAAACCGCCACTCCCCGAAGGTAAGGTGAGGACAGGCGCTGAAGTTAACCTCTTCTTTAACTCTTCAAAACTGGCTTCACATTTCACTGACCATACAAACGGCACATTCTTTCGGGTTAACTTAGTCAATGGTGCTGCAATGGATGAAAAACCTTGAACGAATCTCCTATAGTAACCTGCCAAACCCAAAAAACTTCTAATCTCAGTCACATTCTTCGGTCTTTCCCAATTGATGACTGCTTCTATCTTTGATGGGTCAACTGCTAGTCCTTCTTTAGAAATAATGTGACCAAGAAAAGCGACTTGCTCTAGCCAAAACTCGCACTTCCCAAGCTTCGCATACAACTGGTTATCTGTCAACAACTGTAAGGAAGTCCTCAAATGCTACTCATGGTCTTCTCTTGACTTGGAATACACTAGAATATCGTCAATGAAGACGACGGTGAACTGGTCTAGATAGGGTGCGAAAATCTTGTTCATGAGAGCCATGAATACCGCTGGCGCATTCGTCAGTCCAAAGGGCATCACCAAAAATTCATAGTGCCCGTATCTAGTTCGAAAAGCTGTCTTCGGAATGTCTGATTCTCTAACCCTCAACTGATGGTATCCGGACCTCAAATCTATCTTCGAGAAAAACTCTGCACCTTGCAACTGATCAAACAACTCGTCTATCCTAGGCAAAGGGTACTTATTCTTGATGGTTACTTGGTTCAATTTCCTGTAGTCTATACACATCCTCAAACTTCCATCTTTCTTCTTGACAAATAGCACTGGGGCTCCCCATGGGGAAACGCTTGGCCTAACAAAGCCTTTGTCTAGCAACTCTTGCAACTGTAACTTCAATTCTCCTAACTCTGCTGGAGCCATCCTATAAGGAGCAATGGAGATCGGAGCAGTTCCTGGCATCAACTCTATTGTAAACTCAACTTCTCTGACGGGTGGTAACCCTGGAATCTCTTCTGGAAAAACATCGGGAAACTCACACACTACCGGAAAATTCTCCACCCCTAGGGACTGTTCGTCCTTGGTGACAAAAGCAATAAATCCCTCATAACCTGATCTCAACAACTTAGCTGCAGAAAGAGCTGAAATAAACCTAGCTGGAGAAACCCTTTTCTCTCCCTGAAACTTCACCCCTGAGGATAACCCATCCAATCTAAACACAATGGTCTTACTATAGTAATCCATGGAGGCGCGATGACCTGCTAACCAATCCATGCCTAAAATAACATCGAAGTCATGCATGACTAAGGTAATAAGATATGCAGGGAAAATGACTTCTCCTATCTTCACTGAACAACTAGGGTAAAAAGTACTACACACCACTTGTTTCCCTACCGGAGTAGTAACAGTCAAAACAAACTCTAACTCTCTAACAGGTACACTAATCTTTTTAGCAAACACATGGGATAAGAAAGAGTGGGTAGATCCCGGGTCAAACAACACTTTAGCTTCAACATCACAGATTAAGAGTTTACCTTCCACAACATCACCCGCCGCTTCTGCATCCACTTGATTGATATGATTGAGACGGCCTTGCTGACGCGGTCTATTTTGATTCTGATTTGGCCTTCCTAGCTGCATATTCCTATTTTGCTGTGGTGGACGGACATTCTGGTTCTGGGGTTGTTGACGGGGCTGCTGAATCTGCTGCTGCCTCGGTTGGTTCTGAGCTACTTGTTGGTTCTGCTGAGGGGCTTGCCTTGGTGGCCGCTGGGGCGCCCTATTGCCTTGGTTCCTATTATTCGGGCAATCCTTCACTTGGTGGTCTGTGCCACCACACTTGAAACATGCACCTGAAATTCGATAACACTGTTGAGAAGGGTGATTCTTGCCACAATGCTCACACCCACCTTGAGTTGGAGCATTCTGCTGTTTCTTTTGCTTCTTGCCTTGATAAGATTTCTGCCCACCTTGGTACTGCTGCCTCTTCCTTTGGTTATCGTTAATAATCTGATTGTTGATGTCCTCGAACCTGTAGGCACTTTTGATAGCCTCTTGAAAGGTGGTTGGTGGTACCACACCTAAAGCATCTCTCAAAATAATGGGATTGAGCCCATCCATGAACTTAGTGATCTTTTTCTCTTCGGTGTCCACAAGCTCCGGAGCATAGCGAGATAACTTTTCAAACTTGGTAAGATATTCAAGGACGGTCATATCTTCTTGCTTAAGTAACTGAAACTCTGCTGCCTTTTGCTTCTTGATGTGCGATGGGACATACTTCTCACTAAACTGCTGCTTGAATGTGGCCCAAGCAATCCCATCCTCAATATTCTGATAGCCTTCCTTAACAGTCTTCCACCATATGTCTGCCAATCCAGTGAACATGGAGGCTGCTAAGTGAACTTGCTGTCTGCCTGTGCATACGAAGATATCGAAGATGTTCTCTGTATGGGCTAGCCAATCGTCAGCTGTCAAAGGATCTTCCCGTCCCATGAACTCCTTAGGACCCCTCTTTCTGAACTTCTCAAATAAAACATTTGGATCTCGGTCCCTGTTCTGCACAGCTTCCACATTAGGCATTGGTTCGGGTCTCCTACCCAAAACTTCAAGCAATTGCCTTTGCACTTGAGTCAATTCCTCATCTTTCTTTGCCATCTGTTCTTGAAATCGAGCTTGATTTCATTAGCTCGCTGTTGCTGTTCGACCAACATCTGCATAAGTTGTTGGAATTGACCTGCCATCGGGTTTTCAATCCCGCTGTCATGATTACTGCCCGATGCATTAGCGTTTGCTGGAGGTCTACACGGAGGCATCGTGCTGCAAAACAACTTGTTAGTACAACAAGATATAATAATAAGGCGTTCCCAAAACCAAATCGATGCTAACTAACGGAAATGCTAACGAATCCTCGCCACGTCCTTATGTTTCTAATCCAATTTTAATAGCCTCAAATATTTCTCGCTCTGATACCAAGCCTGTCACGCCCCCGGACCGAGGTCCCGCTAAACGAGGCCTTAATCCGGGGACGTGGCGCGACGGGCCAGAAAATTCCGCCCGCACACGCTAGTTTCCCACAGGTTTCCGCGGTAAGGATTCCCGAAATCCGATCCAACAGTGATAAATAAGAATCACTTTCATACAAATGACTTACACGGAAGCATTGTAGCAAACATAAAAGTCTCTCAAAATGGGTATAAGGTGAGAACGCACGAGACCAGCATCAAACAGAGAAACATTTCATTGTAGGCCCCAAAGTTAGTTTAAAGTTAGTACAAAGGTAAAGTTAATCATTGATTACAAATTCTTCCCAAAAGAGTATAAGCCATCAATGGCCATAACCAAAAACCCAAAATGTAAAACATCTATTCCCAAAATAATGTGATCGCAGCTCCAGAAGCAACCCGACGTGTAAATGACATCATTGGGCTGCCACTCGCCCTCTACAGGAACTATAGGTTCCGCCTCGAAGTGCGCCTCAACCGCGAGCGGCTCGACATCTGGCACCAAACAAAAGAGAGTCAGACACGACGGTCTAGCAAGCAAATACAACAATAATAGGAAGGTAGCGAAACAAACATTAATAAGTGAGAGCCACGATTAAATCAAGATTAATAACAATGTAGAAGTAAAGATAGAATATAACATCTCGATGGTTTACAAATCCAATGTCATGATGAGTAAAATAACCAAATACCATGAGATGAATAGTAATGCATAAAAACATTGGCAACCCATGTAAAGCTATATTCTCCTGTTACCGAAGTAACCGGAGCAGACAAACCGTAGCCACTACTCGTGGGACCGGAACGACATAGTCGTTATCAAACAGAACCGTAGCCACTACTCGTGGGACCGGATATTACCGTTGCCATGGTCGGTACAGACAGAATCCAAACTGCAGCTGGCAGACAAATTAAAGATCCCAAGCCGGATGATCAGTCCGACAAGGTGACCTAAGCCTAGTGGTGCCATTAGAGTGAAATCCGAAACTTCGAAGAAATACAAATCCATTTATAAGATACATTTCCAAAATCAATAAGAGAACTACTCCAAACAATGCATATTGGTAAAACTAAGCAAAATAGGTGAGTAGTCTTCTCAATACCTAGATATGTGGTAAACCACTTCAAAACATTCAAAAGGATTGGAGAAAGAATCTGGACAAAAGTCTTTTATATGAAATGAGTGAATGATGATTCGATCACTTAAAGCGGGTAAATCTCAATATACATTTGATCCCTTCATTGTCATTAATAAAAGTAACTTGGTGCCACCGAAGATCCTTGACAAATACAAGGGATGAAGTGTACATATAGATTTGAAGGTTTCCCAAGTGGACTTGACCATAGTCCAAGACACTTCTCACCATGAATTCTAGGCTTGTAAAAGGTTGAATGGGCTTCACTTATAGGAGAGAGTTTGGGGCTGAATTGAGCTTGGACATAGGCCTGAAGTGGACTTGAAATTATATACAATAAGTCCTTAAAAGTGTAGGTTTAAATCCCTTCTTAATCAGGCCCACAACTGACCTTACCCAAGCTCAAACAGTCCACTAAATAGGCCCAAATCAGTCCTTAAAGTAGCCCAGGATTCAGGCCATAAAACAGTCCCATGTCAGGTCTCAAAACAGCCCATCAATAGGTCTCAAAATAGCCCAAGAGCTGGCCTTAAAACAGGCCTAAAGGAGCCCTGAAAAACAGGCCGAAAACTGCCCTTGAATGGGCCAAAAACAGGCTGACCCGAGCCCCCCAGACTGGGCTGGGCTCGCTCGAGCGAACCCAGGTCCGCTCGAGCGGAGCCCAGACAGTAGCTGGGTCGCTCGAGCGGATTCATTCGCAGTTTATGTTTGCGAAGCCGGAGGAAGACTTCCTGAAGATCTTTGAGATGGTCTTCTTTTCTTTTTCTTTTGACGGCGAGGTCATCTACGTAACATTCGACCATCTTGTGCTGCATATCTTGGAATATTTTCATCATAGCCCTCTGATATGTGGCACCAGTATTTTTCAGACCAAATGGCATGACAGTGTAGCAATACACGCCAAATGGGGTCTGAAAGGATGTTTGTTTTTCATTTTCAGCATGCATCTTTATCTTATTGTAGCCAGAGAAGCCATCCATGAATGTCATTCGCTCGAATCCGCAGGTATTGTCAATCATTACCTCTGGAGTGGGAATTCATCTTTAGGGCAAGCGCCATTTAGGTCTCTATAGTCAATATAGACCCTGATCTGCCCACTTTTCTTTGCCACGGGGATAATGTTGGCCAACCATTCAGGATGTTGTTCCTCACGGATGAAGCCAACGCTTTTGAGTTCTTGAACTTCTTGTTCAATTTTATCCATCACATCTGGACGGAATCTTCTTTGACCCTGCTTTATAGGCTTGATGTCTTCTTGAAGATTGAGTTTGTGGACTGCTATTTTGGGGTCTAAACTAGGCATTTTAGCGTAAGACCATGCAAAGCAATCAACGAACTCACAAAGAAAAGCGATATACTCGGGTAACTCATCATCCTTTATATTCTTGCTTATGAATACAAGACGTGGGTTATCTGGTGTTCCCAAGTCTATCTTTTGAACAAGATCTTCTGTTGGAAGGTCCGAAGGTGGTTCCTCCACAATATTTTCGGAGGATTCCATCTCAACGAAACCTTTAGGGATTTCAAGGGCATTTTCAGACCAAGGTTTTGTTCCTTTCCACGGGTCTTCTTGATTGGTAATCTTCTCAAGGCTTGCTATGAGATGGTCTCAATCGCCTGTTGAAACCGGGTCGAAGGAAGGTACTTCTTTTGGAGACGAGGGTTCTTCTGGGTTAGAAGAGCACACGTCTATGCGATCGGGCAATTCCTCTTCATTGTCAGAGAAATCGTACCAATTGGATGAGCTTCATGGATCTTTGTCAGGTGACTCATCGAAGAGATATCCAGGGAGATCGATGTCTTCATGGGTACGAGATGTTGAGGCTTGGTTGGTAAGTCGACTTTTAAGCCTTTGTGTCAACTGTCTCAGAGGAGTGTCGGGATCATACCCTAACCCGTGTGAAGACTTTTCTATATGGCCGTAGAGTCTCCAATCTTCCAGCTGACTTTTGGTCAAGGCGGGCCCTAATGGCGTGAGAATACCGCGGCCTTCTCCCAAACCGACTGGATTTTGAGCGTCATAGCCAATTTTCTTCATAATAGCTTGTGCCATAAGACTATATAAGGATAGTTAAGGCATACCTTCATTTTGGAAAGGTTCAAGCATAGAGTTTGATGAAACATCCGATCTATGGAAGAAGATCGGCTTTTCCTTTGCTGAAGTTGCTGGAACAATGAAGGAAGGTGACGTAGGATTTTTTATGTCAGAAGGTGTCTCCAATGGAGTAAGAGCAGGCTGAACTTGCTGAGTGTCAGCTGTGTCATCTTCTGGCTCTGAATCCGAATCCATGTCTTGCATGATAGACACGAAAGAGACAACAAATTTGCCCCCAGGCTTTTGTTTTGCCTTCTTTACTTTAGTTGTGATGACCAAAGGCTTTGAAGTCTTGAGGGATATGACGAAGGGAGTTTCAATGCTCTTTTCGGGTTTGCCGGAGGATTTGTTTTCCTCTGGTGATTACTGAGGAGCCTTGCCTTTATCTTTCTGGTGATTTTCGGCCAAGGGTGTTATTTCCTCTTCTTCTTTTTCACCTTCATACATCTGCGAGTCTGGAAAGTGGACTTCTTTACCATTAAAGTGTTTTCTGTCCGTAAAAACTCGATGTATCATGTCGTCATCGATAACAAACTTGATGCATTGATGTAGAGTTGAAGGGACAACACCATTCTCGTGGATCTAGGGGCGTCCGAGAAGGATGTTGTAGCATGAAGGGTTTTTATTACATACACAGTGACTTCAGAGATAAGATCATCGATTTACAATTTAAACCTGATTTTGCCGATAGGCCTTTGAGTACTCCCATCGTATCTAAAGATAGATACAGATGTGTGGCTCAGCTTGCTGGGTGGGATGCCCAACTCTTCGAGAGCCGAAGTGGAGATGTGGTTAAGTGCAGAACCTGGGTCGATCTGAACTCTGTGCATAGGCATTTCCTTGATGTACCCTGTGAAGTATCGGGGTCGGTTGTGCCTTGTTTCGCCAAGTATGAGGTCTTCCTTAGTAAAGGCGATGGTTGCACTTTTTACCTTTGGAACGGAGAGGCATTCGATGCATGATCCCTCAGTTTTCTTATTTTCTCCCTTTGAGGAAGTTTCTGAGTTCTTGACCCGGTAGTCCATTTCAATTTGAAGGACTTGCGGGGCATGTTTGTCGACATCCTCATTTAGCTTTTGTAATTCTGAAATGAGATTATCACGAGTGCCCGAAGACATTCACAATAAGTCTAGGGTGTGCAGACGTACAGGTATGTGCTTGAAGTGTTCGATCAAGTCATACTTGAAAGCCTCCTTGGGGCCTGCATGTTGATCATTGTTGCCACTAGGGGCTCTTACAACATCTTTTCCCGAAGGATTTACATAAGTAAAGGAAGATTGGTTGTAATTCTTGTGGTAGTCCCGGCCAGAGCGGGTGCCTCTACCAACTTCGAGAGCTTCTTGAGAAGGGTCTTCGTTTGGTAGATTTTCTTCAGAATCGAGAGGCCGTCATTTTTCATTTACTGAGGACGTATCTTTAGCAGAGTTGCCATCCTCAGTGATTGTGTTACACGGAGCATTTTTTGGGAACAAGTCCTGAATAACATCCAGCAACTTTTCTTCTTCGTTGACCAATTCATCGTCCCAAGCGTTAATAGCTAGGGTTCCTTTAGTCGGGAAGGGTGTGAGCTCTGAAGTCACAGTCTCAAGAGAAGAAACATGAGAGGGTGCCATCTCTGTGAAAGTCACTATTGACACCAAAAATGTCACTTTGCTTCTTCAAGATCCAGAAAACTACATGAAGTTGCAACCTGCCATAAATAGGCAATGCTACTTCCAACAAATCAAATCTTGTCAGAATCAAACAAAAACTGCAAGATCCTTCAAGACAGCCAAAAGAGGAGTACACAAGAAGTTTCGGGCCACTTCAAAATCATTTGGCCTATTATCGCTTCTTCGACAGCTGAAAAGGAGCTCCCGGCGGCGAAAGCATTGGAGGCACCAAATCTTCGATCAGAGCCGATGGATGGTCTCAAAATACTTCCAAAAGGCTCCACGTCAAGTTCCCAGTCAAACTGACAACGTTTGACCCTACATCAACCCTCGAACAGCTAAATCAAGCCTCTCGGCGGTGAGAACCTCCAAGGCCATCACTCATCAGATAGAGCACATGGACCGCTTCAAAATGCTTACAAAGGGCTACACGTCAAGTTTCAGGTCATTTCGACAACATTTGACCATACTTTGACGCTCGGAAGCCAGATCAAGCCTCTCGGCAGCGAACCTCCTCGGGACCATGGTTTCCAAGACAGAGCCTATGAATCATCTTAAAATTACTCCAATAGGTTTCCTGTCAAATTTCAAGTCAATCGGACATCGGTTGACGGCACATCAAGCCGCGACATCTTCATCACGACAAAAGCAAGTCTACTGGTGATAGGACCCCAAATGGCTTCAAAACTCAAACAAAAGCCTATGGTTGGTCTTATTTATTACTCAGCAGGCTTCACCCCAAATTTCAGGTCATTCTGACATCGTTTGACCCAGTTTCAGGTTCTGATGGAAAATCGGCAGCTTTGCTCGACAAAGTCTTCGGCTTTCTCAGAAAATTGGAAATTTTGCAAAACAAAATGCAAGGATTCTCATCAGGTTTTCTATAGGGAAACTAGGCCAATAAATGATAAAAACTGTCAAGGAAAAATACAGAAGAAAGAAGAATAAAAAAATAGCAAAAACAGACACAAAAGGGGACAAAAGGGGGGAAAACCCCCCCAAGGTTGCCAGCGACCCTGGAGCCCGGGATCGCCGGGAGGGCCCCTGAAACCCCATTTTTTGCCATTTTTTCACGATTCGAAGCGTCTGACCTCTGGTATTTTCCAAAATTCATACTTTTGAGACACCAAATCCTCTGACATCCATCAAAATCACGGGTCAATCATCAAGAGTATCGAAATCAACATTGATCCCCAACCGGTCAACCAAAAAAAGTGTGCTTTATACCCGACCGATCGAGAAATCGACAGGACAAATGGGACAGACCCGCTGTTGGCAACCAATACCTGAAGTTACATGGTCATCCGATGTCGATCTACATGAAGATCCATCGATGATCATCACCTGAAGAATCCCAAAAGACACGGCACGACCCGCCACTCTTCAACTGCTCGGCGACCACTTAATGCAATTAATTGACTAGCTTTATTACAGTCATTAATCCATTTCCTTGGACGGCCCAATCAAACGTAAGCATCCGGGAGTTAGAAGTCAAGAGACTCATGACATTTAAACCATGAAACTCCTCCCATCATGGCGATTAAAGGCGATTAAATGCCCTCAATCTCCTCCGGCCAATCAGAAGCCAAGAAAAAAGAGTTACAAAATAAAGGAATTAAGGGAGTTAGAAGTCAAGAGATTCATGACATTATATGGCTTAATGACAATAAAAGCCCATAAACTCTCCTAAATGGCTACCAAGAGCCTATAAATATGAGAGCACTCCAAAGGAATCCAGATCGGAAAAACAAGACAGATCCCAGATCAGAAAAAAAGCACAGAAATCCAAAGAAAGAAAGAGAAAACTCTGCGGAACTTCTACACCGACCACCGCTACAAGGTGACAAAAGTCCCTTGGGGGGTACCCCCCTAAGATCCTTGCCTTCTCCTTCTGCCTCCAATGGCTTAGACGTGGCTTTTCAGCCCGTCTCCTTGGTTTTTTATTGGACATAGGACCTCATTTTGGTCTTTGTCCACTAAAAACCTAAGGTTATAGCCAAGCCAAGTGAATCAATTGCATCCTCTGTTCTCATCTACATGGATGATGGCGAAGTCCACATATGGCTTGTGACCGTCAATCTGAACGGGTCCCCCACAATCTCCTGAGAAGTTAGATCCTCCTTTTCTTGCGTTTCATTGTAGTTTGTATTTTTTCAAAAGAGACAAAAATCACAACTCTTGTCTTTCATTATTGATAAGGATTGTAAATCGGCTATAAACGCCAAAATCGACTATAAACGCCAAAAAATGACTATAAACGCCAAAATCGGCTATAAATACCAAAAAATCGCCTTTCATGGCTGTAACATTCCGTCCATTAACCCATCGTTAATTTTAATTAATTGTTTGATTAGTTAGTAAGTTTGCTTAGAGTCTTAGCGAGTCAGGTTTATCGTATGGATCACGTGTACGAAGTCTCGCGCGAGTCCGAGATCGTTTGGGTACAGTAAGGGGGTGGTTTGCAATTTGGGGAGTTTTCAGGGGTTTTATCAAAATTATGAGTTTTTGTGAATTTGGGTGCATCGGATAGATCGGGTCATTTCATGAACATTTGCCTTCAGTCGCGTTGCAATTCGACGTGTCTAAGAACCTCAAATTAGCAATAAGGATCAAACCCATATTTTTCCATACTTATCTTATTCTAACCACTCATTCACTCATCTCTATTATATACTACACTTCATCATCCGGATAACTCATTCCTACACCCATCACCATTCCTATACTATTTACTTCTTCTTCTTCATCACTACCTCTTCACTGCTGACACCTTCCCGGAGCTCCATCATCGCTGGTGAAGCTTCCAATCATCTTCCCCAAGCTTCTATGATCACTAATATCCCCTTTTCTAAGCTTTTCATCCACTAACAACTCTAAGGTAGGTTCTCAAGACTTGTAGAATTAGTGCATCCTTTTCCTTTCGGTTAGAAATGAATTAAGGAGACTCACCTCAACCTTTGGCATGCATTTGTAGGAGTGATTTGGGTTTAAGAGTTGATTTCTTCACCTTTGAGCTTAAAAGAGATTTTTCCCCAAATTTCTCTTGGATTTTCATTTAGCTCTTCATCAAGGCAAGTAATTTATATATTATGTCTGATATGTTTGTTTCTCCTTTGATTCGATGATTAATTGATGATTTAGATGACCTTTGCTCAATTGAAGATTTAGATTTGAAAACATGATAATTATGTGTATTTGATTAATGAATTGAATTATGAAATTGATGATTTGATTAGATAGATAAATAGAATTAGAATGGACTGGTTTTATACTTGATATGGTTGTATATCAGGTTCAGAGAAGAAAGGAATGGAATTGGACCCAATCCACTGCATTAACAGAACCTGAAATCTGTTTCCGCAGTGTATGGGGTCGACCGAAACAAGGGGTAGGTCGACCGAAGACACATGGACAGGTTCGCTGAAGCCTGACCATTTTACTGTTCACAATTTTTGCACACTAATGCAGGTCGACCCGGGCTGTACTAGGTTGACCGGGACAACTATTGAGGACCTTTTGAAGGACTCTTTTGACCTCTTTTTCTATTGGACTTGTATGGAACCTTGGCTACCTTTTTGGACTCATTTGACTATGTATGAGGAGTGTTTTGAGCAGAAGATTCCTCATGGTTATTCCGGTTGCATTGGAATCCATTTTTATTCAATCTTGAACGATACGGGACAACGGGATACTCTCTCTAAATCTATGCATGAAGAATATTCATCTGAGTATCCTGAACCTTAATCCTTTCGTTGACTGAGTAGGAATGTATGATGCTTCGGGATTAACATTTGTACTTAGGATTGGATTGTCTATCGTTTATGATTCTGAATAGTACTGTCTGGTACTGTCTACATGTGATGTACATGTTCATTAGCTTCGTTTGTTTTGTTTTGTTTGGGATCAAATGATGAACTTAGATGATGAATTAGGATCCCTTTTGATGTTCCGTTTTGTTCTGAAGTTTGATGTAAGTGTTGTGACTAGACGGCTTTGATTGTAAAGCATATTGAGAACTACTTATGGTGATATTAAATTGAAGAAGTTTGATATTTTGATTTTGATTGATGATGGAAAAGTAGTTTCTCTATAATGATTGACGAATCTTGTTCACACAAGAAAGTCTAGTGCCTCACTATTGTTTGTATAGGACTCTTGTGTCAGGCATCACTTAGCTGTAAACGCCCAACACACTTGGGGCACCATTTGTGTGAGGACTTTGGATTGAACGTCTGCGCAGTACGACTTTTTCTTATTAGATGGATGTACACCATCATATTGGATACCCGTTTTGATGATTGATTGTTTGTTTATTTTTGTTTTTAAGGGTATCATTTTGATGATTGCTTACCGGGGTTTTATCCCGTGCCACTCTACCACAAACTCTCATGTTGAGTATGGAGGGTTATGGAAACTATCCGTGGTGCATTAGCTTTTGTGATCTGCCTATTTGTTAGATGACTTATTAGTGTGTTTATGATTCGAATGCTATGCATTACTACTTCTGAATGCTATGCATTTCTATTGATTTATTTTATCGTATTGTCCAAATCTGATTCGTCTTACATATCTATTGATGTTTTACATACATTACTTGCGGACCGTCGTGTCTGATGATATTACTCTTGGTGCATAGGTACCGAGCCTTACTATTACGCAGAGGAGGAAACGATGGAGGAAGTTCAGGCAGATCAGCCTAATGACTCCGTAGAGTATAGTACGGACGGCATTGTTTAGCCGTGACGACCCCGTACACGAGTGCCTTAATGATATATCTGTTTAGTTTTATCTTTTTGGTTCTTTTATCTTTTGTTATAATTAATACTTTTGTTAACAGTCTCAAACTTGAACTCTAGTCATAGTATTCATTATTTGCTCGAACTATACTCTTTTAAGATACCATTTGTAATTATAAGCTTCCGCTATTTGATATATGTATTTGAGGAAATGTTTACACCTCACAGCGGTCTTCGATCCAATTGGGACATGATTGGGGCTAAGTTATATTTAATTAAGTTTGAAAAGGAATTTTTTTTTTAATTAGCCCTAATCTCACGCATAACCCCGGTTTACATTTTGGGGGCGTGACAATGGCAAATCAAGAAAATGTCTCTTTTCTTAAATATATGTGCAATGGAAAACTTGAAAGAAGTTGATTTCCTTTTTACTTGCGAAGGTTGATCTCTGGATCCCCACTTGCAATTCCAAGTAAAATAGAAAATCTGGCACACCCACACAAAAGAAATATTGATGCACGCCTCTGCCCCCTGGTTACGAAAGGGTCGGACCCAAACGGACTCCCACGTCCGCCTACCTCGGTAGAACCGAGCAGAATGCGCTGTTCCATCAAACCGGCACACCCGGTGGGACCTGTTCATTTGAGAACACGATGCTAGAAATGAAATATTTGCATATCATATCTATTGCTTTATGCTTATACTTCTTTTCTTGATTCCTTGGCTACTTTCTAATTGGTGGCCTATGTTGGATTCCGCATAAAAAAAATGAGATGAGATTTTTTGGAAATTTCTAATTCTTTGAATTTATTTCCACTCATTCTCTTTTCAACAAAAAAAAATCAGATTTTTCATTTTGGATTCAAAATTGTGAAACCTTGATCCTTTCCTATCGTTCATCGTGCTTGCAGAAATGTTGAGCCTGTTTGAGTAAGGTTTTGGGCCATCGTTTCTCTTCGATGAGTTCATTAAAAACAAAAAAACAAAAAAAAAATCAGATTTTTCATTTTGGATTCAAAATTGAGAAACCTTGATCCTTTTCTATCGTTCATCGTGCTTGCAGAAATGTTGAGCCTGTTCGAGTAAGGTTTTGGGCCATCGTTTCTCTTCGATGAGTTCATTAAAAACAAAAAAACAAAAAAAAACAAAAAATCAGATTTTTCATTTTGGATTCAAAATTGAGAAACCTTGATCCTTTCCTATCGTTCATCATGCTTGTAGAAATGTTGAGCCTGTTCGACTAAGGTTTTGGGCCATCGTTTCTCTTCTATGAGTTCATTAAAGATCTAAAAATATATATATATATATATAAGAAGACATAGAACACTAAGATTAAACCAACTGCGTTCTTTGATCATGGTTGATTCAAGAAAAGCCTTGTCCACAGTGTGGAGACAGCTTGACTATTCTAGGCAAGGGTCCTCCAAACGGGTTCATTAAGTAATCCTACCCATACCTGGGGGCAATTCTATCAATCGATATTTCATAAGACAGGGTTAGGAGGCCTATGTATACTTTCTCGTCTTTTAAATAAAATTTTTTCAAAATAAAATTTTTTAAAATAAAAATTTTAAAATAAAAAATAAAAAAATTTTCAAAAAAAAAACTTAAAAAAATAAAAAAAAAAATAAATAAATAAATGAAAAAATAATTTAAAAAAAAATCTTCAAAAAAAAAAACTTCCGTCATTTTGGGTTTAGATTGGAGAAATTTTTTGGTATCCTCTTTTCTGAGCACTGGTGCTCGCGGAAATCGCTGAGCCCGTGTTCAGATTGGAGTGCCTTTTGCTCCCTTTGATGAACTCGATATTGGCCTTTAAAAAAAAGACTCGTCATTTTTGGATTCAGACCCGATAAATTATGGTTCATTTCCTTCTGAGTACTGGCGCTCGCGGAAATCGCTGAGACCGTATTTGGATCGGAATATCATCTGCTCTCTTTGATGAATGCAATCTTGACCTTTCAAAACAGGGAATCTCATCTCATGGATGCGGTCTCCAAACATTTGTGTCTAGCGGTACTAGTACGCCCTTTCAGGGCCTAATGTATTCGCGACCGACACATTCTTAGCTCCAACTTTATATTCTTCTTACCTTGAGCAAGCTCTGCTTCTCGATAAGTCGAATTTAAGTTCACAATTGCTTCTAGTAGTCACTGGGACGCTCATTTTGGGCTTACCATACCTGCGATCAGAACAATTGTACCCTCTATGGCTTTCTGCCTTATTCATATTGCTTGGGTCATCTTCCTCGACCAATTTGAAAAGACAAAACCATAGAACTTCCCATTTATGATCATTATATTCTTGTGATTACTAATGGATGTGGTATTATTTCAGAATCTTTTTGAAAACTAACAATGGAAGCTTCACTAACCATTACCTTCGATGAGAACAAGCACCAACTTATGCTTCAACAAAAGTAAACTACGCGCACCTACAAGCGCCCCATCAGCTGCCGAAGCGTCAACTCCCTCGGCAACTCTCTGAACTCTGGGTCGACCTCGACTCCCCGGACTATCGTCTTTGGGACGCTGGGACCATTCCCACCTCCCGACGAACAAACTGCTCCTTCCAAAAAGCAGAAACTCGCCTCTCAACGTGTCACTACCCTGACACCAAAGGCGAGCACCAGAAGGCCCGAAGCCCGTGGCAGCCCCACGAAGCCTCAACCCTCAAACGACCAGGTCTATCCCAAGACTTGGTCCCCAAGACCTTCACCAAAACAAAGAAGGTCCCAAACATCCACTAAGCCAGCATTCCTGGCCCCACTCAAGGAGAACCAGTTCTACCCTCTTGCGTACATGAAAGAGGAGAGACCCATCTCCAACCTGACTCCCAAGTCCATTCAGCATGAGCCGGCTTGTTCTAACAAGCCCAAAATCAGATCATGCATCACAAGGCCTCTGCAAGCACCTGCTAAGGCCTACAAACCTGCAGTTCGACCCTTCATCTTTACAGGGGCCGAACTCCAAAAATTCAAAGCTTCGCTGCAGTAGGTGAAGGATCGGGTCCGCATCCTGTCCTTGCCCAGCTACAAAGAAGACAGGCTCGGCTGCTGCGCCCGAGGGAGCACATCCTTCATCGTCAAAGCCCAACCAGAGCTAACCGAAGCTCAAATTACTCGTCGTATACGCCGCCGCGCATCGTATCGACAAAAGAGACTAGAGAAGCAAAGGACCTAGCCTCCTACACTTCAAGTCTCTCCCAAATGGGTCGAAAAGGAAAGACCCAACCAAGTTGCTACTGTCCATATGGTTGGAAAAACCAGAAGACGCCAATAGTCAGCAACAAAAATCCATGTCCGACGTCCGATGACCCGCAGCGTCTCCAGGACAAGAAGACTTTAAGAAGAATCCCCTACCCCTTCAAGCAAAGGATAGGAGAGTGATGCTTCCTCAAGCTCTTCTTCAAAAAGAATGAACCCCAGCTCAGTCACCAGGACAGTTTCTTCGTTCGAATCTCGAGGGATGAACGTCCTGGCTATAAATTCTGAGCCACCACCCCGCAATCCACCTCAAGATGATGAGATCACACGCATCCAGTAGTTGGAACAAGGCCAGTAGAGGATTGAAACTCTGATGGAAAACCTTCTCCTCGCCTTCCAAAATCAGGCGAACAATGAACCTCCTCCGAACCATCAAGACGATGAGGTAAATGGAGAAGAAAATCAGTCACGCGCCCTTACCAAAAAGGATGTAGATAGTATCCTCGCCAAAGCAAAAGAAGAGGATATACTCAAGGAGCATGGGATCAAGCCACCATATCCATTATGGATGGACTTGGTCCCGTTCCCCACAAAATTCAAGCATCCTAATCTCCCAACATATACGGGGAAAGGATCAGCCAGACAGCACGTCATCCACTTCAAGATCCTGACGGGAGCTATCGCGGATCAAGATGCACTCAAGATCCGCCTCTTTGCAAGTACCCAAAAAGGTACGGCCTTCGATTGGTACTCCACTCTACCGGAGGACTCCATCCAAAATTGGGCCATGCTAGAGACACGCTTCCTGACTCACTTCAAGGTGAGGATCATCCCGCTACTATGGCTCAGCTGTGCAGCCTAAAACAGGGGGAGAATGAGTCAACATATGACTTCATTCATAAGTAAAAAGCAATGGCATACAAATGCTCTGATGTATTGCCACAAGCGTCGCTAGTCGACATCTGCCGAAACAACATGAGAGCCAGAATCCGCTCCATGATCATGGGCAACAAATCAAAGAACCTGGGAGAACTCCTAAAAGCTTCAATGGAAGCTGAAACGATGATTAAAGACCTCAACAGTCAGAAATCATCAAGAAAAGAGCCAACCGCCATTGCAACCTCAAAACCAAAGAAAAAAGAGGTCCTTAATGTGCAAACCAAGTCAGCTCCTCAGCCACCAAAGAAAGCTGAAAACAAAGCTGCTGGTAAGAGGCCCGAACTCTCTGATGCCTTCAAAGAATGAGTAGAGAAGAAATACACGTTTGATGAAGATGTTGATGAAATCTTCGGGGCTCTTGTGGGAAACGGCAAACTCACCTTGCCTGAACCAAAAAGACCAGGTGATGTTGGCAAAACCAACGATCCTCGGTACTATCCATACCATCAGATGATCTCGCATCCTCTCAATCAATGCTTCGTTGTGAGGGAGAAAATAAACGAGATGTGGAAAAACGGAGTTATCACTTTTGACAAAAACTATGGGTCTGCCTCCGTCAACATGGTGACATGTGGACAAACATCAAAATCACCGAAGAAGAAGATCACTACTTCCTTCAAGGTGATAAACTCAATCCAAGCGTCCGAGGAACTGGTTCCTTACCCGACACCAGACGGACAACCCATATGGGTACATCCCGATCTCCTGGAAGATGAAAATTGGGAGGTCGTGAAAACAAAGCCTACAGCTCAACAGCGAAGGCAGGCTAGGAAATATCTCCTCAAGCTCAAACGGCAAGAGAAGACCCAACCAAAATAAGAAGTCAAAGAAAAGGCAGAGGCTTCCTCTCCGCTTCACTGGAGGCAACAAAAACATCCCTTCCAAAGACTTCAAAGTGGGTAAGAAAATTCACTCTCAGTGATTTCATGCCACCTCAATTCAAAGAAGCCACGCAGGAGGCAACATACTCTTGCAATTCGGTAGTTGGATTCTCCATTGATGGATACGAGTCCAGTGACACCGATGATGGATTCGAATCCAACTACATAGACATGTGGTCTTCTGACCCAGAAGAACCCTCATCTCCAAAAGAAGTAGCCTACTTCGACCCGGTTTCAACAGGCGATTGGGATCATCTCATAGCAAGCCTTGGGAAAATTGCCGAACAACCCGTGGAAAGGAACAAAACCTTGGTCTGGAAATGCCCTTGAAACCCCAGAAGGTTTCGTTGAGCTGGAAGCCTCCAAAAATATTGTGGAGGAACCACCTTCGAACCTTCCAACAAAAGATCCTGTTCAAAAGATAGACTTGGGAACACCAGATAACCCACGTCCTGTATTCATAAGTAAGAATATAAAGGATGATGAGTTACCCGAGTATATCGCCTTTCTTCATGAGTTCGTTGATTGCTTTGCGTGGTCTAACGCTGAAATGCCTGGCTTAGACCCCAAAATAGCAGTCCACAAACTCAATCTTCAAGAAGACATCAAGCCTGTCAAGCAGGGTCAAAGAAGATTCCATCCAGATGTGATGGATAAAATTGAACAAGAAGTTCAAACACTCAAAAGCGTCGGCTTCATCCGTGAGGAACAACATCCTGAATGGTTGGCCTACATTGTCCCCATGACAAAGAAAAACGGGCAGATCAGGGTCTGAATTGGCTATAGAGACCTGAATGGCGCAAGCCCTAAAGATGAATCTCCGCTCCCCATAGCAGAGGTAATGATTGATAATACCTATGGATTCGAGCGAATGACATTCATGGATGGTTTCTCTGGCTACAATCAGATAAAGATGCATCCTGAGGATGAAAAATATACATCCTTTCGGACCCCATTTGGCATGTATTGCTACACTGTCATGCCATTTGGTCTGAAAAATGCTGGTGCCACATATCAGAGGGCTATGATGAAGATATTCCAAGATATGCAGCACAAGACGGTTGAATGTTACGTTGATGACCTCACCGTCAAAAGCAAAAGAAAAGAAGATCATCTCAAAGAACTTCGAGAAGTCTTCCTCCGACTTCGCAAACACAAACTGCGAATGAATCCTTTGAAATGCTTTTTCGGCGTCTCGTCGGGTAAGTTCCTCGGATTCCTAGTTCGGAAAGCTGGAATAGAGCTTGACCCCATAAAAGTCAAAGCCATTCTAGAAATGCCCTCTCCAAGAACCTTGAGAGAACTCAAAGGGCTTTAAGGGAGATTGGCCTACATCAGACTGTTCATCTACAATCTTTCGAGGAAATGCCGTCCATTCTCCCGGTTGATGAAAAAAGGTGTAAACTTTGTCTGGGATGCTGACTGTGAAGTTGCGTTCCAAGATATCAAGTCATACCTGACCAAACCTCCAGTGTTAGCTTCTCCTACCACTGGAAAACCATTCATCTTGTACACAAGAGCCCTTGATCACTCTCTGGGCGCTCTGCTTGCATAAGAAAATGATGAAAGAAAAGAAACTGCTCTATATTACCTCAGCCGCATGCTAGTAGGTGCAGAGCATCGCTACTCTCCAGTCAAAAAAGAATGCCTCGCAGTTATGTTCGCCGTACAAAAGCTGCGTCACTTCTTGCTTTCCAACACAGTCTACCTGGTCTCGAGGATCAACCTCTTGAAGGTCCTTGTCACAAAAGCAGGTTCCCTCAATGCCCGACTGGCAAAATGGTCCATCCTTCTGTCATAATTTGATATTAGGTATGTACCACAAAAGGCAATCAAAGGGCAACCTCTAGCGGACTTTCTCGCAGAGCATCCATTGCCTAAAGATTCTCCACTCAGAGATGATCTCTCAGACGAACCAGTCTACAATGTGGAGACTTTCTCACAAAATGCTTCCTGGGACATGTACTTTGACGGTGCAACCAGGACAAATGAAAAAAGACAGCTGATCTCGGGAGTTGGCATCCTCTTTGTTAGCCCCGACAAATACATGATTCCACACTCTTTCTCGCTACTGGAACCATGCACAAACAATGCAGCTGAATATCAAGCTCTGATCCTAGGATTGGAACTCGCCATCAAAATCCGGTATCACCATGCTAGAAGTCTTTGGAGACTCTCAACTAATCGTCAACCAGATGAATCAGAAATTTGAAGTCAGGAAGCCTGATGTGCTGCCTCACTACAACAAGGTACAATCGCTTCTGCAAAAGTTTGACATCTGTCACATCACCCACATTCGTAGAGGTGAAAACATACGTGCAGATGCCCTGGCTGGACTTGCCGCATCTATGGTAATCCGGGAAGGGGAAAACATGCCTATCACAGTGTGCGAAAGAAGAATCCTTCCTCCTCTTAACACACACCAAGCAGTTGCTGAATGCCACCAGGTGGTTAGAAGTCGAATTTCAATCCTTCAACTTCAATCGGCGACTGGAGGGATCCGTTCATTGATTACATTATGTTCGGAATCCTACCTGAAGATCCAAAAGAACGGGTAAGCATCCAAAGGTGAACCCCAAGCTTTCATTTGGATATTCCTTCAAAAATCCTTTATAGGAAATCCTTTAATGGAGTACTTCCACGCTGCTTGTCACAACAAGAGGCTGAAGAAACACTCAAAGAAGTTCATGTTGGTCTTTGCGGAGCTCATCAGGCTGGTCCCAAGCTCTATGATCAGATAAAAAGGTTAGGTTATTACAGGCCTACCATGGTAGCTGACGCAATGCAATTTGCTAAGCGCTGCCAACAATGCCAAGTTCATGGAGATTACATTCGCATGCCTCCAGAATGGCTACATCCTACAGCGATTTCATGGCCTTTCGAAGCCTAGGGTATGGACATCATAGGTCCTATTTCTCCCCCTTCGAGCAAAGGTCATCGCTTCATCTTCGCCGCTACGGATTATTTCTCCAAGTGGTTAGAAGCATTTGCGCTCAACGAAATGAAGACCTCATCAGTCCTTCAGTTCCTGCGCACCAACATCATTTGTCGTTTCGGCATACCCAAAAGATTCATCCATGATAACGGATCACAATTCCGGGATCATCGATTCTACAGGTTCTGCGATAAATATAAAATCCAAAGCTGTCCTTCGACTCCATACAATCCGGCAGCAAACGGATTAGCAGAAGCTTTCAACAAGACACTCTGCAAAATCCTCAAGAAGATGGTCTCTAGTCACAAAAGAGACTGGAGCGACAAAATGTCTGAAGCTTTGTGGGCCTATCGAACCACCGTTCGAGGACCAACCCATAGCACACCATTCTCCTTGGTCTATGGATGCGAAGCTGTCGTGCCCTTGGAAGTACAAATTCCTTCCTTGAGGGTATCCTTGCAAAATGACATGACTCAAGAAAGCAATGCCAAATTGCGACTCCATGAGCTGGGCAATCTCAATGAGAGACGGCTCGAAGCTCAACAAAGCATTGAACTTTACCAGGCACGAATGGCAGGATCTTTCGACAAAAAGGTCAGGCAACGCGCCTACAAAAAGGGTGACTTGGTTCTTGTGGTAAAAAGACCAATGGTCTTCGCTCACAAGTCCAAAGGCAAATTTGAGCCAAAATGGGAGGGACCCTACGTCGTTGATAAGGTTTTCTCCAACGGCGCATACGCACTCCTAAACATAGAAGGTGACAGATGTATGCTGCCCATCAACGGCAAGTTCTTAAAGCGGTACTACCCTTGAAGACTTACCCAACTGAGTAAGAGCAATGCCTGTACGGCCAAAACCGGTTTCCAGGTACACGCTCGCTAAACCCACCTTTTTAGAATTTTTATGTCAAATGTTGAAATTTTTAGAAATTTAAACAATGCTTACTTTCATCGTTTCATTGTTCAAAAATCCAAGTTTAGGAACCTTTCCCTAACTTGACCAAAATCTTCAACCGTTGAACCCAAAATTCATGGTTTGAAACAAAATCCGGATTCAGGGATTTCCACCCTAGTCCACCCTACCTTTTACTGCCTAAATGGTTTTAGGTCAAAACTTATGACCCTCGTGTCTTTAAACAAAAAAAAAATGGTTTTTCAAAAAGCCGCGGGGAAGCGACGCTTAGTCGATACTCGCACAAATTGGAAGCATGCGAACCACGTTCGAAACTTCCAAAATAGCAGGGAAGCGACATTTCGTCGATAATTGCAAAATCCAAAACCGTGGAGATGCAACATTTCAGTTGATATCCACAACCCAAATTTCAAAGGTTCAAAAAACCCTAAAAACCCATGGAGACGCGACATTTCAGTTGATATCCATGACCCAAATGTTCGAGAAAACCACAAATTTCAAAAAATCGTTGGGAAACGACATCAAGTTAGTACCCGCAAAACCAAAATTTTTTGAAAAGCAAGGATACGACATTCCATCGATACTTGCACCCAAATCCACGAGGATACGACATTCCATCGATACTCGCAACCGAATGAGCAAGGATGCGACATTCCATCGAACTTGCAAGAACATTCAGATGGGAAGCGACTTTTAGCCGATACTTGCATTTTTGAAAACCAAACCGGCTATAAATGCCACCAAAACCGGCTATCAATGCCACAAAACAAAACCGGCTATCATTGCCACAAAACAAAACCGGATATCAATGCCACAAAACAAAAAAAAAATTGGCTTTCAAAAAACCCGGCTATCAATGCCACAAACCCGGCTATAGATGCCACCAAAACCGGCTATCAATGCCACAAATCGGCTATTAATGCCACAAAAAAAGCTGGCTCTCATGCCAAAAATCGGTTTCCATGCCACAAACAAAAATCTGGCTTCCATGCCAAAACAATCATTTGACAAAAGATTTTTATAAAATGACGAGCTTTTGATCAAATCCCATTTAGCAATCACTTTCATCACAAAAAGATTTAAGTGAGCGTAGGGAAAACAAAAAAAAAAACATCCCATTTAGTAATTACTTTCATCACAAAAAGATTTAAGTGAGCGTAGGAAAAACAAAAAAAAAGAGTACCAAAAAATACATGCGGTACCAAAAAAAAAAAGAAAGTGTTCCCAAGCACTACAAAAAAAAGAGAGTACCAAAAAATACATGCGGTACCAAAAAAAGGGAAGAAGGATAGTTTCTGTTACACAAAAAAAAAAAACAGGAGCTCAACCAAAAATGGTCTCCAGCCAATATTTCAGCTCCTCAAGCAAACTTTTGGCCTCAGCCGTCAGGGATTCCAAGGCACGCTTCTTCAGGAACTTGCCATGATATGCTGGAGAATGCTGCAATCCTTCTTTCACACCGGGAAGCTTATCCCAAGCAGTTTTCCATTGTTTGTTCTCTTGAGACATCCTTTCAAGAACTCGATCAGCATCTACAACCCGGCGAATCAGAGCACTCCCCCCGTCACGAGCCTCTGTTATAGCAGTCCACTTGGCAGCGACTTGTGCCTTCAAATGCTCAAGACGTTTCCTGGCCCCATCGACCTCCCTATCAAGGATCTTCTTAAGGTCATGTGTCAGCCCAATGATGGCTAGCTCTTCTAAGTTCTTCTCTCGGACTATCCGCTTTCTGCTTTGTGTAGCCTCATCCAGGTCAGACTTAGCCTTATCAGCAGGGTCCAGGAACATCTCCTTGAAGAACTGGTCATCACAAAACCCATGGTCTCAAACCACTTGTCACCCAGCGCAATGATCCTATCAACAATCGCCCTGGCACCTGTGACTTCCAGACCAGCCTCTTCGGCATCACCGAGAATCTCATGCACATGCTAGATCATGCCAAATCCGGCATCCAAGTGTCCAGCAAGGAGAGTCTCAATCCAAGAGCTCAGAACCCGCACCACCACCTTCTTTGCAATAAGAAGAGATGGCCCAGCGGAAGATTCGCCCTGCTCCGTTGGTCGGCTGCCCATGTCATGCCCCGTTGGAAGAGGAACAAAAGAACTCTTTCCAGTTGGAGCTGCTGGAGAAGGAATCTCAGCATGAAGTATCTCCTCAACAGTGTCAGAACTGGTCCCAGGAGCCACTACCTCTAGATCGACCTCTGGCATCCCTTGCTCTGGTTCTGAAGAAAGCAATAGACTCTCCGCTGTCACCTCAAAACCTGCCAAAGAAACACAAAAAAGGTATGAATATGATCCTGTTTGAAAATCATTATCAGGGTTATTACTACAAAATACCTTCATCGATGACTGGCGGAACACTTTCTTCCTCCATGAACTCATCGGAAGCATCATCAACATTTGCGTCCATCGATGGTTCAAAGTCATCGGAATCCTGTGGCAAGTCAGCTAACAAGAAAAATGTTAGCAAACCAAGTCATAGACACAAAAAAAAAAGCAAAAGAAGTTATACCAATTGGAGATTCTGGATTCACTCCAGAGTCCCTCAGTTCTTCTTCAGGTGCCCCGACATGATCCATCACCACCTCATCGGTTGGAACCTCAGGCATCGCCAAATCTTCCTCTGCTAAAAAAAAAAGAGGAGCAACAGGGAGAGAAAACAAATCAAGACATGGAGAAATCCCATGATAAGAAATGGAAAGAGAAAGAGGAAGAATCATACCTTCACCAACGGTCTCTTCTTCTCGGCTTCTCTTCTCTGGAGGCTCGTCAGCATCCACTGGCACATCCTCATTAATAGTAAGAAGGACTTCTATGTCAGGAGAGTCCTCATATTGTCCCTTGCTGTGATGATGACTCCTCTTCCTCTTATTCCTGCGGGCTCGCTTCTTAGAGGAACATGCCCCGCAATCAGAGTCAGGTCTCCCACTTGACTCCTCACTGGATGGTCTACTCTTGCCAATAGACTCCACAGAAGCTTGCCTCTGTGCCGCTTGCATCCAAGCATCAAGTTCAGCTTCCTCCTGTTCTAGCTGCTCTAAAGCCTCATAAGGTATTTCTCGAACAGCTTCAGAACCAATGATGCCCTGGTCACCGAGAAAGCCTATCTTGTGCTTCTCTCTAGAAAGGAAGGCCCAAACTTCCTTTCGCCGGATGCCATCTGACTTTCCAAGGCCCTTTCCAGATGTCAGCTTCACATCAAGCTCCTTCTTGGAAAGCCCCCGATATGCCGAAAAGCTCTCCGTGAACCACTTCGCAAAGCCGGTAGTCCGGGAAGTCGACAACACAGGATAAGAGATCATGGCTGTAGTGTCTTCAGCACTATAGAAAGCCCATGCATTTCTCTCATCCTGTAAACCTCCAAAGCACTTCACCATGCTTGAAGGCGCTCCAACAACGCCTTGAGAAAAGCCCAACTGCAAAGCAAAGCGAGAGGGTACATATGACTGGATGTCGACGAAAAGATGTCTGTGGTACACCATCGTGCCGACACGTATGCTGAAAAGCCACTCCTTCTCTACGTTCGTCAAGGAGTAATGCCTTCCCGACCCCACCCTGGTAGAGTCTCGGGAGGCACCAAAATCAAAAGTTTTCTTCCGCAACTCCGGAGAAAGCTTCACTGAAGATTGCCCCATCTCGACGTCCCTAAACCGTCGGATCGTCAAGCAGGCAAACAAAAGTGATTCGGACACGGCTTTGCCCTTAGCCAACCGAATCATTAGAGGATCATCATCCTGTACAGCACCCAGCCGGTGGAAGCTAGGACAGTGGTGCACATACCATGAATAAAAGATGTGGGCTGAAAATACCCTATTCACAGGAAGCCCAAGCCGAACCAAAAAAGCAGTCGCCTGCAGTTCGGTACACAGGTAGGAGTAAAGAGCTGGCACCAAAGCAAGCTGCTCTCCAAACTCCATCTGACAAGCCGGAAAAATACAATGCGGCCTAGTGTGCGTTCCATCTCCTCCAGCAAAAATAGCCTCACCAAGCCAATAAGTGAGGTAAACAGCGAGATCTCTCCGCAGTGCATTGTCAGGACATATGGCGTTTGTACTCGCACAGAAATCTCTCAACTCTTCTTGCATAGGCAAGATCTTCTTCGAACTTGGATCCTGAGCCCTGGCTTCCTGGGTCGCACTATCAGAAGACTCCCTGCTATAAAAAAAAGTTGGGGAACGAAGAGCTAGATCTCTTCCAACTGCTGGATCTAACTTTCAAACCCTCCTTCTCCTTCAAAAAATCATAGAAGGTGACGAGCTGAAAGTACAGAAGCCTAAACTCCTCAGACTGCTCCTCAAGGACGCTGTCGATCGGCATAAACTCCTCATAGAGTTTGCCAAGGATGTTTAATCCAGTAATGGCGCTCAGCTCCTTCAAAGGGAAACCAATCTCACCATTCATCACAATGAAGGTATTGGTTTGTGGAAGGAATGACTCCAACATAGCCATGAAGGCCTCGTCGGAAAAGATCACGGTCTCCCTAAAGGCGTGGACCACATCAAAAATCCCGGCTTCCTTCAAAACGGCGCTACCAATCAGCAGGACGCGATCAGTCCATGACTTCCACTCGGAGTCAGCACTGAAACGGCCACGAAGTCGAAAAGGCTTCACCCAATTGCTGCCGTCACCGCTGAAAATGCCAAGACCCACCGGTCTCAATCGACCAATGGATAATCAGAACCTTGGTAACCACTGGCCGGCATCAACATGTCTAAGTCAGTAGGCGACTTCTCCTCATATCCAGGAGAACCGCCAATAAAAACCCTGGTCTTGAATACATTTGTCCTTCTCACCCAGCTTGGAGAATCTTTCCTCTTAGAGCACGTGGGGGCAAGGCTCATGATCGAGACGGTGCGATCAAACGTCGACCGGGTAGCAACAGTCTTCTTCTCACCATCTGTTGGAATTTGAGATGCCTTGAGAAGTCTTATGAAGCATTGAAGTGTTTAGTATCTCAAGTATCATCTTGTGTTGGAATTATTGTCAACACAATGTCACAAGTGTGGTGTTGATAGAGCTTCAAAGAGAAAACAGAGCTGAAATAGAACAGTACAGGAAATCAGAATTTCATCTGTCAACCGGTAGTTCTACCGGTAGAAAAGGGGTAGAAAAGGGGTAGAAAAGGCTGACCCTGAGATTTCCATCTGTCAACCGCAAGTACTACCGGTAGAAAGTCAACCGCAAGTACTACCGTAAAAAAGGCTGATATTCCAGCAGAATGTTTGGACATGAGAATCTCATCTGTTAAACCGGTAGTACTACCGGTAGAACACACGGGAAACCTGAGTTGCGCAGAAATAGAAGTTTTGCACGAAAATTCAGGAAACTTATGTATTTCGTTTGGGACTCTTTCTAAACGAATTCTAGCCTAATTTGAACACTCTTTAGGGTTACCATAACCTATATAAAGGCTTGCTAAGTTCGTTTTCAAGAGCACAGAAGAGAAGAGAAGAGAAGAGAGAAGAAAAGAGAGGGTTTTGGAGAGAAGAAGGTGCTGTTGCTGTGTGCTGTTGTGTTGCACGTTTCTACAGCAAGTGTGGACGAGAATGTGCTCATGAAGATGGTGATTCGTCCATAAGATAAGTATCTCTCTGTTTATGCTTGAATTTCAATTTGTAAGGGATTGAGAGAGAGAGATTGTAGAGGGGAAAGGCTGTAGAAAAGTTCTCTACTTTAATTCTGTAGAATATCAAGTTGGTGCTTGGTGTTAGGGGTTTGGTGATCCTATCTGTTGGTGCAGATAAATTGTAAAGGGAGTAGGTGCTTCCTAGATAGTTGGTGCTATCTGAAACTTAAGGGTTGGTGCTCTTTGTCGTTGGTGCGACTAAATAGATTCAGACCTGTTCCGGATCGGTGTTCGGACAGTCTTTGAACCGTGGATGTAGCCTTTTGGTGAACCACGTTAAATCTGGTGTCCTTGTGTGATTTGATTTGCTTTTGTTGTTAAATTGGACCTGTTTTTAAGGAATCACTGATTCACCCCCCCTCTCAGTGATCGCGATATCTAACAATTGGTATCAGAGCGAAGTTTCCCTTGATAAGCTTAACACGCTAAGGGTGATCTCTTGTCAAATCACATGGCATCCAATACAGGGAATAAGAAAGCACCTTTGTTTGATGGTTCTAATTACTCCTTCTGGAAGATCAGAATGCAGGCTTTCATCAAATCACTTGGCTATGATGTCTGGGAGACTGTCAGAGTCGGTTACAATACTGCCATCGTACCCACTGATGCTGCAACGAAGAAGTTAGCAGACAACGACTCCAAGGCGCAGAATGCATTCTTTAGTGGCCTTGTGGACAGCGAGCTGGTCAAAGTAATTGCATGCAAAACAGCCAAGGAAATATGGGACAAGTTGAAAAGCATTCATGAAGGAGATGAGAAGATCAAAGAAGCGAAATTGCAAACTCATCGCTCTCAATTCGAGTCTCTTCGCATGGAGGAAAGCGAGAATGTTGACTCGTATATGCAACGAGTGAATGAAGTCACGAATGACATTCGTGGACTAGGGGAGGAGATTAAAGAACCAGTCATCGTTAAAAAGGTTCTAAGATCTCTTCTTCCCCGATTTGATTCAAAAGTCTCAGCCATAGAAGAAGCCAAGGATCTGAATGAATTTACCATGGATGAGTTGCATGGTTCACTCACTGCCTATGAGATGCGCATAGGTAAGACGTCTTCATCTGATAGAGAAGCGGCCTTCAAAGTTCAGAAAAAGGGCAAAGAGACTGCTGGTCATGATGCTGATACTGATGATGATGAGCTTGAGGCTCAATTAGTTAGAAAGCTGAAGAAAGGAAGCAATGGAAAGTACAAAGGGAAGCTACCCTTTAAATGCTTCAATTGTAGCGGTGTTGGTCACTTTGCTGCGAAGTGTCCGCTGAAAGAAAACAATGATGATGACTCTTATGTTGATAAGAGTAAATGGAAGAAAATTTTCAGAAAGAGGGGCAAAGCAAAAAGCTTCATTAGTCAATATAATGACAGCACGTCTGAAACTTCAGACGATGATGAATCAGCTGAGGCAACTGAAGCTCTCTTCATGGTTACTGTTGAAGAAGAGGAAGAGCAAGAGCCGGAAGAGGAAGAGGAGGCTGAGGTCAATCTTGAAGAAGAACTCATTGCCGCACTTGAGGAGCTTAGCATGGAACGAAAAACAAGTAAGAAAAATCTGAAACTTCTTCATGAATCTGAAAGTTCAGTTATTGCTTTGAAAACTCAAGTTGAAGAATGTAAAAGATTGGTGGAAGTCCTTGAAAATCAAATAAGTATAAAAAAGGAAGAGGCTATGAAACTTGAAACTGAAATCGCTAGAGCAAAGGCTGAAAACTTGGAAAGTAGCCGAAAACTCAAAGCGCTCCAAGCAATTGAAGGGACAATGAATCTCAATGAAATTCTGAAAGTTCAAAAGCCCTTCCACAATAAATTTGGTATTGGATTTGAGACCGGAGAGTCCTCTAAAGCTGCACCCTCTTTGTTTATGAAACAAAGTGCCATACCTCTCAAGGCTACAAAGCTTCAAATTCAGCCTAGTATTGAGATGGTCAATAAGAAAAGGTTTGTGGAGTTTAACCAGCCACCTAAGAAAGGAAGAATGTTCAGATTCTATGGTTATTGCTATCATTGTAATAGATATGGACGTAAAAGAGCTGATTGTAGATTCTATGTTAGAAACAGTCCATTAGTGACTAGGAACCCTTTCTCAATCCTAAACGGCCACAAAATTGAGTGCCATAAGTGTTATAATTATGGACACTTGGCTAGGGATTGTAGGTTGCCTATTGCTAACCAATTTCAGGTTGAAAAGAAACCCAAGTTAGTTAAGGCTGTTGGAATTTGAGATGACATGAGTAGTCTTTGAAGAATTGAAGGAATTAATATCTCAAAGTATTGTTTTAAGTTGGAATTCTTGTCAACACATTGTCACAAACGTGATGTTAAGAGGCTGGTGTTGATAGAGCTGAAAAGAAGAATCAGAGTTGAAACAGTCAGGAATTCAGAATTCCTGAAGCAGAGCATGCGGTCGACCGGGCACCCCATGCGGTCGACCGAGAAAAGAGAAACCTGCAGAAACAGATTAAGGCACCTCTCAGTTATTTTCGTGACACAGTGTGTCTTCGGTCGACCGGGACCCCAGGATGTCGACCGAGCGCGATAGTTGTCTGCTTACAGACTGTGTATGATGTCGACCGAGCAAGCCAGGATGTCGACCGAGCACGGGAACCAGAGTTGCGCAGAATCAGAAGTCTTGCACGAAAATTCAGCACTCTTATCTAATTTGTTTGGGACTCTTTCTAAACGAATTGTAGCCCGTTTTGAATACAATTAAGGGTTAACATAACCTATAAAAAGGCATGTATGGGTCGTTCTAAAGATACACCAGAGAGAGAAAGAAGAGAAGAGAAGAGAAGAGAGAAGAGAGTGCTGGTGCTGTTACTGTTGCTGTTGCTGTGTGCTGTTGTGCTGCATCTTTCTACAGCAAGTGTGGACGAGGATATGCTCTTGAAGATGATGTTTCATCCATAAGATAAGTGTCTCTCTGTTTATGCTTTTAATTTCAATTTGTAAGGGATTGAGAGAGAGAGAATTGTAGATGGGAAGGGCTGTAGACAGAGTTTATCTTCTATTCTGTTTTCACATCAAGTTGGTGCTTGGTGTTTGGGGTTTGGTGATCCTATCTGTGGGTGCAGATAAATTGTAAAGGGAGTCGGTGCTTCCTAGATAGTTGGTGCTATCTGAAACTAAGGGTTGGTGCTCTTTGTCGTTGGTGCGACTAAATATATTCAGACCTGTACCGGATCGGTGTTCGGACGGTTTTGATCCGTGGACGTAGCCTTTTGGTGAACCACGTTAAATCTGGTGTCATTGTGTGGTTTGACTTGTTTTGTTGTTGAATTGGACCTGTTTTTAGAAATCACTGATTCACCCCCCCCCCCCTCTCAGTGATCGCGATATCCAACAATTGGTATCAGAGCGAGGCTCCCTTGATCAGTTTAATACGCTAAGGGTGATCTCTTGTCAAATCACATGGCAGTCAATACAGGGAATATGAAAGCACCTCTGTTTGATGGTTCTAATTACTCTTTTTGGAAGATTAGGATGCAAGCCTTCATCAAATCTCTTGGCTATGATGTTTGGGAGGCTGTCAGAGTCGGTTACAATACTGCCACCGTACCCAATGATACTGCATCGAAGAAGTTGGCAGACAACGACTCCAAGGCGCAGAATGCACTCTTTAGTGGCCTTATGGACAGCGAACTTGTCAAAGTAATTGCATGCAAAATAGCCAAGGAAATTTGGGACAAGTTGCAAAGCATACATGAAGGTGATGAGAAGATTAAAGAAGCCAAATTGCAAACTCATCGCTCTCAATTCGAGTCTCTTCGCATGGAGGAAAGCGAGAATGTTGACTCGTATATGCAACGAGTGAATGAAGTCACGAATGACATTCGTGGACTAGGGGAGGAGATTAAAGAGCCGGTCATCGTCAAAAAGGTTCTAAGATCTCTTCTTCCCCGGTTTGATTCAAAAGTCTCAGCCATCGAAGAAGCCAAAGATCTGAATGCATTTTCCATGGATGAATTACATGGTTCTCTAACTGCCTATGAGATGCGCATAGGAAAGACGTCTTCATCTGATAAAGAAGCGGCCTTCAAAGTTCAGAAAAAGGCAAAAGAGACTGCTGGTCATGATGTTGATTCTGATGATGATGAGCTTGAGGCTCAATTTGTTAGAAAGTTGAAGAAAGGAAGCAATGGCAAGTACAAAGGGAAGCTACCCTTTAAATGCTTCAATTGTGGAGGTGTTGGTCACTTTGCTGCGAAGTGTCCGCTAAAAGAAGACAATGATAATGACTCTTATGCTGAAAAGAGTAAAGGAAAGAGAAATTTCAGAAAAAGAGGCAAAGCTAAAAACTTTCTATGTCAACAAGATGACAGCACGTCTGAATCTTCAGACGATGATGAATCAACCGAAGCTCTCTTCATGGTCACTGTTGAAGAAGAAGAAGAGCTAGATCCGGAAGAGGAAGAGGAGGCTGAAGTCAATCTTGAAGAGGAACTCATAGCCGCACTTGAGGAGCTTAGCATGGAACGCAAAACAAGTAAGAAAAATCTGAAACTTCTCCATGAATCTGAAAGTTCTATTATTGCTTTGAAAACTCAAGTAGAAGAATATAAAAGAATGGTGGAAGTCCTTGAAAACCAAATAAGTATCAAAAAGGAAGAGGCTATGAAACTTGAAACTGAGATCGCTAGAGCAAAGGCTGAAAATTTGGAAAATAGCAAAAAACTCAAAGCGCTCCAAGCGATTGAAGGGACTATGAAACTCGATGAACTACTGAAAGTTCAAAGACCTGCCCACTTCAGATTTGGTCTAGGATTTGAGAAAGGTGAATCCTCTAAGATTGCACCTCCTGAAAAGAAAGAGTTTGTGAAGCAAGTCACTGCACCTTCTAACTCTATGAAGCCCACTCAACCTAGAAAGGAGTCCATTCCTGTTAGAAAGGTAATGAAGACTAACCAGCCACAAAGAAGATACAAATTCTATGGTTATTGCTTTCATTGTAATATGTTTGGACATAAAAGAGCTGATTGCAAATTCTATGTAAGAAACAGCCCACTTGTGACTAGGAACCCTTTTTCAATCCTAAACAGCCACAAAATCGAGTGCCATAAGTGCTATAATTATGGACACTTGGCTAGGGATTGTAGGTTGCATATTGCTAACAAATTTCAGGTTGAAAAGAAACCCAAGTTAGTCAAGGCTTGGAGAGCAAAGCAAAGTGCAGAAAGTCCCAAAGAATCTCTCATTGTGCAAATGGCATTCAATGCACAAAAGAAGGCAGCACCATGGGTCCTTGATAGTGGTTGTTCAAGCCATATGACTGGTGATAAAGAGAAATTCATCAAATTACAGCACTATGAAGGCGGTTCAGTGAAATTTGGCAACAATGATGGTGCCAAAATCTGCGGAAAAGGTGTTATTCAGCTTATGGCAAACAAGATCAGATCTGAAGAAGTCTTATATGTGTCTGGATTGAGACACAACCTGCTTAGTGTGAGCCAGATCTGTGACAAGGGTCACGAAGTTATCTTCACAAAGAATGGGTTTGCCATCAAGAAGAGTAGCAACGGCAAAACAGTGGCAACTGGATCAAGAACTGCTGGAAATCTCTATACATTGTCAGATGGAGCTGAAAAGACCTGCTTGATGAGTCGGACAGAGGAAAGTTGGTTGTGGCACAAACGCCTTGGGCATCTAAGCTTTGATAACATGTCAAAGATTTGCAATTCAAAGGCTGTAAGAGGCATGTCTACAGTTGAAAAGCCTTCCAATCCCATTTGCGACTCTTGCCAAAAGGGAAAGCAAACGAGGGTTATGTTCAAGTCAAAGGAGCATCATTCCAAGAAACCTCTTGAGCTAGTGCACACTGATCTCTGTGGACCGATGCGAACTCAAAGCACCAATGGAGATAAGTATTTCATGTTATGCATTGATGATTATACTCGTATGACATGGGTATTGTTTCTTAAGCATAAGCATCAAGCACTTGATCGTTTTAAAGTGTTTAAAGCACAGGTTGAAAATCAATTGGAAAAACGTATCAAGATTTTAAGGTCTGATCGTGGAGGTGAGTTCACATCTGAAGAGTTCACTAAATATTGTGAACATCATGGCATTAAAAGACAGTACTCAGCCCCTAGAACTCCACAGCAAAATGGAGTTGTGGAACGGAAGAATCGCACCGTACAAGAGATGGCTCGTACGATGCTAAGTGAAAGCAAGATGGCTGACAAGTATTGGAAAGAGGCAATTCATACGGCTGTATACATTCAAAATCGATGCTTGATCAGGCCACATGAAGACAAAACTCCCTATGAGCTATGGTTTGGAAGAAAAGCAACAGTCAAGCACTTCAGAGTCTTCGGCAGCAAGTGTTACATCAAGCGGCTCGAACAAAATCCGGGCAAATTTGAAGAAAGAGCTGACGAAGGTATATTTCTGGGTTACTCCTCTACTAGCAAGGCATATAGGTGTCTTAACAAAAGAACCAGAAAAATCATAGAAAGTGCTGATGTGAGAATAGATGAGAATATTGAACCAAAGAATGCAACTCATAATGACAGTCCAGTTTATGAGGACTCGAGTGAGATTGATGATGAGATGGCTGAATCTAATGATTCTGAGAAATCAAAGGATGACTCAGAAGATACTACACCTAAGAAGCACAGCACTTGGGTAGAGCAACACCCTAAGGATCAAATCATTGGAGATCCTAAGGCAGGCGTGCAAACTAGACAAAGTGTAGTTAGCAATTACTCACTTGTGTCCACCATTGAACCCAAGACTGTGGCTGAAGCCAGTCTCGATGAAAGTTGGTTGAAAGTTATGCATGAGGAGTTGGAGCAAATTGAGAAGAACTCCACATGGGAACTTGTTCCTAGACCTACTGATAAGAATGTTATTGGTACTAAATGGGTCTTTAGGAATAAGCTGAATGAAGATGGTCAAGTCATTAGAAACAAAGCAAGGTTGGTTTGTAAAGGCTATGCTCAAGTTGAAGGCATAGATTTTGAAGAGACCTTTGCACCGGTGGCTCGTCTGGAAGCTATTCGTATGTTTCTTGCATTAGCAGCATACAAAACCTTCAAGGTATTTTAGATGGACGTAAAGTCAGCTTTCTTGAATGGTTTACTTGAAGAAGAGGTCTACATTGAGCAACCTGATGGTTTTCTCATCAGCAAAAATTCAGATCTAGTGTGCAAGTTGAAAAAGGCTCTTTATGGACTGAAACAAGCGCCAAGGGCATGGTATGCAAGGCTGGATCTCTATCTCCGCAAGATCGGTTTTGGAAAAGGAATGGTTGATAGCAATCTGTATGTCAAAACCGAGTTAAGCAAACAGCTGGTTGTCATTGTTTATGTTGATGACATAATCTTTGGTGGCAATGATGAGGAGATATGTAGGAATTTTGCAGAAGAGATGAAGAAAGAATTTGAGATGTCAATGCTTGGAGAACTAAAGTTCTTCCTTGGTTTACAAGTTCAGCAGCTAAAACATGGTATCTTCATATCACAGATGAAGTACATTAAGGAAATGCTGAAACGGTTCAATATGGAAGACAGCAAGCCAGTGAGCACACCAATGTCAACGAACACGAAGCTTAGCAAAGATGATAAGGCCTCGTCCGTTGATCATACCACCTATCGCTCTATGATAGGAAGCTTGCTCTACTTGACTGCTACAAGACCAGATCTTCTACAAGCAGTATGTATGGTTGCACGTTTTCAAGCAGCACCAACTGAAACGCACCTTACAGCAGTGAAAAGAATCTTTCGATATCTGAAAGGTACTATGGAGCTTGGTATCTGGTATCCCAAAGGCAAATCCTTCACTCTTGTTGCATATTCTGATGCCGATTGGGCTGGATGCGTAGATGATCGCAAGAGTACTAGCGGCGGCGCATTTTATCTTGGAGAAAGATTAGTTGCTTGGCATAGTAAGAAGCAAGACTCAGTATCCCTTTCGACAGCGGAAGCGGAATATATTGCAGCGGCAACTTGTTGTACGCAAGTGTTATGGATGCGGCAAATGCTCTCTGATCTAGGAGTTCCTACAACGGATCCTACGCCGATCCTATGTGACAACACGAGTGCAATTCATATATCTAAGAATCCTGTTCAGCACTCTCGAACAAAGCATGTAGCAATTCGTTATCATTTTCTTAAAGATAAAGTTGCTGATGGAGAGGTCAAGTTGGAATATGTTCCAACAACTGAGCAAGTGGCTGATATTTTCACGAAACCTCTGCCAAAGGAAGTCTTCGAGTATCTCCGGAAAAAGTTAGGAGTTACTCACTCTCCTAAACCGTAGGAGTTGTGCTTGGAAGGGGGAGCAATGCATTCATTGAATATCCTATTCGCTCCTCGGTTTGGTCCCTTTGGACTTGTTGTCAAAGGGGGAGAGATGTTATGCTATGATAGCAAGGAGAGATGTTATGCTATGAAAGCTAGGGGGAGATTGTTGACAGTGCATGGTTGATATTTCAGAATTTCAGAATTGGTTCCAAGTGAGTGTTGAAGTTCCAATAGTGTTGCCAACAATTCCAAAGGGGGAGATTGTTGGAATTTGAGATGACATGAGTAGTCTTTGAAGAATTGAAGGAATTAATATCTCAAAGTATTGTTTTAAGTTGGAATTCTTGTCAACACATTGTCACAAACGTGATGTTAAGAGGCTGGTGTTGATAGAGCTGAAAAGAAGAATCAGAGTTGAAACAGTCAGGAATTCAGAATTCCTGAAGCAGAGCATGCGGTCGACTGGGCACCCCATGCGGTCGACCGAGAAAAGAGAAACCTGCAGAAACAGATTAAGGCACCTCTCAGTTATTTTCGTGACACAGTGTGTCTTCGGTCGACCGGGACCCCAGGATGTCGACCGAGCGCGATAGTTGTCTGCTTACAGACTGTGTATGATGTCGACCGAGCAAGCCAGGATGTCGACCGAGCACGGGAACCAGAGTTGCGCAGAATCAGAAGTCTTGCACGAAAATTCAGCACTCTTATCTAATTTGTTTGGGACTCTTTCTAAACGAATTGTAGCCCGTTTTGAATACAATTAAGGGTTAACATAACCTATAAAAAGGCATGTATGGGTCGTTCTAAAGATACACCAGAGAGAGAAAGAAGAGAAGAGAAGAGAGAAGAGAGTGCTGGTGCTGTTACTGTTGCTGTTGCTGTGTGCTGTTGTGCTGCATCTTTCTACAGCAAGTGTGGACGAGGATATGCTCTTGAAGATGATGTTTCGTCCATAAGATAAGTGTCTCTCTGTTTATGCTTTAATTTCAATTTGTAAGGGATTGAGAGAGAGAGAATTGTAGAGGGGAAGGGCTGTAGACAGAGTTTATCTTCTATTATGTTTTTACATCAAGTTGGTGCTTGGTGTTTGGGGTTTGGTGATCCTATCTGTGGGTGCAGAAAAATTGTAAAGGGAGTCGGTGCTTCCTAGATAGTTGGTGCTATCTGAAACTAAGGGTTGGTGCTCTTTGTCGTTGGTGCGACTAAATATATTCAGACCTGTACCGGATCGGTGTTCGGACGGTTTTGATCCGTGGACGTAGCCTTTTGGTGAACCACGTTAAATCTGGTGTCATTGTGTGGTTTGACTTGTTTTGTTGTTGAATCGGACCTGTTTTTAGAAATCACTGATTCACCCCCCCCCCCCCTCAGTGATCGCGATATCCAACAAAGGCATGGAGGGCAAAGAAAAGGGAAGATAATTCCAACGAATCTCTCATTGTGCAAATGGCATTCAATGCACAAAAGAAGGCAGCACCATGGGTCCTTGATAGTGGCTGTTCAAGCCATATGACAGGTGATAAGGAAAGATTCGTCAAATTACAGCACTATGAAGGCGGATCAGTGAAGTTTGGTAACAATGATGGTGCCAAAATCTGCGGAAAAGGTATTGTTCAGCTAAAGGCAAACAAGATCAGATCAGAAGAGGTCTTATATGTGTCTGGACTGAGACACAACTTGCTTAGTGTGAGCCAGATCTGTGACAAAGGCCACGAAGTTGTCTTCACTAAGAATGGGTTTGCTATCAAAAAGTGTAGCAACGGCAAAACAGTGGCTACTGGATCTAAGACTGCTGGAAATCTCTATACATTGTCAGATGGAGCTGAAAAGACTTGCTTGATGAGTCGGACAGAGGAAAGTTGGTTGTGGCACAAACGCCTTGGGCATCTAAACTTTGATAACATGTCAAAGATTTGCAATTCAAAGGCTGTCAGAGGTATGTCTACAGTTGAAAAGCCTTCCAACCCCATTTGCGATTCTTGCCAAAAGGGAAAGCAAACGAGGGTAATGTTCAAGTCAAAGGAGCATCATTCAAAGAAACCTCTTGAGCTAGTGCACACTGATCTCTGTGGTCCGATGCGAACTCAAAGCACCAATGGAGATAAGTATTTTATGTTATGCATTGATGATTATACTCGTATGACATGGGTATTGTTTCTTAAGCATAAACATCAAGCACTTGATCGTTTTAAAGTGTTTAAAGCACAGGTTGAAAATATGCTTGGAAAACGTATCAAGATTTTAAGGTCAGATCGAGGAGGTGAATTCACATCTGAAGAGTTCACTAACTATTGTGAGCACCATGGCATTCAAAGACAATATTCAGCCCCTAGAACTCCACAGCAAAATGGAGTTGTGGAACGGAAAAATCGCACCATGCAAGAGATGGCTCGCACAATGCTAACTGAGAGCAAGCTAGCTGACAAATACTGGAAGGAGGCAATCCATACGGCTGTATACATTCAGAATCGATGCTTGATCAGGCCACATGAAGACAAAACTCCTTATGAGCTATGGTTTGGGAGAAAAGCAACAGTCAAGCACTTCAGAGTCTTCGGTAGCAAGTGTTACATCAAGCGTCTTGAACAAAATCCGGGCAAATTTGATGAAAGAGCTGATGAAGGTATATTTCTGGGTTACTCCTCCTCTAGTAAGGCTTACAGATGTCTTAACAAAAGGACCAGAAAAATCATAGAAAGTGCCGATGTTAGAATTGATGAAAACCGTGAATCAAAGAATGTAACTCATTATGACAGTCCAGTTTATGAGGACTCGAGTGAGATTGATGATGAAGTGGCTGAACCTAATGATTCTGAGAAATCAAAGGATGACTCAGAGGATGCTACACCTAGAAAGAAAAGCACTTGGGTAGAGCAACACCCTAAGGATCAAATCATGGGAGATCCTGAGGCCGGTGTTAAAACAAGACAAAGTGTAGTTAGCAATTACTCACTTGTGTCCACTATTGAACCCAAGACTGTGGCTGAAGCCAGTCTCGATGAAAGTTGGTTGAAAGCTATGCATGAGGAGTTGGAGCAAATTGAGAAGAACTCCACATGGGAACTAGTTTCTAGACCTACCGATAAGAATGTTATTGGTACTAAATGGGTCTTTCGGAATAAGCTGAATGAAGATGGTCAGGTCATACGAAACAAAGCAAGGTTGGTTTGTAAAGGCTATGCTCAAGTTGAAGGCATAGATTTTGAAGAGACCTTTGCACCGGTGGCTCGTCTGGAAGCCATTCGTATGTTTCTTGCATTGGCTGCATACAAAACCTTCAAGGTATTTCAGATGGATGTAAAGTCAGCCTTCTTGAATGGATTACTTGTAAACTCTGATCTTCCATCACCCATGGACGACTGCTTACCATGATCTTATAAAAATCCTCTCCCTTGAGAGCGATCAGTCGCTGCCTCATCTCATCTCTGTTGAGGGAGTCGCACTCTTCCAGATTTCTCTCAACATACTGGACCTTCTCCCAGGCCTGCTGAACGGCTAGATTAGAAGATCTAGCAGATCAACGAGGTACGCTTGTAGCAGGCTCTTTACCCTTGTTCGTTCTGGAAGAACCACCTGCAAAGGATGGAAAAGAAAAAGATCAAACATCAAAATGACAGAATTTCGCTAAAAAAAATCTGGCGAAATTTTGACATGATGCCGGGGCAATTCCGAAGAAAAGGAACTATCCCGAAAGAAATAGAAAGCTTGAAGATGGGCTCAACATTGCTGCGAGCTACGAAACTCCAAACTTTCGAAACCTCAAAGTCTCCACAAAATCAGGAAGGGCTTAACATCGCTGCGAGCTCCAAATTCCCAAATTTGCGAAAACTTCCAGGTATGCTATCACATCATGCTACAAATTCAATTTACAATAGAATGCATGCATGAACATCTAGGTTTGGCAAAAAAAAGGGGGGCATTATCATGATGAGCAAAAGAAAAAAAAAAGGAAGAAAGAAACTTTCTAAAAAAAAAGGGGAGAAAGAAAAGAAGAAAGAAAAAAAAGAAGAAAAAGAAAACTTTCTAAAAAAAAAAGAAAGGATCAGCAAAAAAAAAAAAGAGAAAATGGGGCTGGCCCACAGGCCGTGGCCCACACGCCACGTGGCCGTACGGCCAGATCCGTACGGATCTGTCCGTACGGCCCACAAAAGAAAAAAAACAAGAAAAATAAAAAGAAAAAAGAAGAAAGCATGAAAAAAAAACTGTAAAAAAAAGGGCAAACACATGGAAAAGAAAAAAAAAGAAAAGAAAAGAAAGAAACAAAAAAAAAAAAAAAAGAAGAAAGAACTTTTTTCCTACAATGGGGTTTTGTTGAAAAAGGGAACTTACTTGAAGCCATTGATGGAGAAGAAGAAGAAAAGTCTTGAAGATCTTGAAGAAGAAGAACTCTTGGTCTTTAAGCCCTGTTGGGATTGTTACAAAATAAAGCAATAAGAGCAAGAGATCCAACCTCCTCCTTGCTTTTATAGAAGAGAGCAAACCAAAGAAGGAAAGAAGAAAGAGGTAAGTGTTACTAATTAGTAACCTTACTAAAAGAAAGAAATTAGAAAGATTCTTTCCCAAAAGAAAGATATCTTGAGGGATTCTCTCCCAAAAAGAAATCAATGAGAGATTTTCTCCCAAAAGATAGGATCAATGAAAGATTCTTTCCCAAAGGAAGATATCTTGAGATATTCTCTCCCAAAATAAAGGGAACATGAGAGATTCTCTCCAAGTAAAGATATTCTTAGATATTCTCTATCTAAAGGAGATATTTTTGGATATTCTTTATAAAAATGACACCATATGAGATCTAAGCCATTTCAAAAGCTTAAGGTCCCATGGGTTAGCCCATATGAGCTAGGTTTGACCACCTAGGCACTAAAAAAAATAAAAAATTTTGGGCTTTTAGTCAAAGAGAAATCCCTCTTACCAAGAGCATACAAAAATGGTTCCATGCCTCTTTTGAGTTGATTCGACCATACAAAAGAGAATCCCAAGCCCCATGAGCTTCCAAAAATCAAACCATCCAGCCTCATATACCAAATTGAGCCAAATTCTTGAAATTGACATTCTGCAAAAATCCAAACCAAATCCTGGTCCCCTAACTTGCCACATACAGCTTGTTAGGTCACAAGACCAAAACCAAAAACCAAAACCTGATCCCCTAACTTGCCATATATAGCCTGTTAGGTCACAAGATCAAAACCAAAATTGATCCCCCAACATTCCACATACAGCTTGTTGGGTCACACGGTGAAAACCAAACCCGACCCCCTAACTTGCCACATACAGCCTGTTAGGTCATAAGGTCAAAACCCAAATCCACATCCCTGATGTCATCTTCAAAACTTTGCCTTGAGATGGTACGTGATCCCTTTCACTACCATAAAATTCCCCTAGAAGCTCAAAAGGCTACAAATACCATAAAGAAAGACTGCTCAAAGACTCTTGGTCAAGTCACAAGCTCTCCTTCACAAAATCTCTTTGAGGCACATCGACTACAAAAGTCAAGCAACTCGTCGCTGCACCTCGAGGGGGCATTTGTTGACACCAAAAATGTCACTTTGCTTCTTCAAGATCCAGAAAACTACATGAAGTCGCAACCTGCCATAAATAGGCAATGCCACTTCCAAAAAATCAAATCTTATCAGAATCAAACAAAAACTGCAAGATCCTTCAAGACAGCCAAAAGAGGAGTACACAAGAAGTTTCGGGCCATTTCAAAATCATTTGGCATAACTTCGCTTCTCCGGCAGCTGAAAAGGAGCTCCCGGCGGCGAAAGCATCGGAGGCACCAAATCTTCGATCATAGACGATGGATGGTCTCAAAATACATCCAAAAGGCTCCACGTCAAGTTCCCAGTCAAACCGACAACGTTTGACCCTACATCAACCCTCGAACAGCTAAATCAAGCCTCTCGGTGGCGAGAACCTCCAAGGCCATCACTCATCAAATAGAGCACATGGACGGCTTCAAAATGCTTACAAAGGGCTACACGTCAAGTTTCAGGTCATTTCGACAACATTTGACCATACATTGACGCTCGGAAGCCAAATCAAGCCTCTCGGCAGCGAACCTCCCCGGGACCATGGTTTCTAAGACAGAGCCTATAGATCATCTTAAAATGACTCCAATAGGTTTCCTGTCAAATTTCAAGTCAATCGGACATCGGTTGACCGCACATCAAGCCGCGACATCTTCATTGCGACAAAAGCAAGTCTACTGGTGATAGGACCCCAAACGGCTTCAAAACTCAAAAAAAAAATCTATGGTTGGTCTTATTTATTGTTCAGCAGGCTTCACCCCAAATTTCAGGTCATTCCGACATCGTTTGTCCCAGTTTCAGCTTTTAACGGAAAATCGGCAGCTCTGCGCGACAAAGTCTTCGGCTTTCTCAGAAAATTGGAAACTTTGAAAAACAAAATGCAAGGATTCTCATCAGGTTTTCTACAGGGAAATCAGGCCAATAACTGATAAAAAATGTCAAGGAAAAATACAGAAGAAAAAAAGTATAAAAAAAACGGCAAAAAGGGACACAAAACGGGACAAAAGGGGGGAAAACCCCCCCAGGGTCGTAGACAGGCCCCTGCGACCCTGGCCCAGGGTCGCCAGCCCCTGCGACCTTGGGCCAGGGCTGCCGGCGACCCTGGAGTCCGGGATCGCCGGGAGGGCCCCAGAAACCCCATTTTTTTTCATTTTTTCACGATTCGAGGCGTCTGACCTCTGGTATTTTCCAAAATTCATACTTTTGAGACACCAAATCCTCTGACATCCGTCAAAATCACGGGTCAATCATCAAGAGTATCGAAATCAACATTGATCGCCAACCGGTCAACCAAAAAAAGTGTGCTTTCTACCCGACCGATCGAGAAATCGACAGGACAGATGGCACCGACCCGCTGTTGGAAACCAATACCTGAAGTTACATGGTCATCCGATGTCGATCTACATGAAGATCCATCGATGATCATCACCAGAAGAATCCCAAAAGATGCAGCACGACCAGCAACTCTTCAACAGCTCGGCGACCACTTAATGCGATTAATTGACTAGCTTTATTACAGTCATTAATCCATTTCCTTGAACGGCCCAATCAGAAGCAAGCATTCGGGAGTTATAAGTCAAGAGATTCATGACATTTAGACCATGAAACTTCTCCCATCATGGCGATTAAATGCCCTTAATCTCCTCCAACCAGTTAGAAGCCAAGTAAAAAGACTTACAAAATAAAGGAATTAAATCCTGTAACTCCTCCCATTATGCGGCTTAATGACAATAAAAGCCCATAAACTCTCCTAAATGGCTACCAAGAGCCTATAAATAGGAGAGCACTCCAAAGGAATCCAGATCGGAAAAACAAGACAGATCCCAAATCAGAAAAAAGTATAGAAATCCAGAGAAAGAAAGAGAAAACTCTGCGGAAGTTCTACACTGACCACCGCTACAAGGTGATAGTACCCCCCAAGGTCCTTGCCTTCTCCTTCTGCCTCCAATGTCTTAGACGTGGCTTTTCAGGCCGTCTACTTGGTTTTTTATTGGACATAGGACCTCCTTTTGGTCTTTGTCCTCTAAAAACCTGAGGTTATAGCCAAGCCAAGCGAATCAATAGCATCCTCTGTTTTCATCTGCATGGATGATGGCGAAGTCCACATATGGCTTGCGACCGTCAATCTGAACGGGTCCCCCACAATCTCCTGAGAAGTTAGATCCTCCTTTTCTTGCTTTTCATTGTAGTTTGTATTTTTTCAAAAGAGACAAAAATCACAACTCTTGTCTTTCATTATTGATAAGGATTGTAAATCGGCTATAAACGCCAAAATCGGCTATAAACGCCAAAAATCGGTTATAAATGCCAAAATCGGCTATAAATGCCAAAAAATCGCCTTTCACGGCAAATCAAGAAAATGTCTCTTTTTTTAAATATATGTGCAATGGAAAACTTGAAAGAAGTTGATTTCCTTTTTACTTGCGAAGGTTGATCTCCGGATCACCACTTGCAATTCCAAGTAAAATAGAAAATCTGGCACACCCACATAAAACAAATGTTGATGCACGCCTCTGCCCCCCGGTTACGAAAGGGTCGGACCCAAACGGACTCCCATGTCCGCCGACCTCGTTAGAACCGAGCAGAATGCGCTGGTCCATCAGTCACGTGAGACGAGGTAGCCCCAAAAGATATGGTGCTAGGCGTCATCGTAGTGTAAGTGATTTTATCATATGATGCTTCAGAAGAGCTACAATCTCGAGTTATCACATTACAGGAAGCTCTGATAGAAGACGTTGCCTACTCAGAGTCAGACTCTTCCTCGGATGTAAGAGGATCGTCCACCCAGCAATTTTCTCCATTTTCTGGAGTTAAAGGAGGAAGTACCTGATGGTCTTCAGGAACTTCCGGCTCTGGATTGCGAGGAAGCTCGTTGACGCGGTCTTGCTCTTGTTCTAGAGCGAGATGCTGCAAGATCTTTGCATATTTTCAAAATCGGGCATGGGAGCCAAATCTTCTTCTTCATCTGCTCTTCGTGGTTCAACACGGTTGGATTCCATTGGAGCACTGACGGGTGCTGGTTCAACAGCATTTTCTTGTACAGCCTCTTGGTCTTCTTCATCATCAGACCAGGATCCTTGTGGCTGTAAGGGGTTATACCAGATTATTGGCATATGGTGAGTTTCAGGAACCCATTCTTCATCGATGAGATATTCTCCCATTTCAATGGATTCCTCCCACTCATCGGTGTAGCTGGAGTCGAATCCATCATCGGTGTCGCTGGACTCGTATCCATCAATGGAGAATCAAACTACCAAATTGCAAGAGTGTGATGCCCCCTGCGTGGCTTCTTTGAATTGAGGTGGCATGAAATCACTGAGAGTGAATTTTCTTACCCCCTTCGAAGTCTCTGGAAGGGACATTTCTATTGTCCCCAGTGAAGCGGTGGAGGAAGCCTCTGCCTTTTCATAGACTTCTTATTTTGGCTGGGTCTTCTCTTGCCGTTTGAGCTTGAGGAGATGTTTCCTAGCCAGCCTTCGCTGTAGAGCTGTCGGCTTTGTTTTCACGACCTCCCAGTTTTCATCTTCTAGGAGATCGGGATGTACCCATATGGGTTGTCCGTCTGGTGTCGGGTAAGGAATCGGTTCTTCGGACGCTTGGATTGTGTGTATCACCTTGAAGAAGCAGTGATTTTCTTCTTCGGTGATTTTGATGTTTGTCCACATGACACCATTTTGACGGAGGCAGACCCATAGTTTTTGTCAAAGGTGATGACTCCGTTTTTCCACATCTCACTTATCTTCTCTCTCACGACGAAGCATTGATTGAGAGGATGCGAGATCATTTGGTAGTATGGACAATACCGAGGATCGTTGGTTTTGCCAACATCTCCTGGTCTTTTCGGTTCAGGCAATGTGAGCTTGTCGATTGCCACGAGGGCCCCAAAGATTTCATCAACATCTTCATCGAACGGGTATTCCTTTTCTACTCGCTCTTTGAAGGCATCTGAGAGTTCAGGTCTTTTACCTGCAGCTTTGTTTTCAGCTTTCTTTGGTGGCTGAGGAGCCAACTTGATTTTCACATTAAGGACCTCTTTTTCTTTGGCTTTGAGGTTGCAATGGCGGTTGGTTCTTTTCTTGATGATTTCTGACTGTTGAGGTCTTTGATCACCGTTTCAGCCTCCATGGAAGCTTCTAGGAATTCTCCCAGGTTTTTTGATTTGTTGCCGATGATCATGGAGCGGATTCTAGCTCTCATGTTGTTTCGGCAGATGTCGACTAGCGACGCTTGCGGTAGTACATCTGAGCATTTGTACGCCATTGCTTTCTGCTTGTGAATGAAGTCGTATGTTAACTCATTCTCCCCCTATTTTAGGCTGCACATATGAGCCATGTAGCGGGATGATCCTCACCTTTGAAGTGAGTCAGGAAGCGTGTCTCTAGCATGGCCCAGTTTCGGATGGAGTCCTTCGGTAAAGTGGAGTACCAGTCAAAGGCCGTACCTTTTAGGGTACTTGCAAAGAGGCGGATCTTGAGTGCATCTATCCGCGATAGCTCTTGTCAAGATTTTGAAGTGGATGATGTGCTGTCTGGCTGATCCTTTTCCCATATATGTTTGGAGAGTAGGATGCTTGAATTTTGTAGGGAACGGGACCGAGTCCATCCATAAGGGATATGGTGGCTTGATCCCATGCTCCTTGAGTATATCCTCTTCTTTAGCATTTACGAGGATACTGTCTACGTCCTTTTTGGTAAGGGCAGGACTCATTTTCTTCTCCATTTACCTCGTCATCTTGAAGATTCGGAGGAGGTTCATTGGTCGCCTGATTTTGGAAGGCGAGGAGAAGGTTTTCCATTAGAGTTTTAATCCTTTGCTGGCCTTGTTCCAACTGCTGGATGCGTGTGATAGCATCATCTTGAGGTGGATTGCGAGGTGGTGGCTCAGAATTTGTAGACAGGACGTTCATCCCTCGGGATTCGAACGAAGAAATTGTCCTGGTGACTGAGCTGGGGCTCATTCATTTTGATGAAGAGCTTGAGGAAGGATCACTCAGCCGTCCTTGACTTGAAAGAGCAGGGGAGTCTTCTGAATGTCTTCTTGTCCTAGAGGCGTTGCGGGTCACCGGACATCGGACATGGATTTTGGATGCTGACTTTTGGGGTCTTCTGGGTTTTCCAACCATATGGACAACAACAATTTGGTCGGGTCTTTCTTTTTCGTCCCATTTATGGGAGACTTGAAGTGTAGGAGGCTGGGTCCTTTTCTTCTCTAGTCTCTTTTGTTGATATGGCGTGCGGCGGCGTATACGACGAGCAATTTGAGCTTCAGTGGGCTCTAGCTGGGCTTTGACAATGAAGGATGTGCTCCCTCGGGAGCAGCAGCCGAGCCTATCTTATTTGTAGCTGGCAAGGACAGGATGCGAACCCGGTCCTTCGCCTGTTGCAGCGAAGCTTTGAATTTTTTGAGTTCGGCCCCTGTAGATATGAAGGGTCGAACCGAAGGATTGTGGGCCTTGGCAGGTGCTTGCAGAGGTCTTGTGATGCATGACTTGATTTTGGGCTTGTAGGAACAAGCCGGCTCATGCTGGGTTGACTTGGGAGTCAGGTTGGAGATGGGATTATTTTTTGACGAGATTTTCTTTTTTGAAAGGCCGAGATTGGATTCATCAAAGAGAGCAAAAGGCATTCCAATTTAAACACGGGCTCATCGATTTCCACGAGCGCCAGTGCCCAGAAGGGGAAAGACCAAAATTTCTCAGATCTAAACCGAAAAATGACGGAAGTTTTTTCTTTTTTGAAGATTTTTTTTATAAAGGAAAAAAGTTATATTTTTTTATTTAAGATTTTTTATTTTATTATTAATTATTTTTTTTTCTAAGATTTTTTTCTAAATTTTTTTTTATTTTTTTTTAATATATTTTTTTTTAGATTTTTTTGAGAAATATTATATATATTTTTTAAATATTTTTTTATTTTTTATTTTTTATTAACAATTTTTTTATTTTAATGATTTTTTTATTTTAAAGATTTTTTCTTTAAAAGACGAGAGAGTACACATAGGCCTCCTAACCCGGTCTTATGAAATCTCGATTGATAGAATGCCCCCAGGTAAGGGTAGGATTACTTAATGAGAACCCGTTTGGAGGACCCTTGCCTAGAAAAGTCAAGCTGTCTCCACACTCTAGACAATGCTTTTCTTGAATCAACCGTGATCAAAGAACGCAATTGGTTTAACCTTAGTGGTCTATGTCCTTTTTTAGATCTCAACTAAACTCAACGAAGAGAAACGATGGCCCAAATTCCAACTCGAACATGCTCAACATTTCTGCAAGCACGATGAACGATAGGAGAGGATCAAAGTTTCTCAATTTTGAATCCAAACTGAGAAATCTGATTTTTTTATTTTTTTAATAATTTTTTTTAGATCTCAAATGAACTCATCGAAGAGAAACGATGGCCCAAATCCCAACTCGAACAGGCTCAACATTTCTGCAAGCACGATAAACGATAGGAGAGGATCAAAGTTTCTCAATTTTGAATCCAAACTGAGAAATCTGATTTTTTTAAATCTCTAATGAACTCATCGAAGAGAAACGATGGCCCAAAACCATATTTGAACAGGCTCAACATTTCTGCAAGCACGATGAACGATAGGAGATGATCAAAGTTTCTCAATTTTGAATCCAAACTGAGAAATCTAATTTTTTCATTTTTTTTTATCTCTAATGAACTCATCGAAGAGAAACGATGGCCCAAAACCTTATTCGAACAGGCTCAACATTTGTACAAGCACGATGAACGATAGGAGAGGATCAAAGTTTCTCAATTTTGAATACAAACTGAGGAATCTGAATTTTTTTGTTTTTAAAAGAGAAAGAGAGGGAATAAATTCAAAGATAGAATTAGAAATTTCCAAAAAATCCCACCTCATTTTTAGATGCGAAACTCAACATAGGCCACCAACTAAAAACTAGCCAAGGAATCCAGAAAGTAGTTGAAGGATAGAGCAAAAGATATGATATGCAAATATTTCATTTCCAAGCATCGTGTTCTCAAATGAACGAGTCCCACCGGGTGAGCCAACTTGATGGATCGCGTTATCCCCACACTGTTCTACTGAGGTCGGCAGACGTGGGAGCCTATGGGGTACGACCTTTTCGTAACTGGTCGCGAAAGCGGGTATCAACATTTTTTTGTTTGTGGGTGTGCTATATTTTCTATTTTACTTGGAATTGTAAGTGGAGATCCAGGGATCGACCTTCACAAGTAAAAAGGAAATCAACTTCTTTCAAGTTTTCCATTGCACATATATTTAAGAAAATAGACATTTTCTTGATTTACTGTGAAAGGCAATTTTTTGGCATTTAAAACCGATTTTTGGCGTTTTTAGCCGATTTTGCATTTATAGTCGATTTACAATTCTTATCAATAATGAAAGACAAGAGTTGTGATTTTTGTCTCTTTTAGAAAAATACAAAATACAATGAAAGCAAAAAAAGGAGGATCTAACTTCTCAGGAGATTGTAGGGGACTCGTTCAGATTGACGGTTGCAAGCCATGTGGGGACTTCACCATCATCCATGCAGATGAGAACAGAGGATGCTCTTGATTCGCTTGGCTTGGCTATAACCTCAGATTTTTAGAGGACAAAGACCATGAGGAGGTCCTATCCTTTAAATAGACGGGCTGAAAATCCACGTCTAAGCCATTGGAGGCAGAAGGAGAAGGCAAGTACCTTGGGGGGGTACCCCCAAGGGACTTTTGTCACCTTGTAGTGGTGGCCGTTGCAGAACTTTCGCAGAGTTTTCTTTCTTCTTTCTCTCGAATTTTCCGTGTTTTTTTCTGATCTGGGATCCGCTCTTTCTTCTTGGAATGCTCTCCTAGGCTCTTGGTAGCCATTTAGGAGGGTTTATGGGCTTTAATTGTCTTTAAGCTGCATAATGGGAGGAGTTACAGGGTTTAATTCCTTTATTTCGTAACTCCTGGACCTTGGCTTTTGATTGGGCGGTGGAGGTTAAGGGCATTTAATCGCCTTTAATCGCCATGATGGGAGGAGTTTCATGGTTTAAATGCCATGAATCTCTTTACTTGTAACTCCCATTTGCTTGCTTCTGATTGGGCCGTCTAAAGAAATGAATCAATGACTGCAATAAAGCTAGCCAATTAATTGCATTAAGTGGTCGTCGACCAGTTGAAGAGTCACGGGCCGTGCCGCGTCTTTGGGAGTTCTTTTGGTGACGTTCATTGATGGATTTACATGCTGATCAACATCAGCTGACCATGTAACTTCAGACATCGATAGCTAACAGTAGGCCAGTGACACCTGTCCAGTCGATTTCTTGATCGATCGGCTAGAAAGTGCACTTTTTGATCGATCAGTTGGCGATCAATGTTGATTTTGATACTCTTGAAGATGGACCCATAATTTTGGCGGATGTCGATGGACTTGGTGCCTTAAAAGTATGAATTTTGGAAAATAACAGGAGTTGGAAGCTTTGAAATGCAAAAAACGATGGAAAACGGGGCTTTCCGGGGAGAATCCGGCGATCCGGGGCTCCATGGTTGCCGGCTACCATGGGCCAGGGTCGCGGGCTGCGTCCTTGGTGGGATTTTTCCCCTTTGGTTCCCGTTTTACAGCCGTTTCGATGTTTTTTCTGATTCTTTGACATTTTTTCACAATTAATGGCTTCATTTCCCTATAGAAAACTGGGTGAGAATCCTTGCATTTGAGGTGCAAAGTTTCCAATTTTCCGGGAAAGCCGAAGACTTTGTATCATAGAGCTGTCGATTTTTCGTCAGAAGCTAAAATTGGGTCAAACAATGTCGGAATGACCTGAAATTTGAGGTGAAGCCTCCTGAGCAGTAAATAAGACCAACCATAGGCTTTTCTCCGAGTTTTGAAGCCGTATGGGGTCCTGTCGCTAGTAGACTTGATTTCATCGTGAGAAAGATGTCGTGCCTTGATGTGTGGTCAACCGATGTCCGATTGACTTGAAATCTGACGGAGAACCTATTGGTGTCATTTTGAGATGACCCACAGGCTTTGTCTTTGAAACCATGGCCCCGGGGAGCTTCGCCGCTGAGATGCCTGATTTGGCTTTCGAGAGTCAAAGTCTAGTCAAATGTTGCTGAAATGACCTGAAACTTGACGAGTAAGCCTTTGTAAGCATCTTGAAGCCACCCATGTGCTCTTTTTGATGAGTGATGGCCTCGGTGGATCTCGCCACCAAGAGGCTTGTTTAGCTATTTGAGGGTCGATGGAGGGTCAAACGTTATCGGTTCGACTCGGAACTTGACGTGGAACCTTTTGGATGTATTTTGAGACTATCCATTGGCTCTGATCGAAGATTTGGTGTCTCCGATGATGTCGCCGCCGAAAGCTCCTGTTCAATTATCGGAGAAGCAAAGTTAGGCCAAATGATTTTGAAATGGCCAGAAACTTCTTGTGTGCTCCTCTTTTGGCTGTCTTGAAGGATCTTGTAGTTTTTGTTTGATTCTGACCAGATTTGATTTTTTGAGAAGTACCGTCGCCCATTTGTGGTAGGCCACGACTTCATGTAGCTTTCTTGAGTTGAAGGGGCAAAGTAACATTTTTGGTGTCAACAGAGGTTGAGTGCAGAACCTGGGTCGACCCGAACTCTGTGCATAGGCATTTCCTTGATGTACCCTGTGAAGTACATGGGTCGGTTGTGCCTTGTTTTGCCATGTAGGAGGTCTTCCTTAGTGAAGGCGATGGTTGCACTTGCTGCTTTTTGATCCGAGAGGCATTCATTGCATGATCCCTCAGTTTTCTTCTTTTCTCCCTTTGAGGAAGTTTCTGAGTTTTTGACCCGGCAGCCCTTTTCAATTTGGAGGACTTGTGGGGCATGTTTGTCGACATCCTCATTCAGCTTTTGTAATTTTGAAATGAGATTATCACGAGTGCGCGGAGACATTCGTAATAAGTCTAGGATGTGCAGACGTGCAAGTATGTGCTTGAAATGTTCAATCAAGTCATACTTGAAAGCCTCTTTGGGGCCTGCATGTTCATCATTGTTGCCACTAGGGGCGCTTACAACATCTTTTCCCGAAGGATTTACATAAGTAAAGGAAGATTGGTTGTAATTCTTGTGGTAGTTTGGGCCAGAGCGGTTGCCTTTCCAACTTCGAGAGCTTCTTGAGAAGGGTCTTCGTTTGGAAGATTGTCTTCAGGATCAAGCGGTTGTCGTTTTTCATTTACTGAGGATGTATCTGCAGCAGAGTTGCCATCCTCAATAATTGTGTTGCGTGAAGCATTTTCCGGGAACAAGTCTTGACCAGCATCCATCAACTTTTATTCTCCGTTGACCAATTCATTGTCCGAAGCATTAATAGCCGGGGTTTCTTCTTGATGATCAGTCGGGAAGAGCGTGAGTCCTGAAGTCACAGTCTCAGGAGAAAAAGCCTGAGAGGGTGTTGTCTCATTGAAAGTCACGTGAGACGAGGTAGCTCCAGAGGATACATTGCTAGGCATTGTCGGAGTATAAGTGATCTCATCAAACGATGCTTCGGAAGTGCTATAATCCCAAAATATCACATTACAGGAAGCTCTGACAGGAGACATTGCCTGTTCAGAGTCAGACTCATCCTCGGATGTAAGAGGATCGTCTATCCAGTAATTTTCTCCATTTTCAAGAGTTAAGGGAGGATGTACCTGATGGTCTTCAAGGACTTCTGGCTCTAGATTGCGAAGAAGCTCATTGACGCGGTCTTGCTCTTGTTTTAGAGCAAGATGCTGCAAGATCCTTGCATATTCTTCAAGATCAGGCACGGGAGCTAAATCTTCTTCTTCGTCTGCTCTTTGTGGTTCAACATGGTTGGGTTCCACTGGAGCAATGATGGGTGCTGGTTTAACAACATTTTCTTTTATAGCCTCTTGGTCTTCTTCATCATCAGACCAAGATCCTTGTGGCTGTAAGGGGTTATACCAGATTACTAGCATAAGGTGAGTCTCAAGAACCCATTATTCATTGGAGAGATATTCTCCTGTTTCAAGGGATTCCTCCCACTCATCGGTGTAGTTGGACTCGAATCCATCATCGGTGTCGCTGGACTCGTATCCGTCAATGGAGAATCCAACTACCGAATTGCAAGAGTATGATGCCCCTGCGTAGCTTCTTTGAATTGAGGTGCAATGAAATCACCGAGAGTGAATTTTCTTACCCCTTTTGAAGTCTTTGGAAAGGACGTTTCTGTTTCCCCCAGTGAAGCGGTAGAGGAGGCCTCTGCCTTTTCATAGGCTTCTTGTTTTGGCTGGGTCTTCTCTTGCCGTTTAAGCTTGAGGAGATGTTTCCTAGCTAGCCTTCGCTGTAGACCTGTCGGCTTTCTTTTCACGACCTCCCAGTTTTCATCTTCTAGGAGATCGGGATGTACCCATATGGGTTGTCCATCTGCTGTCGGGTAAGGAACCAGTTCTTGGGACACTTGGATTGTGTTTATCACCTTGAAGGAAGTGGTGATTTTCTTCTTCAGTAATTTTTGTGTTTGTCCACTTGATACCATGTTAACGGAGGCGGACCATAGTTTTTGTCAAAGGTGATGACACCGTTTTTCCACATCTCGTTTATCTTCTCTCTTACAACGAAGCATTGATTGAGAGGATGCGAGATCATCTGGTGGTATGGACAGTACCGAGGATCGTTGGTTTTGCCGACATCTCCCGGCCTTTTCGGCTCAGGCAAGGTGAGATTGTCGTTTGCCCCGAGGGCCCCGAGGATTTCATCAACATCTTCATCGAACGAGTATTTCTTTTCTACTCACTCTTTGAAGGCATCTGAGAGTTCAGGTCTTTTACCTGCAGCTTTGTTTTCAGCTTTCTTTGGTGGCTGAGGAGTTGACTTGGTTTGCACATTGAGGACCTTTTTTTTTCTTTGGCTTTGATGTTGCAATGGCGGTTGGCTCTTTTCTTGATGATTTTTAACCGTTGAGGTCTTTGATCACCGTTTTAGCCTCCATGGAAGCTTCTAGGAGTTCTCCCAGGTTCTTTGATTTGTTGCCGATGATGATGGAGCGGATTCTAGCTCTCATGTTGTTTCGGTAGATGTCGACTAGCGACGGTTGTGGTAGTACATCAAAGCATTTGTACGCCATTGCTTTCCACTTGTGAATGAAGTCGTATGTTGACTCATTCTCTCCCTGTTTTAGGCTGCAAAGTTGAGCCATAGTAGCGGGGTGATCCTCACCTTTGAAGTGAGTTAGGAAGCGTGTCTCTAGCATGGCCCAATTTTGGATGGAGTCCTCCGGAAGAGTGGAGTACCAATCGAAGGCCATACCTTTTAGAGTACTTGCAAAGAGGTGGATCTTGAGTGCATCTTGATCTGCGATAGCTCCCGTCAAGATTTTGAAGTGGATGACGTGATGTCTGGCTGATCCTTTCCCCATATATGTTTGGAGAGTAGGATGCTTGAATTTTGTAGGGAACGGGACCGAGTCCATCCATAAGGGATATGGTGGCTTGATCCCATGCTCCTTAAGTATATCCTCTTCTTTTGCTTTGGCGAGGATACTGTCTATGTCCTTTTTGGTGAGGGCGCGTGACTCATTTTGTTCTCCATTTACCTCATCATCTTGAAGATTCAGAGGAGGTTCATTGTTCACCTGATTTTGGAAGGCGAGGAGAAGGTTTTCCATTAGAGTTTCAATCCTCTGCTGGCCTTGTTCCAACTGTTGGATGCATGTGAGCGCATCATCCTAAGGTGGATTGCGAGGTGGTGGCTCAGAATTTGTAGCCAGGACGTTCATCCCTCGGGATTCGAACGAAGAAATTATCCTGGTGACTGAGCTGGGGCTCATTCTTTTTTATGATGAGTTGGAGGAAGGATTACTCTGCCTTCGTTGACTTGAAGGAGCAGGGGATTCTTCGGGATGTCTTCTTATCCTGGAGACACTGCGGGTCAGTGGACGTCGAACATGGATTTTTGTTGCTAACTTTTGGCGTCTTTTGGCTTTTCTAACCGTATGGACAATAGTAATTTGGTCAGGTCTTTCTTTTACGACCCATTTATAAGAGACTTTAAGTGTAGGAGGCTGGGTCCTTTTATTCTCTAGTCTCTTTTGTCGATACAACGCGCAGCGGCATATACGATTGGCAATTTGAGCTTCTGTCAGCTCTGGTTGGTCTTTGACAACGAAGGATGTGCTTCCTCTGGCGCAGCAACCAAGCCTGTCTTCTTTGTAGCTAGGTAAGGACAAGATGCGAACCCAGTCCTTCGCCTGTTGCAGCGAGGCTTTGCATTTTTTGAGCTCGGCCCCTATAGAGATGAAGGGTCGAACTGCAGGATTGTAGGCCTTAACAGGTGCTTATAGAGGCCTAGTGATGCATGACCTGATTTTGGGCTTGTAGGAACAAGCCGGCTCATGCAGGGTTGACTTGGTTGTCAAGTCAGAGATGAGTCTCTCCTCTTCCTTGTAAGCAAGAGGGTAGAACTGGTTCTCTATGAGTGGGGCCGGGTATGCTGGCTTGGTAGACGTTTAGTACATTCTTTGTTTTGGTGAAGGTCTTAGGGACCAAGTCTTAGTATAGACCTGGTTGTTTGCGGGTCGAGGCTTCGTGGGGGTGCCGCGGGCTTCAGGCTTTTTTGTGTTCGCCTTTGGTGTCACGGTAGTGACACGTTGAGAGGTGACCTTCTACTTCTTAGAATGAGCAGTTTGTTCTTCAGGAAGTGGGAATGGTCCCGGCGTCCTAAAGACGATAGTCCGGGGAGTCCAGGTCGACCCGGAGTTCAGAGAGTTGCCGAGGGAGTTGACGCGCTTCGGCAGCTGGCAGGGCGCTTTTGTAAGTGCGCGTGGTTTGCTTCTGTTGAAGCATGAGCTGGTGCTTGTTCTCATCAACTGTAATGGTCAAGGAAGCTGCCATTGTTAATTTTGAAGATTTCTAAAACAAGACCATATCCATTAGTAATCACAAGAATATAATGATCATAAATGGGAAATTCTATGGCTTTGTCTTTTCAAATTGCTCGAGGGACATGACCCAAGCGACATGAAGAAGGCAAAAGGCCACAGATGGTATAATTGTTCTGATCGCAAGTATGGTGGGCCCAGAATGAGAATTCCAGTGACTGCTAGAAGCAATTGTGAACCTAAATTTGACTTATCGAGAAGCAGAGCTTGCTCAAAGTAAGAAGAATATAAGGTTGGAGTTACAAATGTGCCAGTCGTAAATACAGTAGACCCTGAAAGGGCGTACCAGTACCGCTAGGCACAAATGTTTGGAGACTGCATCCATGAGATGAGATTCTCTCTTTTGAAATGTCAAGATTGGATTCATCAAAGAGAGCAGATGGTATTCCGATCCAAACACGGGCTCAACGATTTTCGCGAGCGCCGGTACCAGAAGGGATGGAACCATAATTTCTCGGATCTGAACCCAAAAATGACGAGAGTTTTTTTTTTTTTGAAAGGCCAAGACTGGATTCATCAAAGAGAGCAACAGGCATTCCAATCTAAACATGGACTCAGCGATTTCCGCGAGCGCCAGTGCCCAAAAGGGAAGAGACCAAAATTTCTCAGATCTGAACCCAAAAATGACGGAAGTTTTTTTTTTTTTAAGATTTTTTTTAAAAAAAATTTATATTAGTTTTATTTAAGATTTTTTTAAAATATTTTTTATATTTTTTATTTTATTTTTTAAGATATTTTTGAAATTTTTTTTATATTTCTTTTTGAAAAATATTTTTTATTTTTTATTTTTAGACTCTTTTTGAAAATATTATTTTTTTAGAAAAATATATTTTTATTATTTATTATTTTTTTATTTTAATGATTTTTTATTTAAAAGACGAGAGAGTACACATAGGCCTCCTAACCCGGTCATATGAAATCTCGATTGATAGAATTGCCCGCAGGTAAGGGTAGGATTAGTTACTGAACCCGTTTGGAGGACCCTTGCCAAGAACAATTAAGCTGTCTCCACACTCTGGACAAGGCTTTTCTTGAATCAACCGTGATAAAAGAACGCAATTGGCTTAACCTTAGTGGTCTATGTCGTTTTTTTAGATCCCAAATAGACTCATCGAAGAGAAACGATGGCCCAAATTCCAACTCGAATATGCTCAACATTTCTGCAAGAACGATGAACGATAGGAGAGGATCAATGTTTCTCAATTTTGAATCCAAACTGAGAAATCTGATTTTTTTAATTTTTATTTTTTGAAATTTTCTTTTTAGATCCCTAAGGAACTCATCGAAGAGAAACGATGTCCCAAATCCCAACTCGAACAGGCTCAACATTTTTGCAAGCACGATGAGCGGTAAGAGAGGATCAAAGTTTCTCAATTTTGAATCCAAACTGAGAAATCTGTTTTTTTTTTTTTTTGGAATTTATTTTAGATCTCTAATGAACTCGTCAAAGAGAAACGATGGCCCAAATCCCAACTCGAACATGCTCAACATTTCTACAAGCACGATGAACGATAGGAGAGGATCAAAGTTTCTCAATTTTGAATCCAAACTAAGAAATCTGATTTTTTTTGTTTTTTCTCCTTGAAGATCTCTAATGAACTCAGCGAAGAGAAACGATGGCCCAAATCCCAACTCGAACAGGGTCAACATTTCTGGAAGCACGATGAACGATAAGAGAGGATCAAAGTTTCTCAATTTTGATTCCAAACTAAGAAATCTGATTTTTTGTTTTGAAAAGAGAAAGAGTGGAAATAAATTCAAAAATAGATTTAGAACTTTCCAAAAAATCCCATCTCATTTTTTAGATGTGAAATGCAACATAGGCCACTAACTAGAAAGTAGCCAAGGAATCGAGAAAAGAAGTATAAGCATAGAGCAAAAGATATGATATGTAAATATCTCATTTCCAAGCATCATGTTCTAAAATGAACGAGTCCCACCGGGTGTGCCGGCTTGATGGACCGCGCTATCCTCGCACTGTTCTACTGAGGTCGGCAGACGTGGGAACCCATCCGGTACGACCCTTTCATAACCAGTGGCGAAGCGGGTATCAACATTTTCTTTTGGGTGGGTGTGCCAGATTTTCTATTTTACTTGGAATCATAAGGGGAGATTCGGAGATCAACCTTCGCAAGTAAAAAAGAAATCAACTTCTTTCAAGTTTTCCATTACACATATATTTAAGAAAATAGACATTTTCTTGATTTACCCTGAAAGGCAATTTTTTTGGCATTTATAGCTGATTTACAATTCTTATCAATAATTTGTGATTTTTGTCTCTTTTAGAAAAATACAAAATACAATGAAAAGCAAGAAAAGAAGGATCTAACTTCTCAGGAAATTGTGGGAGACTCGTTCAGATTGACGGTCGCAAGCCATGTGTGGACTTCGCCATCATCCATGCAGATGAGAACAGAGGATGCTCTTGATTCGCTTGGCTTGGCTATAACCTCAAATTTTTAGAGGACAAAGACCAAGAGGAGGTCCTATGTCCAATAAAAAGCTCAGTAGAAGGGCTGAAAAGCCACGTCTAAGCCATTGGTGGCAGAAGGAGAAGGCAAGGACCTTGGGGGGGGGGTACCCCTCAAGGGACATTTGTCACCTTGTAGTGGTGGCCGGTGCAAAACTTTTGCAGAGTTTTCTTTCTTCTTTCTCTCAGATTTTCTGTGTTTTTTTTCTAATCTGGGATCCGTCCTTTCTTCTTGGAATGCTCTCCTATTTATAGGATCTTGGTAGCCATTTAGGAGGGTCTATGGGCTTTAATTGTCATTAAGCCTTTAGAATGGGAGGAGTTACAGGGTTTAATTCCTTTATTTCGTAACTCCTGGACCTTGGCTTCTGATTGGCCGGGGGAGGTTAAGGGCGTCTAATCGCCTTTAATCGCCATGATGGGAGGAGTTTCATGATTTAAATACAATGAGTCTCTTGACTTGTAACTCCCATTTGCTTGCTTCTGATTGGGCCGTCCAAAGAAATGAATTAATGAATGCAATAAAGCTAGCCAGCTAATTGCATTAAGTGGTCGCCGAGCAGTTGAAGAGTCGCGGGCCGTGCCGTGTCTTTTGGAGTTCTTTTGGCGATGATCATCAATGGATCTATATGCTGATCAACATCAAATGACCATGTAACTTCAAACATCGATAGCTAACAGCAGGCCGGTGACACATGTCCTGTCGATTTCTCGATCGATCGGCTAGAAAGTGCACTTTTTGATCGACTAGTTGGCGATCAAAGTTGATTTTGATACTCTTGAAGACGGACCCGTGATTTTGATGGATGTCAACGGACTTGGTGCCTCAAAAGTATGAATTTTGGAAAATCACAGGAGTTGGAAACTTTGAAATGCGAAAAACGACGAAAAACGGGGCTTTCCGGGGCGAATCCAGTGACCCTGGGGTAATTTTTCCCGTTTGGTTCCCGTTTTGTGGCCGTTTCGATGTTTTTTTCAATTTTTTTTTCTTCTGTATTTTTCTTGAAAATTTTGCACATTTTTGGCTTGATTTCCCTGCTGAAAACTTGACGAGAATCTTTGCATTTTGGGGTACAAAGTTTCCAATTTTCCGGGAAAGCCGAAGACTTTGTAGCGTGGAGTTGCCGATTTTCCGTTAGAAGCTAAAATTGGGTCAAACGATGTCGGAATGACCTGAAATTTGAGGTGAAGCCTCCTAGCAGTAAATAAGACCAACCATAGGCTTTTCTTTAAGTTTTGAAGCCGTATGGGGTCCTGTCGCCAGTAGACTTGATTTCATCGCGAGAAAGATGTCGCGCCTTGATGTGTGGTCAACCGATGTCCGATTGACTTGAAATTTGACAGGGAACCTATTGGAGTCATGTTGAGATGATCCAGAGGCTCTGTCTTGGAAACCATGGTTCTGGGGAGCTTCACCGCCGAGAGGCCTGATTTGGCTTCCGAGAGTCAAAGTCTGGTCAAATGTTGCTGAAATGACCTGAAACTTGACGAGTAGCCCTTTGTAAGCATCTTGAAGCCGTCCATGTGCACTTTTTGATTAGTGATGGCCTCAGTGGTTCTCGCCGCCGAGAGACTTGATTTAGCTATTCGAGGGTTGATGGAGGGTCAAACATTGTCGGTTCGACTCGGAACGTGACGTGGAACCTTTTGGATATATTTTGAGGCTATCCATAGGCTCTGATCGAAGATTTGGTGTCTCCGATGCTGTCGCTGTTGGGATTGGTGTATGCCCTAAAGCCCACTAGCTGCACTCTCATCTTTTGTTACTGGATATTTACTGGTTATTTAATGGAATGACTCTTTTCTCTTTAAACATGTATATATGTATGGTTGTGTAAGGCTCATTGTTTCTAGTAAATGAATTAGGTGTGTAGTGCCTACACACAGATAGGTCTGATTCATGGACACTGGAAGCAACATATTTGTTCATAACTGAGAGATGGAGTTGGGCACTTCATCTTGGTATAAGTTATAATGAGAGACTCTCTTGTATTCAGGGTGACTTACCTAAGTCATGGGAGGACTTTCCCGGATTTATCTCATTAGTGCATATGCAATGCATTGAACAGGACCATGGTAGGTGTGATCTCTAAAATAGTACTATCACTGAGAGAGATCAAGTCACCTCATGCTACTGAGTGACCAGTGCTCTTAATCTTGAGCTTTTGTGGATGAACTGACGAAGTCAAGTTCTTGTGCTTTAATTCACTGTGGGTGAGATTCTTTTCATAGGGTCAACAGCTCTGTGTTTTGGGTACTCGGACTTGATCAGTTGCAACGTGCAGATGCAATAAAGAATCTATGCCATCTAACGATGGAATAATCGTCCCCTTAGAATTATCCGATTAATCATCAAAATCTAAGATCTTAGTATATGGATGTTCCATATGGATATTGAACTTGTGGGTCGCTCCCTGGACCAAGAGAATGATATCTGGATGATGATTAAGTTAAGGATATGAAGTTCTACGGTTTAGATGTAATCAAGAAGGTTGATAGTACATCTGATAACCTGACTTGATTATGGATGTTACATAGAGGGGCATTTAGGTCATTTTACTTAGTAGGTCGAAGACAACTGTCACTTTCTGACTAGCTTAATATCATATTAAATATTTGTCCCTGGAGTTCAACCATAACTCTTTAGTGGAATGAGTTAAGGTTAAAATGGTCTTAATGTTGCTATGGGTTTAGCATGGACATTTTGGTCATTTTGGGAGCCAATGGCAAATATGTCTTTTGGTCCCTTCTCTAGTCACTTTCCAAGATTGGCATGGTTCCCTAAGTTGTTTAGATGACATATGGTTGAATTATTTTAGTGGAAACATAATTTTGAGTTTAAATGCAAATAGGCCTTTGATGGCATACATGAATTTGATTCTAGATAAATTATTTGTGGGCCATGGTGTGCATTATTGTGTGGGACGTCCATAATGGGAATTCCATCGGTGAGGTTTCAACTTTGAGTAGGTCTACCTACTTGGAAGGTTGGACTCCTCTTTGGATTAGTATTCCTATAGTAAAGCTTCCTTTTTGAATTAGAAACTTAAATTAGTAAGTGTTGTGCAACTAGGATTACTAATTGCCAAAGTTTGTGGGATGTTCCTTTAGTTTCCTTTTCTAATTGGAGTGTTTCTAAAAGGAAATAAATCTTTAGATTATACTTTCCTTTTAGGACATCTATGAGAATTAGAAGAGATAACCATTAAGGAAATGAATCCCAAAGTGCTATAAAAAAGGAGGAGGCTTCCCCCTTGGATGTCCAACACATAGAGAGCCCCTATCCCACACGTCCAGCCCTATTGTCTTCTTCATTGAAGAGAGTTTAAGTTCTGAGATTTTTTCCATAGAAAAAAGTTCTCAAAACCCATCTAGAAATCTAGATTAAGATCCCACCATCTTAGCCAATCAGATTTGGAAGTGAAATAGAGAAGAAGATCGAAAGCAATTCTACTGCAGAAAATTCCAGCAAGTTGTTTGCTAATTGCAAGTCTGAGTTCAGCCCTTTGGATCTTTTATTTCAGAGATTTGAAGTCTAGACATCGTCAAGGTAATAGTCTTCTTGAATCTCCCTTAATTATACACTTGTTGATCATGAAACCATGGAGTTATTATGCGATCAATATGGCTGATTGGCGCTGCCCAGATCAGATTTTTTAAAATATGTTATGTTACAAATCAGCCACGGACGTCCTTCCTTAGTGATGTCCAGATCTGAATCGCAGTTTCTTTCAGTCGCCACCGAGTGCTCCTGTTCAACTACCGGAAAAGCGAAGTTAGGCCAAAAGATTTTGATATGGCCCGAAACTTCTTGTTTACTCCGTTTTTGGCTGTCTTGAAGGATCTTCCAGTTTTTGTTTGATTCTGACAAGATTTGAGTTTTTGAGAAGTAGCATCGCCCATTTGTGGTAGGCCGCGACTTCATGTATCTTTCTTGATGTTGAAGAAGTAAAGTGACATTTTTGGTATCAACACATTTAATCACCATGATGGGAGGAGTTTCATGTTTTAAATGGCATGAATTTCTTGACTTGTAACTCCCGAATGCTTGCTTCTGATTGGGCCGTCCGAAGAAATGAATTAATGACTGCAATTAAGCTAGCCAATTAATTGCATTAAGTGGTCGCCAGCAGTTGAAGAGTCGCGGGGTGCCGCATCTTTTGGAGTTCTTTTGGCGATGATCATCGATGGATCTACATGCTGATCAACATCAGATGACCATGTAACTTCAGATATTGATAGCTAACAACAGGCTGGTGACATATGTCCTATTGATTTCTCGATCGATCGGCTAGAAAGTGCACTTTTTGGTCGACCGGTTGGCGATCAATGTTGATCTTGATACTCTTGAAGACAGACCCGTGATTTTGACGGATGTCGACAGATTTTGTCTCAAAAGTCTGCATTTTGGAAAATCACAGGGGTTGGAAGCTTCAAAATGCGAAAAATGACGGAAAATGGGGCTTTCCGGGATGAATCCGGCGATCTGGGGCTCCATGGTCACCGGGGTCCCGGGATGCGACCTTGGGGAGAATTATCCCCTTTTGGTCCCATTTCGCGACCATTTCGAGGTCTTTTTTCATTCTTTTTTTTTCTCTTGTATTTTTCTTGGCATTTTTACACAATTAATGGCTTGATTTCCCTGTAGAAAACTTGGCGAGAATCCTTGCATTTTGAGGTGCAAAGTTTCCAATGTTCCAGGAAAGCCGAAGACTTTGAATCGTAGAGCTGCCGATTTTCCATCAGAAGCTGAAATTGGGCCAAACGATGTCGGAATGAGCTGAAACTTAACGTGAAGCCTCCTGAGCAGTAAATAAGACCAACCGTAGGCTTTTCTTTGAGTTTTGAGGCCGTATGGGGTCCTGTCGCCAGTAGACTTGACTTCATCGCGAGAAAGATGTCGCGCCTTGATGTGTGGTCATCCGATGTCCGATTGACTTGAAATTTGACAGGGAACCTATTGGAGTCATTTTGAGATGATCCACATGCTCTGTCTTGGAAACCATGGTCCCGAGGAGCTTCGCCGTCGAGAGGCCTGATTTGGCTTCCGAGAGTCAAAGTCTGGTCAAATGTTGCTGAAATGACCTGAAACTTGACGAGTAGCCCTTTGCAAGCATCTTGAAGCCGTCCATGTGCTTTTTTTGATGAGTGATGGCCTCGGTGGTTCTCGCCGCCGAGAGACTTGATTTAGTTGTTCGAGGGTTGATGGAGGGTCAAACGTTGTCGGTTCGACTCGGAACTTGACGTGGAACCTTTTGGATATATTTTGAGGCTATCCATAGGCTCTGATCGAAGATTTGGTGTCTCCGATGTTGTCGCCGCCGAGAGCTCCTGTTCAGCTACCGAAAAAGCGAAGTTAGGCCAAATGATTTTGAAATGGCCCGAAACTTCTTGTTTACTCCTCTTTTGGCTGTCTTGAAGGATCTTGCAGTTTTATTTTAATTCTAACATGATTTGATTTTTTTAGAAGTAGCATCACCCATTTGTGGTAGGCCGCGACTTCATGTAGCTTTCTTGATGTTAAAGAGGCAAAGTGACATTTTTGGTGTCAACAAATGCCCCCTCTAGGTACAGCGACGGGTTGCTTAACTTTTGTAGTCGATGTGCCTCGAAGAGATTTCTGAAGAAGATCTTGTGACTTGATCAAGAGTCTTTGAGTAGTCTTTCTTTTGGTAGAGTGGCATTTTGAGCTTCCAGGGGAATTTTATGGTAGTGAAAGGGATCACGTACCTTCTCGAGGCAAAGTTTTGAAAATGACATCAGGGATGCGGATTTGGGTTTTTGTTTTTGACCTTATGACCTAATAAGCTGTATGTGGAAGGCTAGGGGGTCGGGTTTGGTTTTGACCGTGTGACTCAACAAGCTGTATGTGGCAAGTTGGGGGGGTCGATTTTGGCTTTGATCTTGTGACCTAACAAGTTGTATGTGGCAAGTTAGGGGATCAGGATCTGGTTTTTGGTTTTTGTCTTGTGACCTAACAAGCTGTATGTGGCAAGTTAGGGGACCGGGATGTGGTTTTTGGTCACTCTTTGGGACTGTGTGGGTCCATTGGAGTGGTTTGGATTTTTGTGAAATGTCAATGTCAAAATTTTGGCTCAATTTGGTATATGCGACTGGATGATTTGTCAATCTCTCATGTCCCCTTTATTTTGGGAGATAATATCTCAAGATATCTTTCTTTGGGAGAGAATATCTCAAATCTCCTATCTTTTGGGATAAAATCTCTCATTGTTTTCTTTTGGGGAGAGAATCCCTCAAGATATCTTTCTTTTGAGAAAGAATCTTTCTAATTTCTTTCTATTAGTAAGGTTACTAATTAGTAACACTTACCTCTTTCTTGTTTCCTTCTTTGGTTTGCTCTCTTCTATAAAAGCAAGGGGAGGTTGGATCTCTTGCTCTTATTGCTTTCTTTTGTAAAAATCTTAAGAGGGCTTCAAGACCAAGAACTTATCTTCTTCAAAGATCTTCAAGTTTTTCTTCTTCTTCTCCATCAATGGCTTCAAGTAAGTTTTCTTTCTCAAGAAAACTCCTTTCTAGAAAATAGGATGGTAAAAAAAGTTTTTTTTTCTTCTTTTTTTCACGTGTTTTCTTTTTTTTTTACACGTTTCTTATTTTTTTTCTCGTGCTTTTTCCTCTTTTTTTTCACATTTGTTTTTTCTTTTGTGGGCCGTACGGACATATCCGTATGGATATGTCCGTACGGCCACGTGGCCTGTGGGCCAGCCCCCCCCCCACCTTTTTTTTGTTTCCCTCTTTTTTTTCCTGTTTCTCTGTTTTTTTTTTCAAAAAGTTTCCTTTTTTTTTTGCTCATCATGATAATGCTTTTTTTTTTTGGCAAACCAAGATGTTCATGCATGCATTTTTTTTAAAATTGAATTGGTAGCTTGATGTGATAACAAACCTGAAAGTTTTTGTAAATTTGGGAATTTGGAGCTCGCAGTGATGTTGAGCGCTTCCTGATTTTGCGGAGACTTTGAGGTTTCGAAAGTTTGGAGTTTTGGAGCTCGCAGCGATATTGAGCCCATCTTCAAGCCTTCTATTTCTTTCGAGATATTTCCTTTTTCTTTGGAATTGCTCCAAAATTTCGCCAGATTTTCTTTTAGTGAAATCCTGTTATTTTGATGATTGATCTTTTTCTTTTCCAACCTTTGTAGGTGGTTTCCTCCAGAACGAACAAAGGTAAAGAGCTCGCTACAAGCGTACCTCGACGATCAGTTAGATCTTCTAATCCAGCCGTTCAGCAAGCTTGGGAGAAGGTCCAGTATGTTGAGAGAAATCTTAAAGAGTGCGACTCCATCAACAGAGATGAGATAAGGTAGCGACTAATCGCTCTCAAGAATGAAGAATTCTATAAGATCATGGTAAGAAACCGTCCTTGGGTGATGGACGATCAGAGGGTTTTGCCTAAGCCTACCTTCTTCTTTGGTGATGCAGTCCCTGACGACGTGACATATTCATTTCTCTTACACAGCTGGTGGTGAAGAGAAAACTGTTATTACTCGGTCGATGTTTGATCATACCATCTCGATCATGAGCCTTTCTCCCACGTGCCCTAAGAGGGAAGATCCTCCAAGTTGGGTGAAGAGGACTAACGTGATCAAGACCGGGGTTTTTGTTGGCGGTCCTTCCGGATATGCGGAGAAATCGCCTGCCCATATGGACATGTTGATGCCGGCCAGCGGCTACTAGGGCTTTGATTATCCGTCGGTCAATTTGGGACCAGTGGGCCTTGGTATTTTTAGCGGTGATGGCAGCAATTGGGTGAAGCCTTTTCGATTTCGTGGCCGTTTCAGTGCTGACTCCGAATGGAAGTCGTGGACTGATCGCGTCCTGCTGATTGGTGGCGCCATTTTGAAGGAAGCCGGATTTTCGATGTGGTATGTGCCTTTAGGGAGACCATGATCTTTTTCAACGAGGCCTTCATGGCTATGTTGGAGTCATTCCTTCCACAAACCAATACCTTCGTTGTCATGAATGGTGAGATTGGTTTTTCTTTGAAGGAGTTGAGCGTCATTACTGGGTTGCCTATCCTTGGCAAACTCTATGAAGAGTTCATGCTGGTTGACAGCGTCCTTGAGGAGCGGTCAGAGGAGTTCAGGCTCCTGTACTTCCAGTTTGTCGCCTTCTATGATTTTTTGAAGGAGAAGGAGGGCTTAAAAGTCAGGTCCAGCAGTTGGAAGAGTTTTGGATCTTCGTTCCCTAACTTTTTTGGCAGTAGGGAGTCTTCTGATAGCACGACACGGGAAGATGGGAAGAAGATTTCTGTCATCCAAGAAGAGTTGAGGGGTTTCTTCGCAAGTACAGACGCCATTTGTTCTGACATTGCACTGCGGGGAGATCTTGCTGTTTACCTCACTTATTGGCTGGGTGAGGCTGTTTTTGCTGGAGGAGATGGAATGCACATCAGGCCGCATTGTATTTTTTCTGCTTGTCAGATGGCGTTTGGAGAGCGGCTCGCTTTAGTGCCTGCTTTTTACTCCTACTTGTGCACCGAACTGCAGGCTGCTGCTTTTTTGGTTCGGCTCGGGTTCCACATGAACAGGGTATTTTTAACCTACATATTTTATTAGTAGTTTGTATACCACTATCTTGGCTTCCACCAGTGGGTGCTGCACTGGATGAAGATCCTCTGATGACTCGATTGGCTAAGGTAAAAGTCGTATAGGAATCTCTTACCCACATGAGGATCCGACGGTTCAGGGACGTCGAGATTGGGCAGTCTTCAGTGAAGCTTTCTCTAGAGTTGCGGAAGAAGGCTTTTGATTTTGGTGCCTCCCGTGACTCTACCGGGGCAGGGTTGGGAAGGCATTATTCCTTGACGAATGCAGAGAAGGAGTGGCTTTTCAGCATACGTGTCGGTACGATGGTGTACCGCAGACATCTTTTCATCGACATCCAACTGTATGTACCTTCTCGCTTTGCTCTGCAGTTGGGCTTTTCTCTAGGCGTTGTTAGAACGCCTTCAAGCATGGTGAAGCGCTTTGGAGGTTTGCAAGATGGCAGAAATGCATGGGCTTTCTATAGTGTTGAAGACACTACTGCCATGATTTCCTATCCTATATTGTCAACTTCCGGGACTGCCGGCTTCGCGAAGTGGTTCGCGGAGAGCTTTTTGGCGTATCGGGGGCTTTCCAAGAAGGAGCTTGATGTGAAGCTGTCATTTGGAAAAGGCCTTGGAAAGTTGGATGGCGTCCGGCGAGAGGAAGTTTGGGCCTTCCTTTCTGGAGATAAGCACAAGATAGGCTTTCTCGGTGACCAGGGCGTCATTGGTTCTGAAGCTGTTCGAGAAATACCTGACGAGCTTTAGAGCAGCTAGAACAGGAGGAAGCTGAGCTTGACGCTTGGATGCAAGCGGCACAAAGGCGAGCTTCCGTGGAGTCTACTGACAAGGGTAGACCATCCAGTGAGGAGTCAAATGGGAAACCTAACTTTGACAGCTGGGCAGGTTCCTCCAGGAAGCGAGCCCGTAGAAGTAAGAGGAAGAGGAGTCAGCATCGCAGCAAGGGGCAAATTAAAGACTCTCCTGATATGGAAGTCCTTCTCACTATAAATGAGGAGATGCCAGAGAATGCTGAAGAGCCTCCAGAAAAGAGGAGCCGAGAAGAAAAGACCGTGGATGAACGTATGATTCTTCCTCTTTCTCTTTCCGTTCTTTTCATGGGATTTTTCCATGCTCTGATTTGCTTTCTATTTCTGTTTTTCTTTTTTAGCAGAAGAAGAAGACTTGGTGATGCCTGAGGTTCTAACCGATAAGGCGGTGACAGATCCTGTGGGGGCATCTGAAGAAGAACCAAGGGACTCTGGAGTGATTCCAGAATCTCCAATTGGTATAACTTCTTTTGCTTTCGTTTTTTTTTTGTGTCTGTGACTTGATTTGCTAACATTTTTATTGTCAGCTGACTTGCCATAGGATTCTGATGACTTTGAACCATCGATGGACGCAAATGTTGACGATGCTTCCGATGAGTTCATGGAGGAAGAAAGTGTTCCGCCAGTCGTAGAATAAGGTACTTTATAGTAATAACCCTGACAATGATTTTTTAACAGGATCATATTCATACTTTTTTTGTGTTTCTTTGGTAGGTTTTGAAGTGACAAAAGAGAGTCCATCGCTTTCTTTAAAACCAGAGCAAGGGATGCCAGAGGTTGATCCGGAGGTAGGGACTCTTACAACCAGTTCTGACACGGCAGAGGCGTGAACTCGTGATGAGATTCCTTCCCCGGTGTGTCACACCCCGAAATCGGGCCCTGCAGTGATCCGATCTTGGAATGCGAAATTTTGGAATAATTTGAAACTTTTGTTATATTTCCCAAGATCCGCATGAATGAGGATAATAAAATTCCATCACGATCAGAGTATATTTTCGCGGAAGCTAATCATGGTGTTACGACCCGGAGTCCGTAGCCATCGGATTCCGTGTCGCACTCGACCAATATCATAAAGCCATCATATAAGCCGACTGGCGCAAATCACAATTCAAAGAATACTGAGCTGGTAGTAACAGGACTATTTATTTCCCACATATTCAAATTACAATTAACAAGTGTCTTAATTACAAACCCAAGAAAAAGGCTAACAAAGCCATACAAAAATATCCAACTAAACAGAAATACTACCCCCAACATTTAGATACGAACTCCACTGCCAAACTTGACATCTAGATGATATCAATGGGCAGTCTCTCACGTCAGACCGGCAGCTCCACCACCTCCTCTGATCAAACACCTAAAAACAGAAAGAGAGGAATCTAGCACCAAACAAACAGGGTCAGACACGACGGTCTGGCAAGCAAATAAACAAGTAATATGTAACATGGGCATTTATAAAACCTTATGGAATCATTGTAAATCCATTTAAAGAATCTAAACAATAATAGCAATAAATCATGATAAAACGATCGAAAGACCGAACGTAAATATTAAGGCAAATAAACTAACATTCTCTGGAGCATAAATATCTCGAAAAGATAACAGCCTACGCAAAACATTTAATAATTGGATATACATTTAAAATCCTGAATAATAGAGACAATACGATAAAAGATCGATTTCATAAACATTAACAAATTCAAAGAATACACTGAGTATAAACAAACAAGAATCATAAAACAAATTACTAAACAGATAAAACATTGGCAACCACACATAGCTATATTCTCCTATTACCGAAGTAACAAGAGCAGACAGAACCGTAGCCACTACACGTGAGACCGGAAACAGAATCAGAACCGTAGCCACTACACGTGGGACCGGCAGATAAAAACCGTTGCCATGGTCGGTACAGACAGAATCCAAACTGCAGCTGGCAGACAAATTAAAGATCCCAAGCCGGGTGATCAGCCCGACAAGGTGACCTAAGCCTAGTGGTGTCTTTAGTTTTTAAAGCCCGAACCAATACAATTCAAAACAATAATCCCTTTGGCTCATGGGCTCACACTACAAAGCTCTGGCCCCATCTTGCCTCGAGGTTTTATCCTCAAAAGAATAGTCCCTTTGGCTCATGGGCTTGCACTACAAAGCTCTGGCCCCATCTTGCCTCAGAGGTTTTATTTTCAAAATAATAGTCGTATCGATATGTTTTTGAATGTGGCGAACCATTCAAATCTCCTTCCAAATCGATTCGAAAAGAACAAACGAATTTCCATGGTAAACCACTCAAATACACATCAAAGTAGTTTGTATAAAATCATGCGATCAATCCTTTCGAACATGGAAAACCACATGATTTTATAACAAACCACCGATGCTATTCAAATTAGTTCACCGAAGAATACAAATACATTCTCTGACTTGAAATGGAATGGAATAGTGTATAATGACTTAATGACTTACCAAGGAACCATCTCAATACACATTTAACCTTTAAACATTGATTAATAAGAGAATATGTTTGATGCCAATGAAAATCCACAACATTTAAATGATAAAGTGCGCAATGAGACTTGAAAGGTTCCCGGGTAATTTCATATATGCTCATTCTCTCATTGTCCACATTCCCATTTCACAATTCCTCAAGTATCACAATTTACCCAAATCTCTTTAAATCAGGCCCACAGCTGGCCTTAACCCAAGCCCAAAATAGTCCACCCATTTATCCCAAAACAACCCTTAATTGGCTCAAGAAATGGGTCTTAAAACAGCCCAATATCGGGTCCTGAAATGCCCCAATATCAGGTCTTGAAATGGCCCAAAAACTGACCTTGAATGGCCCAAGAAACAGTCCCAAAGAAACCCCAAAAACAGGCCCAGAATTCAAACCTGAACAGGCCCCCAGGCTGGGCTGGGCTCGCTCGAGCGACCCAAGGTCCGCTTGAGTGAAGCCCAGACCGAGCCTGGGTCGCTCGAGCTACCCAATGGGTCAGGCAGAACCTGGGCTTTGTCCAGTCCGGCTCGGCTGGCACTTTCTCCTCTTTTTTTTCCATTTTTGATTCTTTTTTATTCTTTTTCTTTCATACAAATTTCCAAGATCATTTGGACCCTTCCTTGACCTCCCAAACTCATCAAATCACCATTCATAATCAATCCAATTAATCTAACAAACACTTTTAAATCAAATCTTTTTCCTCCATTCTTTGAGCACAAACACTTTTACAAGAAGGAGGCTATATTTTAAGATGACCAAGGTAGAAACAAACTTCCAATACATTGTAAAACAATAACATAAGAGGAAACAAGCATAACATTACTCCATTTGTCCAAAACAAATCTATGAGTCATGAAGAGATTATAACATAGAAAGAAAACCATGAAAAGGGAACTCATAACATGGAATCATCATATTAAGTGGAGTATTCACTTGCCTCAAGCCAAAATGAAAGCTAAGATGCTCTTCAAACAATGCTCTAGGGTCTCAAGCTCCCAATCTACAAAAACCCCCAAAAGTTTCCCAAGAAAACCCTAAAAATCAATCCTTTGCAAATCTCCAAGGAAAACTCTTGCATGAGGGATGAAAACACTCTAAATGATGAGGAAAACAAAGATCTCAAGTTTGGAAAGCCATTGCTAACCTTGAAAAGCTCAAACGAAGAAGAGAAGCTTGAAAGGAAGCCTTGCCCTAGCTCAAATCCTTTTAAAAAAGGGTTGTTTGGAAAGCTTAAATGGAGAGGAAGAAGATGGGAAGATCATTCCCTCACTTAGCACTCAAGATGAGGGGTTTCCAAGAGGAGAGAGAAAGTGCTGGGAGAGACCCTATGCCCACTCTTGTTACAGGAAAAAAAATGAAGAATGGGGAAGAAGAAGCGCCCCATTGTGGTTTATAAAGGATAAGTGGGCTGGGCCCCATGGGCCCCAATCTTACAAAGGCTGAAACTAACATTTGTGGGTCCCGAATGAGATCGACGAAGAAGAAAAAATCGATCAACAAAATATTTACTTTCCAAAAAGTATATTTTCCCCAAATTCTGAAATTTTTGAAATTTATGGGCAGATTTAGTGAAAATGTCATTTTGGCCCATTTTTCTCGAAAAACGCGATTTCAGAGCATCAAATCAAAATGGTCAAAACATGAAAGTTGTTAAACTCAATAAAATGAGTCAAAGGAGAAAAATTTTAATTTTCCAAAATAAGAATAATTTCTCACAAAAATACATTTTACAAAGACCGGGTCAAACTAAAGTCAACGGTCTTCAAAATCTCCAGGGCCATGAAAAATCTAGTCAAACTCAAAGACAAAGTCAAAACCAACTCAAATCTCACTTAACAAGTTAAACCATGATTAAAACAATACTAGACAGAGAAATTGGGGGTCGGGGTCTTACACGGTGGCTCCAATTAGAAAGAGTTCTTTTGTTACTCTTCCAATGGGTCATGACATGAGCAGCCGATCGATTGAGTGGGGCGAATCTTCATCCGGGCCATCTCTTCTATTTGAAAAGATGGTGCCGGCGCGGGTTTTGAGCTCTTTGATCTAGATTCTCCTTTTTGGACACTTGGATGCCAGATTTGGTATGATCCAGCATGTGAAGGAGACTTTCACTGATGCCGAAGAAGTTGGTCTGGACGTCACACGTGCCAGGGCGATCGTTAATAGGATTATTACGCTGGGTGACAAGTGGTTTGAGACCATGGCTTTCCCTGATGGTGACTTATTCAAGGAGATGTTCCAGGATCCTGCTAATAAGGCTCAATCTGACTTGGATGAGACTACACAGAGTAGGAAGCAGTTCGTCCGGGAGAGGAACTTAAAAGAGTTAGCCATCACCGGACTAAGGAACGACATTACCATCCTTGATAGGGAGGTCGCTGAGGCTAGGCAACGTCTTGAGCATTTGGAGGCACAAGTCGCGGCCAAGTGGGCTGCTATGACAGAGGATCGCGACAGGGAGAGTGCTCTAATTCGCCAGGTTGCAGATGCCAATCGAGTTCTCAAAAGGATGACCGAGGAAAACAAACGATAGCGAACTGTCTAGGATAAGCTTCCCGGTGTAAAAGACGGATTACGGCATTCTCCAGCATCGCATGGTAAGTTCTTGAAGAAGCGTGCCCTGGAAACTCTGACGGCTGAGGCCAAAAGTTTGCTCGAGGAGCTGAAACTTTGGCTGGAGGCCATTTTTGGCTGAGCTCCTAGTTTCTCATTTTTTTTGTGATAGAAACTCTTATTTTTTTTTGGTACCACATGTATTTCTTTGGTACTCTCTCTTCTTTTGTAGTGCTTGTGAACACTTTCTCTTTTTTTTGGTACCACCTGTTTTTTTTTGTACTCTTTTTTTGTTTATTTTTCCCCACACTCACTTAAATCTTTTTGTGATAAAAGCAATTGCTAAATGGGATTTGACCAAAAGCTTGTCATTTTGTGAAAATCTTTTGTCAAATGATTGTTTTGGCATGAGAGCCACATTTTGTTTGTGGCATGAAAGTTGATTTTGGCATGAGAGCCAGTTTTTTGTGGCATTGATATCCGAGTTTATGGCATTGATATCTGAGTTTTGGTGGCATTGATAGCCGTTTTTGGTGGCATTGATAACCGTTTTTTAGTGGCATTGATAGCTGGGTTTTTTTAAAGCCAAGTTTGGGTTTGTTAGTGTGAAAGCCAGGTTTTTATTTCGTGGCATCTATAGCCGGTTTTTTGTGGCATTTATAGCTGGTTTGGTTTTCAAAAATGCAAGTATCGACTAAAAGTCGCCTCCCTTGTTGACACCAAAAATGTCACTTTGCCTTTCCAAGATCCAAAGAGCTACATGAAGTCGCAACCTGCCATAAATAGGTAATGCTGCTTCCAAAAATCAAATCTTGTCAGAATCAAACAAAAACTGCAAGATTCTTCCAGACAGCCAAAAGAGGAGTACACAAGAAGTTTCGGGCCATTTCAAAATCATTTGGCCTAACTTCGTTTCTCCGACAGCCGAAAAGGAGCTCTCGGCGGCAAAAGCTCTCCGGGACCATGATTTCCAAGACAGAGCCTATGGATCATCTTAAAATGACTCCAATAGGTTCCCTGTCAAATTTCAAGTCAATCGGACATCGGTTGACCGCACATCAAACCGCGACATCTTCATCGCGACAAAAAGCAAGTCTACAGGTGATAGGACCCCAAACGGCTTCAAAACTCAAACAAAAGCCTATGGTTGGTCTTATTTATTGCTCAGCAGGCTTCACACCAAATTTCAGGTCATTCCGACATCGTTGACCCAGTTTCAGCTTCTGACGGAAAATCGGCAGCTCTGCGCGACAAAGTCTTCGGCTTTCTCAGGAAATTGGAAACTTTGCAAAATAAAATGCAAGGATTCTCATCAGGTTTCCTACAAAGAAATCAGGCCAATAAATGATCAAAATGTCAAAGAAAAGTACAGAAGAAAAAAAGAATCAGAAAAGAGCAAAAACGGACGCAAAACGGGACCGAAAGGGGGAAAACCCCCCCAGGGTCGCAGACCCCTGCGACCCTGGGCCAGGGTCGCCGGCGACCATGGACCCCGGGGTCGCCGGGAAAGCCCCGGAAACCCCGGTTTTCGCCGTTTTTTTGCGATTCGAGAAGCCCAGCCTCTGGTACTTTCCAAAATTCATGCTTTTGAGACACCAAGTCCTCTGATATCCGTCCAAAACACGGGTAAATCATCAAGAGTATCAAAGACAGTATTGATCGCCACCCGGTCAACCAAAAAAAAGTGTGCTTTCCACCGACCGATCGAGAAATCGACAGGACAGATGGCACCGGACCCGCTGTTTGGCAACAACACCTGAAATTACATGGTCATCTGATGTCGATCTACATGAAGATCCATCGATGATCATCGACAGAAGAATTCCAAAAGACGTGGCACGGCCCGCGACTCTTCAGCTGCTCGGCGACCACTTAATGCGATTAATTGACTAGCTTTATTACAGTCATTAATCCATTTCTTTGGACGGCCCAATCAGAAGCAAGCATTTGGGAGTTACAAGTCAAGAGATTCATGGCATTTAACCCATGAAACTCCTCCCATCATGGCGATTAAAGGCGATTAATGCCCTCAATCTCCTCCGGCCAATCAGAAGCCAAGAAAAGGAGTTACAAAATAAACAATTCAATTTGTAACTCCTCCCATTATGTGGCTTAATGACATTAAAAGCCCATAAACCCACCTAAAAGGCTACCTAAAAGCCTATAAATAGGAGGGCTCTCCAAGAAGAAAGGACATCAGAAAAATCGGAAAAAACACAGAGATCGGAAAAAACACAGAGATCGGAAAAAAAGAGACAGACACACAGACAGAGAGAAGCACAGAAATCCAGAGAAGAAAAAAGAGAGAAAACTCTGCGGAAGTTCTACACCGGCCACCGCAACAAGGTGACAAAAGTCCCTTGGGGGGTACCCCCCCCAAGGTCCTTGCCTTCTCCTCCTGCCTCCAATGGCTTAGATATGGCTTTTCAGCCTGTCTACTCGGCTTTTTATTGGACATAGGACCTTCCTTTGGTCTTTGTCTTCTAAAAACCCGAGGTTATAGCCAAGCCAAGCGAATCAAATAGCATCCTCTGTTCTCATCTGCATGGATGATGGCGAAGCCCACATATGGCTTGCGACCGTCAATCTAAACGAGTCCCCCACAATCTCCTGAGAAGTTAGATCCTCCTTTTTCTTGCTTTTCATTGTAGTTTGTATTTTTTTCAAAAGAGACAAAAATCACAATTCTTGTCTTTCATTGTTGATAAGGATTGTAAATCGGCTATAAACGCCAAAATCGGCTATAAACGCCAAAATCGGCTATAAACGCCAAAGTCGGCTATAAACGCCAAAAAAAATCGGCTATAAACGCCAAAATCGGCTATAAATGCCAAAAAAATCGCCTTTCACGGCAAATCAAGAAAAATGTCTCTTTTCTTAAATATATGTGCAATGGAAAACTTGAAAGAAGTTGATTTCCTTTTTACTTGCGAAGGTTGATCTCCGGATCACCATTTGCAATTCCAAGTAAAATAGAAAATCTGGCACACCCAAAAAAAAAAAAAGAAATGTTGATGCACGCCCCTGCCCCCCGGTTACGAAAGGGTCGGACCCGACGGACTCCCACGTCCGCCGACCTCGGTAGGAACCAAGCAGGAGCGCGGTCCATCAAGCTGGCATCACCCGGTGGGACTCGTTTATCTGAGAACACGATGCTAGAAATGAAATATTTGCATATCATATATTTTGCTCTATGCTTATATTTCTTTTCTCGATTCCTTGGCTACTTTATAATTGGTGGCCTATGTTGAATTCTGCAAAAAAAAATGAGATGAGATTTTTTGTTTGGAAATTTCTAATTCTTTGAATTTATTTCCACTCTTTCTCTTTTCAAAAAAAAAAATCTAAAAAAAAAAATTAAAAAAAAATCAGATTTGTCATTTTTGGATTCAAAATTGAGAAACCTTGATCCGTTCCTATCGTTCATCGCGCTTGCAGAAATGTTGAGCCTGTTCGACTAAGGTTTTGGGCCATGGTTTCTCTTCGATGAGTTCATCAAAATCAAAAAAAAAAAAATATATATATATATATAAAAAAAAAATTTTTAGATTTCTCAATTTGGATTCAAAATTGAGAAACCTTGATCTGTTCCTATCGTTCATCGCGCTTGCAGAAATGTTGAGCCTGTTCGACTAAGGTTTTGGGCCATGGTTTCTCTTCGATGAATTCATAAAATAAAAAAATATATATATAAAAAAAAAAAAAGACATAGACCACTAAGGTTAAACCAACTGTGTTCTTTGATCTTGGTTGATTCAAAGAAAAGCCTTGTCCAGAGTGTGGAGACAGCTTGACTGTTCTAGGCAAGGGTCCTCCAAACGGGTTCATTAAGTAATCCTACCCTTACCTGGGGGCAATTCTATCAATCATGATTTCATAAGACCGGGTTAGGAGGCCTATGTGTACTCTCTCGTCTTTTAAATAAAAAAAAAAATAAAAAAAATATAAAAAATTTTAAAATAAAAAATAAAAAAAAAAATTTCAAAAAAAAATCTTAAAAAAAAATAAAAAATAAAAAAAAAAGATTTTTAAAAAAAAAAAAAAAAAAAAATCTTCAAAAAAAAAATCTTCAAAAACTTCAAAAAAGAAAAAACTTCCGTCATTTTGGGTTTAGATTGGAGAAATCTTGGTCTTCTTCTTTCTGAGCACTGGCGCTCGCGGAAATCGCTGAGCCCGTGTTCAGATCGGAGTGCCTTTTGCTCTCTTTGATGAACCCGATATTGGCCTTTCAAAAGAAAACTCGTCATTTTTAGATTCAGATCCGAGAAATCATGGTTCATTTCTTTCTGAGCACTGGCGCTCGCGGAAATCGCTGAGCCCCGTGTTCAGATTGGAATACCATCTGCTCTCTTTGATGAATCCAATCTTGACCTTTCAAAACAGAGAATCTCATCTCATAGATGCGGTCTCAAAACATTTGTGTCTAGCGGTACTAGTACGCCCTTCAGGGTCTACTGTATTGCGACCGGCACATCTGTAACTCCAACTTTATATTCTTCTTACCTCGAGCAAGCTCTGCTTCTCGATAAGTCGAATTTAAGTTCACAATTGCTTCTAGCAGTCACTGGGATGCCCATTCCAGGCTTACCATATCTGCGATCAGAACAATTGTACCTTCTATGGCATTTTGCCTTCCTCATATTGCTTGGGTCACCTACCTCGAGCAATTTGAAAAGACGAAACCATAGAACTTCCCATTTATGATCATTATATTCTTGTGATTACTAATGGATGTGGTCTTGTTTCAGAAATTTTCGAAAAACTAACAATGGCAGCTTCACTAACCATTACTTTCGACGAAAGCAAGCACCAAACTCATGCTCAACAGAAGCAAACCACGCGCACCTACAAGCGCCCCATCAGCTGCCGAAGTGTCAACTCCCTCGGCAACTCTGTGAACTCCGGGTCGACCTCGACTCCCCGGACTATCGTCTTCGGGACGCTGGACCATTCCCACTTCCTGAGGAACAAGCTGCTCCCTCCAAGAAGCAGAAACTCGCCTCTCAACGTGTCACTACCGTGACACCAAAGGCGAGCACCAGAAGACCTGAAGCCCGTGGCAGCCCCACGAAGCCTCAACCCGCAAACAACCAGGTCTACCCAAGACCTTGGTCCCCAAGACCTTCACCAAAACAGAGAAGGTCCCGGACATCCACTAAGCCAGCATTCCTGGCCCCACTCAAGGAGAACCAGTTCTATCCTCTTGCTTACATGAAAGAGGAGAGACCCATCTCCAACCTGACTTCCAAGTCAACCCAGCATGAGCCGGCTTGTTCCTACAAGCCCAAAATCAAGTCATGCATCACAAGGCCTCCACAAGCACCCTGCTAAGGCCTACAATCTGCAGTTCGACCCTTCATATCTACAGGGGCCGAACTTCAAAAATTCAAAGCTTCGCTGCAACAGGCGAAGGATAGGGTTCGCATCCTGTCCTTGCCCAGCTACAAAGAAGACAGGCTCGGCTGCTGCGCCCGATGGAGTACATCCTTCATCGTCAAAGCCCAGTCAGAGCTGACCGAAGCTCAAATTGCTCGCCGTATACGCCGCCCGCGCGTCGTACCGACAAAAGAGACTACAGAAGCAAAGGACCCAGCTTCCACACACTTCAGTCTCTCCCAAATGGGGTCGAAAAGAAAGACCCAACCAAGTTGCTGCCGTCCATATGGTTGGAAAAAACCAGAAGGCGCCACAAATCAGCAACAAAAATCCATGTCCGACGTCCAATGACCCGCAGCGTCTCCAGGACAGAAGACAGTCAGAAGAATCCCCTGCTCCTTCAAGCAAAGGACAGCAGAGTGATCCTTCCTCAAGCTCCTCTTCAAAAAGAATGAGCCCCAGCTCAGTCACCAGGACAGTTTCTTCTTTCGAATCACAAAGGATGAATGTCTTGGCTACAAATTCTGAGCCACCACCCCGCAATCCACCTCCAGAAGATGCGATCACCCGCATCCAGCAGTTGGAACAGGGCCAGCAGAGGATTGAAACTCTGATGGAAAACCTTCTCCTCGCCTTCCAAAATCAGGCGAACAATGAACCTCCTCGAATCATCAAGATGACGAGGTAAATAGAGAAGAAAATGAGTCACGCGCCCTTACTAAAAAGGACGTAGACGGTATCCTCGCCAAAGCAAAAGAAGAGGAATACTCAAGAGCATGGGATCAAGCCACCATATCCTTATGGATGGACTCGGGTCCCAGTTCCCTACCAAATTCAAGCATCCGACTCTTCCAAACATATTACGGGGAAAGGATCAGCCAGACAAGCACTGTCATCTCACTTCAAAAGATCCTGACGGGAGCTATTCGCAGGATCAAGATGCACTCAAGATCCGCCTCTTTGCAAGTACCCTAAAAGGTACGGCCTTCGATTGGTACTTTCACTCTGCTAGGAGGACTCAATCCAAAACTGGGCCATGCTAGAGACACGCTTCCTGACTCACTTCAAAGGTGAGGATCACCCCGCTACTATGGCTCAGCTGTGCCAGCCTAAAACAGGGGGAGAATGAATCAAAATATGACTTCATTCACAAGTGGAAAGCAATGGCATACAAATGCTCTGATGTATTGCCACAAGCGTCGCTAGTCGACATCTGCCGAAACAACATGAGAGCCAGAATCCGCTCCATGATCATCGGCAACAAATCAAAAAACCTGGGAGAACTCCTAGAAGCTTCCAGGAAGCTGAAACGGTGGATTAAAGACCTCAACAGTCAGAAATCATCAAAGAAAGAGCCAACCGCCATTGCAACCTCTAAACCAAAGAAGAAAGAGGTCCTCAATGTGCAGACCAGCCAGCTCCTCAGCCACCAAAGAAAGCTGAAAACAAAGCTGCTGGTAAGAGACCTGAAACTCTCTGATGCCTTCAAGAACGAGTAGAGAAGAAATACCGTTTGATGAAGAGTTGATGAAATTTTCGGGCTCTTGTGGCAAACGGCAAAGCTCACCTTGCCTGAACCAAAAAGACCGGGTGATGTTGGCAAAACCAACGATCCTCGGTACTGTCCATACCACCAGATGATCTCACATCCTCTCAATCAATGCTTCGTTGTGAGAGAGAAATAAATGAGATGTGAAAAACGGAGTCATCACCTTTGACAAAAATTATGGGTCTGCCTCCGTCAACATGGTGACATGTGGACAAAACATCAAGATCACCGAAGAAGAAGATCACTACTTCCTTCAAGGTGATAAACTCAATCGAAGCGTCCGAGAGAACTGGTTCCTTACCCCACCAGACGGACAACCGATATGGGTACATCCCGATCTCCTGGAAGATGAAATTGGAGGTCGTGAAAATAAAGCCTACAGCTCGACAGACGAAGGAGCAGGTAGGAAACATCTCCTCAAGCTCAAACGGCAAGAGAAGACCAGCCAAAACTAGA
>CM022944.1:63264803-63492217 GCA_012931725.1 Litsea cubeba
CTGATGTATTGCCACAAGCGTCGCTAGTCGACATCTGCCGAAACAACATGAGAGCCAGAATCCGCTCCATGATCATCGGCAACAAATCAAAAAACCTGGGAGAACTCCTAGAAGCTTCCATGGAAGCTGAAACGGTGATTAAAGACCTCAACAGTCAGAAATCATCAAAGAAAGAGCCAACCGCCATTGCAAACCTCTAAACCAAAGAAGAAAGAGGTCCTCAATGTGCAGACCAAGCCAGCTCCTCAGCCACCAAAGAAAGCTGAAAACAAAGACTGCTGGTAAGAGACCTAAACTCTCTGATGCCTTCAAGAACGAGTAGAGAAGAAATACCCGTTTGACTGAAGCTGTTGATGAAATCTTCGGGGCTCTTGTGGCAAACGGGCAAGATCAACCTTGCCTGAACCAAAAACCGGGTGATGTTGGCAAAACAACGATCCTCGGTACTGTCCATACCACCAGATGATCTCACATCCTCTCAATCAATGCTTCGTTGTGAGAGAGAAAATAAATGAGATGTGGAAAAACGGAGTCATCACCTTTGACAAAAATTATGGGTCTGCCTCCGTCAACATGGTGGACATGTGGACAAACATCAAGATCACCGAAGAAGAAGATCACTACTTTCCTTCAAGGTGATAAACTCAATCGAAGCGTCCGAGGAACTGGTTCCTTACCCGACACCAGACGGACAACCGATATGGGTACATCCCGATCTTCCTGGAAGATGAAAATTGGGGAGGTCGTGAAAATAAAGCCTACAGCTCGGACAGCGAAGGCAGGCTAGGAAAACATCTCCTCAAGCTCAAACGGCAGAGAAGACCCAGGCCAAAACTAGAGTGTCAAAGAAAAGGCAGAGGCTTCATCTACCGCTTCACTGGAGGTAACAAAAACATCCCTTCCAGAGACTTCAAAGGGGGTAAGGAAATCACTCTCAGTGATTTCATGCCACCTCAATTCAGAGACGCCATGCAGGAGACATCATACTCTTGCAATTCGGTAGTTGGATTCTCCATTGATGGATACGAGTCCAGCGACACCGATGATGGATTCGAACCAACTACACTAGATGAGTGGGAGGAGTCCTTGAAACAGGAGAAATATCTCTCCGATGAAGAATGGGTTCCTGATCTCATCTTATGCCAGTAATCTGGTATAACCCCCTACAGCCACAAGGATCCTGGTCTGATGATGAAGAAGACCAAGAGGCTGTACAAGAAAATGCTGCTGAACCAGCACCTCTCATTACTCCAGTGGAAATCAACAATGTTGAGCCACAAGAGATGATGAAGAAGAAGATCCGGCTCCCATGCCTGATCTTGAAGAATATGCAAGGATCTTGCAGCGACTCGCTCTAGAACAAGAGCAAGAACGCGGTCAACGAGTCCTCCTCGCAATCCAGAGCCTGACAGTCCCTGAAGACCAGCAGGTACATCCTCCCTTAACTCCTGAAATGGAGAAAAAATTGCTGGATAGACGATCCTCTTACATCCGAGGATGGGTCTGACTCCGATCAGGCAACGTCTCCCGTCAGAGCTTCCTGTAATGTGATAATTCGGGATTATAGCTCTTCCGAAGGCATCGTCTGATGAGAGCACTTACACTCCGGCTTCGCAAACACAACTGCGAATGAATCCATTGAAATGCTTCTTCGGCGTCTCGTCGGGTAGTTCCTCGGATTCTTAGTTCGGAAAGCTGGAATAGAGCTTGACCCCATAAAAGTCAAAGCCATTCTAGAAATGCCCTCTCCAAGAACCTTGAGAGAACTCAAAGGGCTTCAAGGGAGATTAGCCTACATCAGACGGTTCATCTCCAATCTTTCGGGGAAATGCCGTCCATTCTCCCGGTTGATGAAAAAAGGTGTAAACTTTGTCTGGGATGCTGACTGTGAAGCTGCTTTTCCAAGACATCAAGTCATACCTGACAAAACCTCCAGTGTTAGCTGCTCCTACCACTGGAAACCATTCATCTTGTACACAAGAGCCCTTGATCACTCTTTGGGAGCTCTGCTTGCGCAAGAAAATGATCAAAGAAAAGAAGCTGCTCTATATTACCCTCAGCCGCATGCTAGTAGGTGCAGAGCATCGCTACTCTCCAGTCGAAAAAGAATGTCTTGCAGTGATGTTCGCCGTACAAAAGCTGCGTCACTACTTGCTTTCCAATACAGTCTACCTGGTTCTCGAGGGTCAACCTCTTGAAGGTCCTTGTCACAAAGGCAGGTTCTCTCAATGCTCGACTGGCAAAATGGTCCATCCTTCTGTCACAATTTGATATTAGGTATGTACCACAAAAAGCAATCAAAGGGCAAGCTCTAGCGGACTTCCTCGCAGAGCATCCATTGCCTAAAGATTCTCCACTCAGAGATGATCTCCCAGACGAACCAGTCTACAATGTGGAGACTTTCTCACAAAGTGCCTCCTGGGACATGTACTTTGACGGTGCAACCAGGACAAATGAAAAAAGACAGCTGATCTCGGAGTTGGCATCCTCTTTGTTAGCCCCGACAAATACATGATTCCACACGCTTTCTCGCTACTGGAACCATGCACAAACAATGCAGCTGAATATCAAGCTCTGATCTTAGGATTGGAACTCGCCATCGAATCCGGTATCACCATGCTGGAAGTCTTTAGGAGACTCTCAACTGATCGTCAACCAGATGAATCAGAAATTTGAAGTCAGGAAGCCAGATTTGTTGCCCTACTACAACAAGGCACAATCACTTCTGCAAAAGTTTGACATCTGTCACATCACCCACATTCGTAGAGGTGAAAACATACGTGCAGATGCCCTAGCCGGACTTGCCGCATCCATGGCAATCCAGGAAGGGGAAAACATGCAAATAACAGTGTGTCGAAAGGAGAATCCTTCCTCCTCTTAACACACACCAAGCAGTTGCTGAATGCCACCAAGTGGTCGGAAGTCGGATTTCAATCCTTCAAACTTCAATTGGCGACTGGAGGGATCCGTTCATTGATTACATTATGTTCGGAATCCTACCCTGAAGATCCAAAAGAACGGGTAAGCATCCAAAGGCGAACCCCAAGCTTCCATTTGGATATTCCTTCAAAAATCCTTTACAGGAAATCCTTCAACGGAGTACTTCTACGCTGCTTATCACAACAAGAGGCTGAAGAAACACTCAAAGAAGTTCATGCTGGTCTTTGTGGAGCTCATCAGGCTGGACCTAGCTCTATGATCAGATAAAAGGTTAGGATATTACTGGCCTACCATGGTAGCTGACGCAATGCAATTTGCTAAGCGCTGCCAACAATGCCAAGTTCATGGAGATTACATTCACATGCCTCCAGAATGGCTACATCCTACAGCGATCTCATGGCCTAAGCCTGGGGTATGGACATCATAGGTCCTATTTCTCCCCCTTCAAGCAAAGGTCATCGCTTCATCTTCGCCGCTACGGATTATTTCTCCAAGTGGTCAGAAGCATTTGCGTTTAACGAAATGAAGACCTCATCAGTCCTTCAGTTCCTACGCACCAACATCATTTGTCGTTTCGGTATACCCAAAAGATTCGTCCATGATAACGGGACCACAGTTCCGGGATCATCGATTCTTACAGGTTCTGCGACAAATACAAAATCCAAAGCTGTCCTTCGACTCCATACAATCCGGCAGCAAACGGGTTAGCAGAAGCTTTCAACAAGACACTCTGCAAAATCCTCAAAAAAATGGTCTCTAATCACAAAAGAGACTGGAGCGACAAAATGTCTGAAGCCTTGTGGGCCTATCGAACCACCGTTCGAGGACCAACCCATAGCACACCATTCTCCTTGGTCTATGGATGCGAAGCTGTCGTGCCCTTGGAAGTACAAATTCCTTCCTTGAGGGTATCCTTGCAAAATGACATGACTCAAGAAAGCAATGTCAAATTGCGACTCCATGAGCTGGACAATCTCGATGAGAGACGGCTCGAAGCTCAACAAAGCATTGAACTTTACCAAGCACGTATGGCAGGATCTTTCGATAAAAAGGTCAGGCAACGCGCCTACAAAAAGAATGACTTGGTTCTTGCGGTAAAAAGACCAATGGTCTTCGCTCACAAGTCCAAAGGCAAATTCGAGCCAAAATGGGAGGGACCCTACGTCATCGACAAGGTTTTCTCTAACGGCGCATACGCACTCCTAAACATGGAAGGTGACAGATGTATGCTGCCCATCAACGGCAAGTTCTTAAAGCGGTACTACCCTTGAAGACTTACCCAACTGGGTAAGAGCAATGCCTGTACAGCCAAAACCGGTTTCCAGGTACACGCTCGCTAAACCCACCCTTTTTAGAATTTTCATATCAAATGTTGAAATTTCTAGAAATCTAAAACAATGCTTACTTTCATCGTTTCATTGTTCAACAAAAATCCAAGTTTAGGAACCTTTCCCTAACTTGACCAAAATTTTCAACCCTTGAAACCCAAAATTCATGGTTTGAAACAAAATCCGGATTCAGGGATTTCCACCCTAGTCCACCCTGCCTTTTACCGCCAAAATGGTTTTAGGTCAAAACTTATGACCCTCGTGTCTTTAAACAAAAAAAAAAAATGGTTTTTCAAAAACCGCGAGGAAGCGACGCTTAGTCGATACTCGCACAAATCGGAAGCAAACGAACCGCGTTCGACACTTCCAAAATCGCAGGGAAGCGACATTTCGTCGATACTTGCAAAATCCAAAACTGTGGAGACGCAACATTTCAGTTGATATCCACAACCCAAATTTCAAAGGTTCGAAAAAACCTAAAAAACCGTGGAAACGCAACATTTCAGTTGATATCCATAACCCAAAGGTTCGAAAAAACCTAAAAAAAAAAAAAAAAAAAAAAAAAAAAACTGTGGAGATGCAACATTTCAGTTGATATCCACAACCCAAATTTCAAAGGTTCGAAAAAACCTAAAAAAAAAAAAAACTGTGGAGATGCAACATTTCAGTTGATATCCACAACCCAAATTTCAAAGGTTCGAAAAAACCAAAAAAACTGTGGAGACGCAACATTTCAGTTGATATCCATAACCCAAAGGTTCGAGAAAACCACAAATTTCAAAAATCATGGGGAAACGACATCAAGTCAGTACCCGCAAAACCAAAATTTTTGAAAAGCAAGGATGCGACATTCCATCGATACTTGCACCCAAATCCGCGAGGATGCGACATTCCATCGATACTCGCAACCGAATGAGCAAGGATGCGATATTCCATCGATACTTGCAAGAACATTCAGCAGGGAGGCGACTTTTAGTCGATACTTGCATTTTTTAAAAACCAAACTGGCTATAAATGCCATCAAAACAGGCTATAAATGCCACAAACCGGCTATCAATGCCACCAAAAATAAACCGGCTATCAATGCCACAAACAAAAAAAAAAACTTGGATTTCAAAAAAAAACCCGGCTATCAATGCCACCAAAGCAAAACAGGCTATCAATGCCACCAAAAACAGGCTATAGATGCCATAAAACAAACCGGCTATCAATGCCACCAAAATTGGCTATAGATGCCACAAACAAAAAAAAACTCGGCTATCAATGCCACAAGAAAAGCTGGCTCTCATGCCAAAATTGGCTTCCATGCCACAAACAAAAACCTGGCTTTCATGCCAAAACAATCATTTGACAAAAGATTTTCACAAAATGACAACCTTTTGATCAAATCCCATTTAGCAATTACTTTTATCACAAAAAGATTCAAGTGAGCGTAGGGATAACAAAAAAAAAAAAAAAACATCCCATTTAGCAATTACTTTTATCACAAAAAGATTAAAGTGAGCGTAGGGATAACAAAAAAAAAAAAAAAAAAAGTGTTCACAAGCACTACAAAAAAAAGAGTACCAAAAAAATACAAGTGGTACCAAAAAAAAAAAGAGTGTTCACAAGCACTGCAAAAGAATAAGTACCAAAAAAAAAATTATACAAGTGGTACCAAAAAAAAAAAAAGAAAGAAAGATGGTTTCTGTATACAGGAGCTCAATCAAAAATGGTCTCCAGCCAAGAGTTCAGCTCCCCAAGCAGACTTTTAGCCTCAGTTGTCAAGGATTCCAAGGCACGCTTCTTCAGGAACTTGCCATGAGATGCTGGAGTGGGCTGTACCCCTTCTTTCACACCAGGAAGCTTACCTCGAGCAGCTTGCCATTGTTTATCCTCATCAAACTTCCTTTTGAGAACCTGTTCGGCATCTGCAACATGGTGAATCAGGACACTCTCCCTGTCGCGAGCTTCTATTATGGCAGTCCCATTTGGCAGCGACTTGTGCCTGCAGAAGCTCAAGACGTTTCCTGGCCTCATCGACCTCCCTATCAAGGATGTTAAGGTCATGTGTCAGCCCGATGATGGTTAGCTCTTCTCTATTCCTCTTTCGGACTGCCACCTTCTTGCTTTCTGTAGCCTCATCTAGGTCAGACTTAGCCTTATCAGCAGGGTCCAGGAACATCTCCTTGAAGAACTGGTCATCAGCCAAACTCACGGTCTCAAACCACTTGTCACCCAGTGCAATGATCCTATCAACGATCGCCCTGGCACCTGTGACATCCAGACCAGCCTCTTCAGCATCACTGAGAATCTCCTGCACATGCTGGATCATGCCAAATCCGACTTCCAAGTGCCCAGAAAGGAGAGTCTCAATCCAAGAGCGCACAACTCGCATCGCCACCTTCTTCGCAAAAAGAAGAGATGGCCCAGCTGAGGATTCGCCCAACTCCGTTGGTCGGCTACTCATGTCATCATCTGTTGAAAGAGTAACAAAAGAACTCTTTCCAGCTGAAGCTGCTCCTGCTCGGGAAGGAATCTCAGCGCGAGGAATCTCCTCAATATTGTCAGAGCTGGTCCCAGGAATCTCTACCTCTGGATCAACCTCTGGCATCTCTTGCTCTGGAAGCGACGGATCCTCTGCCACTTCAAAACCTGCAAAGGAAACACAAAAAGGTATGAGTATGACCCTGTTTGAAAATCATTATCAGAGTTATAACTACAAAATACCTTCTTCGACGACTGGTGGAACACTTTCTTCCTCCATGAACTCATCGAAAGCATCATCAACATTTGCGTCGATCGATGGTTCAAAGTCATCAGAACCCTGTGGCAAGTCAGCTGACAAAAAAAAATGTGTTAGCAAACCGAGTCACAAACAAAAAAAAGAAGAGCAAAAGAAGTCGTACCAATTGGAGATTTTGGATTTACTCCAGAGTCCCTCGGTTCTTCTTCAGGTGCCTCAACAGGATCCATCGCCACCTCATCGGTTGGAACCTCAGGCATCACCAAGTCTTCCTCTGCTAAAAAAAAAAAAAAAAAAAAGAAAAGAAGAAAAAGCAGAAACAAGAAGCAAATCATAACATGAAAAAAAAAAAAAAAAAAATCCCATGAAAAGAAATGGAAAGAGAAAAAGGAAGAATCATACCTTCACCGACGGTCTCTTCTTCTCGACTTCTTTTCTCTGGAGGCTCGTCAGCATCCACTGGCACATCCTCATTGATAGTAAGAGGAACTTCCAAGTTAGGAGAATCCTCATGCTGCCCCTGGCTGCGATGATGACTCCTCCTCCTCTTACTTCTGCGGGCTCGCTTCTTAGAAGAACCTACCCCGCTGTCAGAGTCAGGTTTCCCACTTGACTCATCACTGGATGGTCTGCTCTTGCCAGTAGACTCCACGGAAGCTTGCCTCTGCGCCGCTTGCATCCAAGCGCCAAGTTCGGCTTCCTCCTGTTCTAGCTGCTCCAAAGCCTCGTCAGGTATTTCTCGAACAGCTTCAGAACCGATGACGCCCTGGTCACCGAGAAAGCCTATCTTGTGCTTCTCTCCAGAAAGGAAGGCCCAAACTTCCTCTCGCCGGATGCCATCCGACTTTCCAAGGCCCTTTCCAGATACCAGCTTCACATCAAGCTCCTTCCTGGAAAGTCCCCGATATGCCGAGAAGCTCTCCGCGAACCACTTCGCAAAGCCGGCAGTCCGGGAAGTCAGCAACACAGGATAAGAAATCATGGCTGTAGTGTCTTCAGCACTATAGAAAGCCCATGCATTTCTCCCGTCCTGTAAGCCTCCAAAGCGCTTCACCATGCTTGAAGGCGCTCCAACAACGCCTTGAGAAAAGCCAAGCTGCAAAGCAAAGCGAGAAGGTACATACGGCTGGATGTCGACGAAAAGATGTCTGCGGTACACCATCGTGCCGACACGTATGCTGAAAAAGCCACTCTCTCTCTGCATTTGTCAAGGAATAATGCCTTCCCGACCCCGCCCTGGTAGAGTCTCGGGAGGCACCAAAATCAAAAGCCTTCTTCCGCAACTCCGGAGAAAGCTTTACTGAAGATTGCCCCATCTCGACGTCCCTGAACCGTCGGATCCTCATGCGGGCAAACAAAAGTGATTCGGACACGGCTTTGCCCTTAGCCAGTCGAATCATCAGAGGATCATCATCCTGTGCAGCACCCAGCCGATGGAAGCCAGGACAGTGGTATACATACCACGAATAAAAGATATGGGCTGAAAATACCCTATTCATGGGAAGCCCAAGCCGAACTAGAAAAGCAGCAGCCTGCAGTTCGGTACACAGGTAGGAGTAAAGAGCAGGCACCAAAGCAAGCTGCTCTCCAAACGCCATCTGACAAGCCGGGAAAATACAATGCGGCCTGATGTGCGTTCCATCTCCTCCAGCAAAAATAGCCTCACCAAGCCAATAAGTGAGGTACACAGCGAGATCTCTCCTCAGTGCAATGTCAGGACATATGGCGTTTGTACTTGCACAGAAATCTCTTAACTCTTCTTGCATGGCCAAGATCTTCTTTGAACTTGGATCCTGAGCTCCAGCTTCCTGGGTCATGCTATCAGAAGGCTCCCTACTATCAAAGAAGTTGGGGAATGAAGAGCAAAAACTCTTCCAACTGCTGGATCTAACTTTCGAACCCCCCTTCTCCTTCAAAAAATCATAGAAGGCGACGAGTTGAAAGTATAAAAGCCTGAACTCCTCAGACTGCCCCTCGAGGACGCTGTCAATCGGCATAAACTCCTCATAGAGTTTGCCGAGGATGGGCAATCCGGTAATAGCGCTCAGCTCCTTCAAAGAAAAACCAATCTCACCATTCGTCACAACGAAGGTATTGGTTTGAGGGAGGAACGACTCCAGCATAGCCATGAAGGCCTCGTCGGAAAAGATCACGGTCTCCCCAAAAGCGCGGACCGCATCAAAAATCCCGGCTTCCTTCAAAACGGCGCCACCAATCAGCAGGACGCGATCAGTCCACGACTTCCACTCGGAGTCAGCATTGAAACGACCTCGAAGTCGAAAAGGCTTGATCCAATTGCTGCCGTCACCACTGAAAATACCAAGGCCCACCGGTCTCAAATCGACCGACGGATAATCAGAGCCCTGGTAGCCGCTGGATGGCATCAACAGGTCCATATCAACAGGCGACCTCTCCGTATATCCAGGAGAACCGCCGACAAAAACCCTGGTCTTGATTACATTTGTCCTTCTCACCCAACTTGGAGGATCTTCCCTCTTAGGGCATGTGGGGGCAAGGCTCAGAATCGAGACGGTGCGATCAAACATCGACCGGGTAGTAACAGTCTTCTTCTCACCATCTGCTGTGAAGGAAAACTGAAAAGATCTCCTCTGGTATGTAATGTCGTCAGGGACTGCATCACCAAAGAAGAAGGTAGGCTTGGGCAAAATGCTCTGATCTTCCATCAGCCATGGACGACTGCTTACCATAATCTTATAGAATTCCTCTCCCTTGAGAGTGATCAGTCGCTGCCTCATCTCATCTCTGTTGAGGGAGTCGCACTCTTCCAGGTTTCTTTCAACATACTGGACCTTCTCGAAAGCCTGCTGAACGGCCGGATTAGAGGATCTAGAAGACCGACGAGGTACGCTTGCAGCAGGCTCTTTACCCTTGTTCGCTCTGGAGGAACCACCTGAAAAGGATGGAAAAGAAAAAAAAAAAAAAAAAAAAAAAAGAGATCAAACATCAAAATGACAGAATCTCGCTAAAAAAATCTGGCGAAATTTTGACATGATGACGGGGCAATTCCGAAGAAAAGGAACTATCCCGAAAGAAATAGAAAGCTTGAAGATGGGCTCAACATCGCTGCGAGCTCCGAAACTCCAAACTTTCGAAACCTAAAAGTCTCCGCAAAATCAGGAAGGGCTCAACATCACTGCGAGCTCCAAGTTCCCAAATTTGCAAACACTTTCAGGTATGCTATCACACCATGCTACAAATTTAATTTACAAATTAAAGGCATGCATGAACATCTAGATTTGCGAAAAAAATGCATTATCATGATGAGCAAAAAAAAAAAAAAGAAAAGAAAAGAAACTTTCTCAAAAAAAAAAGAGGGGAAAGAAAACAAAAAGGGAAAGAAAAGAAACTCTCTCAAAAAAAAAAAAAAAAAAGGAGGAAAAAAAAGAAAAGAGAAAAAAGAGAGGGCTGGCCCACAGGCCGTGGCCCACAGGCCACGTGGCCGTACGGCCAGATCCGTACGGATCTGTCCGTACGGCCCACACAATAAAAAAAAAACATGAAAAAAAAAAAGAAAGAAAAGAAAGCAAAAAAAAAAAAAAAAACGTGTGAAAAAAAAAAAGGGGGGCAAACACGTGGAAAAGAAAAAAAAAGAAAAAAAGAAGAAGAAAAGAAAAAGAAAGAAACAAAAAAAAAGAAAGAGAAAGAACTTTTTTTCCTACAATGAAGTTTTCTTGAAAAAAAAAGGAGAACTTACTTGAAGCCATTGATGGAGAAGAAGAAGAAAACTCTTGAAGATCTTGAAGAAGAAAGCTCTTGGTCTTGAAGCCCTCTTGAGATTATTGCAAAAGAAAGTAGTAAGAGCAAGAGATCCAACCTTCTCTTTGCTTTATAGAGGAGAGCAAACCAAAGAAGGAAAGAAGAAAGAGGTAAGTGTTACTAATTAGTAACCTTACCAAAAGAAAGAAATTAGAAAGATTCTTTCCAAAAGAAAGATATCTTGAGAGATTTTCTCCCAAAAATCAATCTATGACGGATTCTTTCCCAAAAGAAAGATATCTTGAGATATCCTATCCCAAAATAAAGGGATCTTGAGAGATTTTCTCCTAAAATCAATCTATGACGGATTCTTTCCCAAAAGAAAGATATCTTGAGATATCCTATCCCAAAATAAAGGGATCTTGAGAGATTTTCTCCTAAAATCAATCTATGACGGATTCTTTCCCAAAAGAAAGATATCTTGAGATATCCTATCCCAAAATAAAGGGATCTTGAGAGATTTTCTCCCAAAAATCAATCTATGACGGATTCTTTCCCAAAAGAAAGATATCTTGAGATATTCTATCCCAAAATAAAGGGATCATGAGAGATTCTCTCCAAGTAAAGATATTCTTAGATATTCTCTATCCAAATGAGATATTTTTGGATATTCTTTGCAAAAATGACACCATATGAGATCTAAGCCATTTCAAAAGCTTAAGGTCCCATGGGTTAGCCCATATGAGCCAGGTTTGACCACCTAGGCACAAAAAAAAAAAAAAAAAAAAAAAAAAAAAAAAAAAAGAAATTTTTTTTGCGCTTTTAGTCAAAGAGAAATCCCTCTTACCAAGAGCATACAAAAATGGTTCCATGCCTCTTTTGAGTTGATTGGACCATACAAAAGAAAATTCCAAGCCCCATGAGCTTCCAAAAATCAAACCATCCAGCCTCATCTACCAAATTGAGCCAAAATCTTGAAATTGACATTTCACAAAAATCAAACCAAATCCTGGTCCCCTAACTTGCCACATACAGCCTGTTAGGTCACAAGACCAAAACCAAAAACCAAAACCTGATCCCCTAACTTGCCACATATAGCCTGTTAGGTCACAAGATCAAAACCAAAATTGATCCCCCAACATTCCACATACAGCTTGTTGGGTCACACGATCAAAACCAAACCCGACCCCCTAACCTGCCATATATAGCCTGTTAGGTCGCAAGGTCAAAACCCAAATTCACATCCCTGATGTCATCTTCAAAACTTTGCCTCGAGATGGTACGTGATCCCTTTTCACTACCATAAAATTCCCCTGGAAGCTCAAAAGGCTACAAATACCAAAAAGAAAGACTGCTCAAAGACTCTTGGTCAAGTCACAGGCTCTCCTTCAAAAAAAAAAATCTCTTCGAGGCACATCGACTACAAAAGTTAAGCAACTCGCCGCTGTACCTCGAGGGGGCATTTGTTGACACCAAAAATGTCACTTTGCCTTTCCAAGATCCAAAGAGCTACATGAAGTCGCAACCTGCCATAAATAGGTAATGCTGCTTCCAAAAATCAAATCTTGTCAGAATCAAACAAAAACTGCAAGATTCTTCCAGACAGCCAAAAGAGGAGTACACAAGAAGTTTCGGGCCATTTCAAAATCATTTGGCCTAACTTCGTTTCTCCGACAGCCGAAAAGGAGCTCTCGGCGGCAAAAGCTCTCCGGGACCATGATTTCCAAGACAGAGCCTATGGATCATCTTAAAATGACTCCAATAGGTTCCCTGTCAAATTTCAAGTCAATCGGACATCGGTTGACCGCACATCAAACCGCGACATCTTCATCGCGACAAAAAGCAAGTCTACAGGTGATAGGACCCCAAACGGCTTCAAAACTCAAACAAAAGCCTATGGTTGGTCTTATTTATTGCTCAGCAGGCTTCACACCAAATTTCAGGTCATTCCGACATCGTTTGACCCAGTTTCAGCTTCTGACGGAAAATCGGCAGCTCTGCGCGACAAAGTCTTCGGCTTTCTCAGGAAATTGGAAACTTTGCAAAATAAAATGCAAGGATTCTCATCAGGTTTCCTACAAAGAAATCAGGCCAATAAATGATCTAAATGTCAAAGAAAAGTACAGAAGAAAAAGAATCAGAAAAGAGCAAAAACGGACGCAAAACGGGACCGAAAGGGGGAAAACCCCCCCAGGGTCGCAGACCCCTGCGACCCTGGGCCAGGGTCGCCGGCGACCATGGACCCCGGGGTCGCCGGGAAAGCCCCGGAAACCCCGGTTTTCGCCGTTTTTTCGCGATTCGAGAAGCCCAGCCTCTGGTACTTTCCAAAATTCATGCTTTTGAGACACCAAGTCCTCTGATATCCGTCCAAAACACGGGGTAAATCATCAAGAGTATCAAAGACAGTATTGATCGCCACCCGGTCAACCAAAAAAAAGTGTGCTTTCCACCCGACCGATCGAGAAATCGACAGGACAGATGGCACCGACCCGCTGTTGGCAACAAACACCTGAAATTACATGGTCATCTGATGTCGATCTACATGAAGATCCATCGATGATCATCGACAGAAGAATTCCAAAAGACGTGGCACGGCCCGCGACTCTTCAGCTGCTCGGCGACCACTTAATGCGATTAATTGACTAGCTTTATTACAGTCATTAATCCATTTCTTTGGACGGCCCAATCAGAAGCAAGCATTTGGGAGTTACAAGTCAAGAGATTCATGGCATTTAACCCATGAAACTCCTCCCATCATGGCGATTAAAGGCGATTAAATGCCCTCAATCTCCTCCGGCCAATCAGAAGCCAAGAAAAAGGAGTTACAAAATAAACAATTCAATTTTGTAACTCCTCCCATTATGTGGCTTAATGACATTAAAAGCCCATAAACCCACCTAAAAGGCTACCTAAAAGCCTATAAATAGGAGGGCTCTCCAAGAAGAAAGGACATCAGAAAAATCGGAAAAACACAGAGATCGGAAAAAACACAGAGATCGGAAAAAAAGAGACAGACACACAGACAGAGAGAAGCACAGAAATCCAGAGAAAGAAAAAAGAGAGAAAACTCTGCGGAAGTTCTACACCGGCCACCGTAACAAGGTGACAAAAGTCCCTTGGGGGGTACCCCCCCCAAGGTCCTTGCCTTCTCCTCCTGCCTCCAATGGCTTAGATATGGCTTTTCAGCCTGTCTACTCGGCTTTTTATTGGACATAGGACCTTCCTTTGGTCTTTGTCTTCTAAAAACCCGAGGTTATAGCCAAGCCAAGCGAATCAAATAGCATCCTCTGTTCTCATCTGCATGGATGATGGCGAAGCCCACATATGGCTTGCGACCGTCAATCTAAACGAGTCCCCCCACAATCTCCTGAGAAGTTAGATCCTCCTTTTCTTGCTTTTCATTGTAGTTTGTATTTTTTCAAAAGAGACAAAAATCACAATTCTTGTCTTTCATTGTTGATAAGGATTGTAAATCGGCTATAAACGCCAAAATCGGCTATAAACGCCAAAATCGGCTATAAACGCCAAAGTTGGCTATAAACGCCAAAAATCGGCTATAAACGCCAAAATCGGCTATAAATGCCAAAAAATCGCCTTTCACGGCAAATCAAGAAAAATGTCTCTTTTCTTAAATATATGTGCAATGGAAAACTTGAAAGAAGTTGATTTCCTTTTTACTTGCGAAGGTTGATCTCCGGATCACCATTTGCAATTCCAAGTAAAATAGAAAATCTGGCACACCCACAAAAAAAAAAAGAAATGTTGATGCACGCCCCTGCCCCCCGGTTACGAAAGGGTCGGACCCGACGGACTCCCACGTCCGCCGACCTCGGTAGGAACCAAGCAGGAGCGCGGTCCATCATCCCTGCTGAATGGTCTTGCAAGTATCGATGGAATGTCGCCTCCTCACGGACTTGGGTGCAAGTATCGATATAATGTCGCACCTTGCTTTTAAAAACTTTTGGTTTTGCGGGTACTGACTTGATGTCGTTTCCCCACGATTTTTGAAATTTGCGGTTTTCTCCAACCTTTGGGTTGTGGATATCAACTGCAATGTTGCATCTCCATGATTTCTTGGTTTTTTCGAACCTTTGGGTTGTGGATATCACTGCGATGTTGCATCTCCACAATTTCTTGGTTTTTTCGAACCTTTGAAATTTGGGTTGTGGATATCAACTGAAATGTTGCGTCTCCACGATTTTTTGTTTTTTCGAACCTTTGAAATTTGGGTTGTGGATATCAACTGAAATGTTGTGTCTCCACGGTTTTAGGTTTTTGCAAGTATCTACGAAATGTCGCTTCCCTGCGATTTTGGAAGTATCGAACGTGGTTCGCGTTCTTTCGTTTTGTGCGAGTATCGACTAAGTATCGCTTCCCCGCGGTTTTTGAAAAACCATTTTTTTGTTTAAAGACATGAGGGTCGTAAATTTTGACCTAAAACCATTTTGGCAGTAAAAGGCAGGGTGGACTAGGGTGAAAATCCCTGAATCCGAATTTTGTTTCAAACCATGAATTTTGGGTTCAAGGATTGAAAATTTTTGTCAAGTTAGGGAGAGGCTCTTAAACTTGGAATTTTTTAACAATGAAACAATGAAAGTAAACATTGTTTGAATTTCGAGAAATTTCAACATATGATATGAAAATTCTAAAAGGAGTGGGTTTAGTGAGCTAGTACCTGGAAATAGGTTTTGGCCGTATAGGCATTGCTCTTACCCAGTTGGGTAAGTCCTCAAGGGTAGTACCGCTTTAAGAACTTGCCGTTGATGGGCAGCATACATCTGTCACCCTCCATGTTTAGGAGTGTGTATGCACCATTGTAGAAAACCTTGTCGATGACGTAGGGTCCCTCCCACAAGAACCAAGTCACCCTTGTGGTAGGTGCGTTGCCTGACCTTCTTGTCGAAAGATCCTGCCATGCGTGCTTGGTAAAGTTCAATGCTTTGTCGAGCTTCGAGCCGTCTCTCATCAAGATTGTCCAGCTCATAGAGTCACAATTTGACATTGCTTTCTTGAGTGATGTCATTTTGCAAAGATACCCTCAAGGAAGGAATTTGTACTTCCAAGGGTACGACAGCTTCGCATCCATCGACCAAGGAGAATGGTGTGCTATGGGTTGGTCCTCGAACGGTGGTTCGATAGACCAACAAGGCTTCAGACAGTTTGTCGCTCTAGTCTCTTTTGTGACTAGAGACCATTTTCTTGAGGATTTTGCAGGGTGTCTTGTTAAAAGCTTCTGCTAATCCGTTTACTGCCGGATTGTATGGAGTCGAACGTCAGCTTTGGATTTTGTGTTTGTCGTAGAACCTGTAGAATCAATGATCTCAGAATTGTGGTCCATTATCATGGACGAAGCTTTTGGGTATGCCGAAATGACAAATGATGTTGGCGCACAGGAACTAAAGGATTGATGAGGTCTTCATTTCGTTGAACGCAAATGCTTCTGACCACTTGGAGAAATAATCCGTAGCGACGAAGATGAAGCGATGACCTTTGCTTGAAGGGGGAGAAATACGACCTATGATGTCCATACCCCAGGCTTCGAAAGGCCATGAGATCGCTGTAGGATGCAGCCATTCTGGAGGCATGTGAATGTAATCTCCATGAACTTGTCATTGTTGGCAACGTTTAGCAAATTGCATTGCGTCAGCTACCACGGTAGGCCAATAATAACCTAACCTTTTTATCTAATCGTAGAGTTTGGGACTAGCCTGATGGGCTCCACAAAGACCAGCATGAACTTCTTCAAGTGTTTCTTTAGCCTCTTGTTGTGACAAGCATCGTAGAAGTACTCCGTTGAAGGATTTCCTGTAAATGACTTTTGAAGGAATATCCAAATGAAAGTTTGGGGTCCGCCTTTGGATGCTTACCCTTTCCTTTGGATATTCAGGTAGGATTCCGACAGCCCTTTTATGCAATCCAACTACCGAATTGCAAGAGTATGATGCCCCCTGCTTGGCTTCTTCTTTGAATTGAGGTGGCATGAAATCACTGAGAGTGAGTTTTCTTACCCCCTTTGAAGTCTCTAGAAGGGACGTTTCTGTTGTCCCCAGTGAAGCGGTAGAGGAGGCCTCTGCCTTTTCGTAGACTTCTTGTTTTGGCTGGGTCTTCTCTTGACGTTTGAGCTTGAGGAGATGTTTCCTAACCAGCCATCGTTGTAGAGCTGTCGGCTTTGTTTTCATGACCTCCTAGTTTTCATCTTCTAGGAGATCAGGATGTACCCATATGGGTTGTCCGTCTGGTGTATGGTAACAAACCAGTTCTTCAGATGCTTGGATTGTGTTTGTCACCTTAAAAAAAGTAGTGATTTTCTTCTTTGGTGATTTTTGTGTTTGTCCACATGACCCCATGTTGATGGAGGAAGACCCATAGTTTTTGTCGAATGTGATAACTCCGTTTTTCCACATCTTGTTTATTTTCTCTCTCACAACGAAGCATTGATTGAGAGGATGCGAGATCATCTGGTGGTATGGACAGTACTGAGGATCATTGGTTTTGCCAACATCTCCCGGTCTTTTTGGTTCAGGCAAAGTGAGCTTGCCGTTTGCCACGAGGGCCCCAAAGATTTCATCAACATCTTCATCGAACGGGTCTTTTTTTTCAACCCATTTATGGGAGACTTGAAGTGTAGGAGGCTGGGTCCTTTTCTTCTCTAGTCTCTTTTGTCGATATGTCGCGCGGCGGCGTATACGACAAGCAATTTGAGCTTCAGTCAGCTCTGACTGGGCTTTGATAATGAAGGATGTGCTCCCTCAGGCGCAGCAGCCGTGCCTGTCTTCTTTGTAGCTGGGCAAGGACAGGATGAGAACCCGGTCCTTCGCCTGTTGCAGCGAAGCTTTGAATTTTTCGAGTTAGGCCCCTATAGAGATGAAGGGTCGAACTGCAGGTTTGTAGGCCTTAGCTGGTGCTTGTAGAGGCCTAGTGGTGCATGATCTGATTTTAGGCTTGTAGGAACAAGCCGACTCATGCTGGGTTAACTTGGCTGTCAAGTCGGAGACGGGTCTCTCCTCTTTCATGTAAGCAAGAGGGTTGAACTGGTTCTCCATGAGTGGGGACAGGTATGCTGGCTTGGTGGATGTTTGGGTTTTTCTTTGTTTTGGTTAAGGTCTTTGGGACCAAGTCTTGGGATAGACCTGGTTGTTTGTGGGTCGAGGCTTTGCAGGGGTGCCGCGGGCTTCATGCTTTTTGGTGTTCGCCTTTGGTGTCACGGTAGTGACACGTTGAGAGTCGACCTTCTGCTTCTTGGATGGAGCAGTTTGTCCTTCGGGAAGTGGGAATGGTCCCAGCGTCCCAAAGATAATAGTCCGGGGAGTCGAGGTCGACGTGGAGTTCAGAGAGTTGCCGAGGGAGTTGACGCTTCGGCAGCTGACAGGGCGCTTGTAAGTGCGCGTGGTTTGCTTCTGTTGAAGCATGAGTTGGTGCTTGTTCTCATCAAATGTAATGGTCAAGGAAGCTGCCATTGTTAGTTTTGAAGATTTCTAAAACAAGACCATATCCATTAGTAATCACAAGAATATAATGATCATAAATGGGAAATTCTATGGCTTTGTCTTTTCAAATTACTCGAGGGACATGACCCAAGCGACATGAAGAAGGCAAAAGGCCACAGATGGTATAATTGTTCTGATTGTAAGTATGGTGGGCCCAGAATGAGCGTTCCAGTGACTGCTAGAAGCAATTGTGAACCTAAATTCGACTTATCGAGAAGCAGAGCTTGCTCAAAGTAAGAAGAATATAAGGTTGGAGTTACAAATGTGCCGGTCGCAAATACAGTTGACCTTGAAATGGCGTACCAGTACCGTTAGGCACAAATGTTTGGAGATCGCATCCATGAGATGAGATTCTCTGTTTTGAAAGGTCAAGATTGGATTCATCAAAGAGAGCAGATGGTATTCCAATCCGAACACGGGCTCAACGATTTCCGCGAGCACCAGTGCCCAGAAGGGAAGGAACCACAATTTCTCAAATCTGAATCCAAAATGACAGTAGTTTTTTTTTTTTGAAAGCTCAATATCGGATTCATCGAAGAGAACAAAAGGCATTCCAATCTAAACATGGGCTTAATGATTTCCACGAGCGCCAGTGCCCAGAAGGGAAGAGACCAATATATCTCATATCTAAACCCAAAAATGACGGATGTTTTTTTTTTTAAAAATTTTTTTGATATTTTTTTAATTTTTTTTTAAATCTTTTTTTTATTTTTAGATTTTTTTTTGAATTTTTTTAAGATTCTTTTTTTTTTGAAAAATCTTTTATTTTTATTTTTTTAATATTATTTTTTTTAATTTTATTTTTTATTTTCAATTTAAAAATCTTTATTTTAAAGATTTTTTTAATTTTAATTTTTTTTTATTTAAAAGACGAGAGAGTACACATAGGCCTCCTAACTCGGTCTTATTAAATCTTAATTGATAGAATTGTTTTAAGGTAAGCGTAGGATTACTTAATGAACCCGTTTGGGGGACCCTTGCCTAGAACAGTCAAGCTGTCTCCACACTCTAGACAAGGCTTTTCTTGAATCAACTGTGATCAAAGAACGCAATTGGTTTAACCTTAGTGGTCTATGTCTTTTTTTTAGATCCCAAATAGACTTATCGAAGAGTAACGATGGCCCAATCCCTGATCCGAATATGGGCTCAACGATTTCCGCGAGCGCCAGTGCCAAGAAGGGAAAGGATCAAAGATTATCAATTTTGAATCAAAACAGAGAAATATGGTTTTTTTTAGATCTCTAATGAACTCATCGAAGAGAAACGATGGCCCAAATCCCAATTCGAATAGGCTCAACATTTATGCAAGCACGATGAACGATAGGAGAGGATCAAAGTTTCTCAATTTTGAATCCAAACTGAGAAATCTGAATTTTTTTTTTAGATCTCTAATGAACTCATCGAAGAGAAACGATGGCCCAAATCCCAATTCGAACAGGCTCAACATTTCTGCAAGCACGATGAACGATAGTAGAGGATCAAAGTTTCTCAATTTTGAATCCAAACTGAGTTTTTTAATTTTTTTTTAGATGTTTAATGAACTCATCGAAGAGAAATAATGGCCCAAATCCCAATTCGAACAGGCTTAACATTTCTACAAGCACGATAAATGATAGGAGAGGATCAAAGTTTCTCAATTTTGAATCCAAACCAAGAATTCTGGTTTTTTTTTTAGATCTCTAATGAACTCGTCGAAGAGAAACGATGGCCCAAGTCTTAATTCGAACAGGCTCAACATTTCTGCAAGCACGATGAACGATAGGAGAGGATCAAAGTTTCTCAATTTTGAATCCAAACTGGGAAATCTGATGTTTTTGGTTTTTTTTTAGATCTCTAATGAACTCATCGAAGATAAACGATGGCCCAAATCCTAATTCGAACAGGCTCAACATTTCTGCAAGCACGATGAACGATATGAGATGATCAAAGTTTCTCAATTTTGAATCCAAACTGAGAAATCTGATTTTTTGTTTTGACAAGAGAAAGAGTGGAAAAAAAATTCAAAGAATTAGAAATTTCCAAAAAATCCCATCTCATTTTTTTAGAAGCGAAATCCAACATAGGCCGCCAACTAGAAACTAGCCACGGAATCCAGAAAAGAAGTGTAAGCATCGAACGAAATATGGTATGCAAATACTTCATTTCCACGCATCGTGTTCATAAATGAACGTGTCCCACTGGGTGGTGCCAGATTGATGGACAACGCTTCTGTGCACTCGGCGCTACCGAGGTCGGCGGACGTGGGAGTCCGTGGGGTACGATCCTTTCGCACCCGGAGGGGCTGAGGTGTGCATCAATTTTTTTTTTGTGTAGGTGTGCTAGATTTTCTATTTTACTTGGAATTGCAATTGGTGATCCGAAGATCGACCTTCGCAAATAAAAAGGAAATCAACTTCTTTCAAGTTTTTCATTGCAAATATATTTAAGAAAAAAGACATTTTCTTGATTTGCCGTCAAAGGCGATGTTTTGGCATTTATAGCCGATTTTTGGCGTTTATAGCCGATTTTGACGTTTATAACCGATTTACAATTCTTATCAATAATGAAAGACAAGAGTTGCTATTTTTGCCTCTTTTAGAAAAAAACAAAATACAATGAAAAGCAAGAAAAGGAGGATCTAACTTCTCAGGAGATTGTGAGGGACTCGTTCAGATTGACGGTCGCAAGCCATGTGTGGACTTCGCCATCATCCATGCAGATGAGAACAAAGGATGCTCTTGATTCGCTTGGCTTGCCTATGACCTCAAATTTTTAGAGGACAAAGACCAAGAGGAGGTGTCCTAAAGCTAAGTAGACGGGCTGAAAAAGCCATTAGAGGCAGAAGGAGAAGGCAAGGACCTTGGGGGGGGGGGGTACCCCCCAAGTAGAGATGTCAAACGGGCTGAGCTGGCACCAAACCTGGCCCGCCTGTGCCACGGGCCGGTCCGGCACGGCCCGCCCCAGCTAGCGGGTTGGCACGGCATGGCCCACCAGGGAAAACCCCTGGCACGGCATGGCCCACAGTGGGGCGGGCTGGTGCAGGCCGGCCCGCGGGCCATGCGTGCTTCCTTTTTTTTTTCCTGATAGAGTTACAGGCGGGCCAATTTGATGAATTTGTATATACTTTTAAAAATAAATAAAAATATGTCTGGGTGAACTCAATCTCACAACCATTAGGATGTGAAAGATAAACATAACCACTAGACCAACTAACTTTTGTATATTAATATTTATTCAAACAATATTAAAACTAGTTAGATGAGGATGAGAACCTAACCACGAATCTTAAACTACTAGCTAGATTAGGATGAGAACCTAACCACTTCAGATGATGATGAGAAGCTAACACCTTTTTTATCCAACTTCTCACTCTTTCATTCAAACAACCTGAAATATAAAAAAATCATATCATGTCCTTTTTTTTACTCATTTTTTAGCCAAATTGAAATGCCATGGTTAAGGATATTTCAATTGAGATGGCAAACTCAATTTCTATTTTTTGGCTTAATTATCATACTTTAAACGAGAACTTAGCGCGGTTAAATATTTCTAACTTTATCAGTAATCATTTCAAGTCTTCCAAATGACCCACCATGAAACCACAACCTTGGAGTTCATTTTATTTAGATTTGCTTCAATTTCTTTATTTTTTAGTTATGGGTTTTTAGTCTTAGTCAATAATTCTCATTATCTTTATCATGTTACATATTTTTTACTTCTTTTTCCTAGTGTTCATATCAATGTAAATATATGGCTTCATATGATGTGATCGAGAGTGGAGTTATAGGTGCATGTAACGAGATTATATTGAACATAAATGACTGAATTATGAACATATTCCTGTGTTTAATTGTGAGCTTTCCAACCTATAAAGAATCTCAACTTCTCAAATGCTCAGGGGTTCTTGAACAAAGATGAATCCAGCTAGGGAATTTCATTTGAGATTCTCAAATATCTCTCAAGACAACAAAATTAGTGTAGGCAAGGGGGCAGATTTAGTGAAGGTAAGTGTGTCACACCAAAACATTCCCCTTATTACTTCTCCCCCAAAACACATTGCCCCTCATTATTAGTATGACAAATTTACACTAAAGTCCTACCTTACCAAGTTATGTAAGTGTTTTTTTTATTAGAAAATGCTTAAGGTTGTTGGTTGGCTGGGAAATTAGATTTTTATAAATTAAAAAAATAGTTTTTTTCTGGCGGGCCATGCCTAGTGGGTTGTGCCAGGCGGGATTGGCGGGCCGATCCTGGTGGGCCGCAGGGGTCAGCCCGTTTGCCTGGCAGGCCGTGCCAAATGGGCCAGCGGGCCGTGCCGTGCCACGGCCCGTTGACTAGCAGGCCGGGCCGGCACAGCCCATTTGACGTCTCTACCCCCAAGGGACTTTTGTCACCTTGTAACGGTGGTTGGTGCAGAACTTTCTTAGAGTTTTCTCTCTATTTCTTTCTCTCAGATTTTCTGTCTGTATTCTTCCAAATTTCGAATTCTATCCTTTCTTCTTGGAAAGCTCTCCTATTTATAGGCTCTTGGTAGCCATTTAGGAGGGTTTATGGGCTTTAATTGCATTTAAACCGTATTAAGGGAGGAGTTACAAGGGTTAATTCCTTTATTTCATAACTCCTAGACCTTGGCTTCTGATTCGCCGGTGGAGATTAAGGGCATTTAATCACCATGATGGGAGGGGATTCATGTATTAAATGTCATGAATCTCTTGACTTGTAACTCCCGAATGCTTGCTTCTGATTGTGCCGTCCAAAGAAATAAATTAATGACTGCAATAAAGCTAGCCAATTAATTGCATTAAGTGGTCGCCGAGCAGTTGAAGAGTCGCGGGCCGTGCCGCGTCTTTTGGAGTTCTTTTCGCGATGATCATCGATGGATCTACATGCTGATCAACATCAGATGACCATGTAACTTCAGATATTGATAGCTGACAGTAAGCCGGTGACATCTGTCCAATCAATTTCTCGATCGTTCCGCTAGAAAGTGCACTTTTTGGTCGACTGGTTGGCGATCAATGTTGATTTTGATACTCTTGAAGATGGACCCCCTGATTGTGACGGATGTCGACGGATTTGGTGTCTCAAAAATCTGCATTTTGGAAAATCACAGTGGTTAGAAGCTTCGAAATGCGAAAAACGATGGAAAACAGGGCTTTCCAGGGAGAGTCCGGCGATCCGGGACTCCATGGTCGCCGACGACCATGGGCCAGGGTCACGGGATGCGACCCTTAGGGGAATTATCCCCTTTTGGTCCCGTTTCGCGACCATTTCGAGGTCTTTTTTCATTATTTTTTTTCTCCTGTATTTTTCTTGTCATTTTGTTACATTTATTGGCTTGATTTCCCTGCAGAAAACTTGACGAGAATCCTTGCATTTTAGGATGCAAAGTTTCCAATTTTCCGGGAAAGCCGAAGACTTTGTCGCATCTGTCGATTTTCTGTCAGAAGCTGAAACTGGGCCAAACGATGTCGGAATGACTTGAAATTTGAGGTGAAGCCTCATGAGCAATAAATAAGACCAACCATAGGATTTTATTTGAGTTTTGAAGCCGTATGGGGTCCTGTCGCCAGTAGACTTGATTTCATCGTGAGGAAGATGTCGTGCCTTGATGTGTGGTCAACCGATGTCTGATTGACTTGAAATTTGACAGGGAACCTATTGCAGTCATTTTGAGATGATCCATAGGCTCTGTCTTGGAAACCATGGTCCCGGGGAGCTTTGCCACTGAGAGGCTGGATTTGGCTTCCGAGAGTCAAAGTCTGGTAAAATGTTGCTGAAATGACCTGATACTTGACGTGTAGCCCTTTGTAAGCATCTTGAAGCCGCCCATGTGCTCTTTTGATGAGTGATGGGCTCAGTGGTTCTCACCGCCAAGAGGCTTGATTTAGCGGTTTGAGGGTTGATGCAGGGTCAAACGTTGTCGGTTTGACTCGGAACTTGACATGGAGCCTTTTGGATGTATTTTGAGGCTATCCATAGGCTCTGATCGAAGATTTGGTGTCTTCGATGCTGTCGCCGCCGTGAGCTCCTATTCAGCTATCAGAGAAGTGAAGTTAGGCCAAATGATTTTGAAATGGCCCGAAACTTCTTCTGTACTCCTCTTTTGGCTGTCTGGAAGGATCTTGCAGTTTTTGTTTGATTCTTACAAGATTTGATTTTTTGAGAAGTAGCATCGCCCATTTGTGGTAGGCCGCGACTTCATGTAGCTTTCTTGATGTTGAAGAGGCAAAGTGACATTTTTGGTGTCAACAGAATCGATCGAGTCCACAGAATCCGAAAAATACATAAGAGAAAGACTCTGCCAAAGTTGCTACAATGACCTCTCCTCCATTGAAGAAGTCCTGCACCAACCACCACTACAAGGTGACCAAAAGTCCCTTGGATGGCCACCCCCCCCTCAAGGCCTTTTATCTCCATTTCTATGGCTTAGACGTGGCTTTTCAGCCCTTTCTACTTAGCTTTTTATTGGATATAGGACCTCCTCTTGGTCTTTATACTCTAAAAATCCTAGGTTTAAGACGAGCCGAGCGAATCAAGAGCATCCTTTGTTCTCATCTGAAGGATGATGGCGAAGTCCACACACTGATGGACCAGCGCCATTCTGCTCGGTTCTACCGAGTTCGGCGGACGTGGGAGTCCGTTTGGGTCCGACCCTTTCGTAACCGGGGGGGGGGGGGGCAGAGGCGTGCATCAACATTTCTTTTATGTGGGTGTGCCATATTTTCTATTTTACTTGGAATTGCAAGTGGTGATCCGGAGATCAACCTTCGCAAGTAAAAAGGAAATCAACCTCTTTCAAGTTTTTCATTGCACATATATTTAAGAAAAGAGACATTTTCTTGATTTGCCGTGAAAGGCGATTTTTTGGCATTTATAGCCGATTTTGGCTTTTATAGCCGATTTTTGGCGTTTATAGCCGATTTTGGCGTTTATAGCCGATTTACAATCCTTATCAATAATGAAAGACAAGAGTTGTGATTTTTGTCTCTTTTGAAAAAATACAAACCACAATGAAGAGCAAGAAAAGGAGGATCTAACTTCTCAGGAGATTGTGGGGGACCCGTTCAGATTGACGGTCGCAAGCCATATGTGGACTTCGCCGTCATCCACACAGATGAGAACAGAGGATGCTATTGATTCGCTTGGCTTGGCTATAACCTCAGGTTTTTAGAGGACAAAGACCAAAAGGAGGTCCTATGTCCAATAAAAAAACCAAGTAGACGGGCTGAAAAGCCACGTCTAAGCCATTGGAGGCAGAAGGAGAAGGCAATGACCTTTGGGGGGGGGGGGTACCCCCCAAGGGACTGTTAGGTTTTTGTTTATTGCAATTTGATGGATGCATCATTCATTTTATTCATCATTTGAATTCACACACATGCATTGATTTAGAAAATCTTGAAATCTAGTTTTACACATGCATTGTTTTAAATCTTGTAAATCATGTGTTTCATGCATGTTTTGGTTTTCATCTTGGATGCATTTTATTTGAAAAAGGATTTTTACAAATCAAGCTAGCCAATGATTTAAAGTTTCAAATGATTTTTGGCTTTTTATGTTTCATGATTTTAAAATACTTAGAATGATTTAAAATCATATTACCAAGCTTGATTTAGTGGCCCAATTGTCCCCACCTGAAAATACTTTAAAATATGCAAAATAAGCATTTTTGGGGGAAATGGTCCAGGGGACCCGGTCGACCCTCAGTGTGGCCGGTCGACCGAGCCCATGGACCCGGTCGACCGAGCTCACTGCGGGTCGACCGGGAAAGAGCCACCAGCTCTTTTTCAAATGGTCAGTTTTATGACCGTTGGAGGCCAGGTCGACCGGGGCTTTTATGGGGTCGACCGGGCACTCGCAGAACTCAACTTTTTTAGTATAAAAAGGGGTTCATTCCCATTGAAAGGTGGTTGAACATTTTGGAGCTTCCAAGCCATCTTTGAGGAGTTTGGAGAGAAGATAAAGGGGATGAACTAAGAGAGACCAAGAGGGTCATTAGTAAAGCTCAAGCTTGGATTAATGAAGTTAAATCTCCAAGTAAGCTTTGCTTAACTAATCATATGTTATATGCTTTGTTTAAATCTTTGGGAAATGTTTAATAGCATGATAACTATGATGTGTTGAATCCATTCTTCTTATAATCTTTGATTTTATTGGATTCTTCACTTAGATTCAAATCAAGGTTATTTTAGAAAACTTCTTAAACATGTTTAGTCAAAATCTTTGATTTCCTTAATAACATGTTTCTATAACTTGTTTGAATCCTCTTTGTTGTTTTCAATCTATTTTAAGTTTAGTTAAACAAATTTATTTTTGAAAACAACATTGAACATGCATCACTTGTTTTTAATCTTAATTAGTTTCATTCAACTTGTGACATTTTGATTTCAATTATCATTAACAAGTTTGCATTTTCTACAAGTGATTTGCATTACACTTCAATCATATCTTTTTATGTGCATTAAACTTTTAAATGCTATTAGCATAAATTGATTGACCTTGCATTTTTAACTTGATTGAAGTATTCACACACGCACATCATGAGCATACATCTTTGCATTTCATAGAGTGTTGTGTGAGTTAGTTTTTCACTTTCATATCCGCCTATTTAGAGGCAATTTATTTGAGCTTAAATTGTAATCTCTTAGAGTGTTTTGTGAAGACACTTTCTTTGAGAAAAATCTATTGTTGTAAGGTTATTGCTTAGCCATTTAAAAGCATTGTTTACAGGTTGTTGTTTAGCCTAGAAAAACAACATTGTAAGGTTATTGCTTATCCTTGGAAAGCATATTGTAGAGGTTATTGCTTAGCCTTTTGAAAAGCATAATAGTGGAAATCCGGTGGGGTGTTGAGTCACAAGCCGGTAGTGGATGTAGGCATTGAGGCCGAAGCACTATAAATCTTGTGTTGTGGTGATTGCTTTTGTGGTGATTATTTTGTTTAGCTTCCGCATTATGTATGTTAATCATCACATGTGACTAGTTTATTTTAATTAAGTTAAAATTGGTCATAATTAGTCATTAAGTGTAGCTCACCCTATTCACCCCCCCTCTAGGGTTAGGATCCCCAGGACTTTCAATTGGTATCAGAGCCTCGTGCTCTTTATTAGGATCAAGTGTTTGGAAATCTTGATTAGGTGTAAAAACATAGAGTCAAAACCCTAGTGTTGTGCTTTCATGAAAATCATAAGAATGGATTCCACTAGTTTAGACTTTGTAGATTCTTTGGTAGATTCTTCTAGACCCCTCCCTCTTCCCACTATTGGAGATTCAAACAATGAATTTAAAGAATCTCAATTTGAATTAAAAGAGGAAGAAAATGATGAAAATGATAATGACATTGAAGAAGCTTATGAGGATTTGTGCACATTATCCTTAGAGCTTTCTAAGAAGAATAGAAGATTAAAAGAAGAATCTAAAAGACTAAACCAAGAATTAGTCTCTTCAAAAGATGAACTTAGAGAAAAAGAAGAATTAATAAATTGTGCAGAATTTAAGTTCATGATCTCTTTGCATAATCTATCTAATATTAAAGATGATCTAAGAGAATCAAAGATAGATTATGATAATCTTAATAAGGAAAATTCTAAACTAAGAGATCAATTAAAAAGGCAAGATGAAAACATTAACAATTTAGAATCCAAGTTAACCATTTCTATGGAAAATTTATCTAATGCACAAATTAAGATAAAAACTCTAGAACTTGGATCTAATGTGATTAATGAAATTAAATTTGAATTAAAACTTGCCCATGAAGAGCTAAACAAATTTAAGGGAATTGAAAATGAACTAACAAAAGTTAAAAATGAAAATTCAACCCTTAAAAACCAAGTCACTCAACTTGAAACCTACAAACAAAAGTATGAGTGCGAATTTACCCAAAGTGAAGAAAGATTTGAAAAGTTATTGAAATTGGGTAAATCTAAAAGAGATAGGACGGGTCTTGGTTTTGATAGGAATATTTCACATGACCCTAAATTCACCAACACATTTGTGAAAGGTGAGTCCTCATTCTCTAGCACTCACACTTCTTTGCCCATGACTAAATGCAATTATTGTGGCATTGAAGGACATTTTAGGTTTGAGTGCAAATCAAGAAGAAGCCATGTGTCTAAAATCATTTTTGAACCAAAGAAAGTAAAATCAAATTCTATGATGGTTAAGACACTAAAAACCAAGGAAGACTCCAAGAAAATTAAACAAGTTAAACATATTAAAAAGGAGTCTCCTAAGATAGATTCTAAAAGGGTTAAACAAGTGAAAGCAACTCTAAAAGAATCTATTAACAAAAAGCTTCTCAATCTTCCTCCCATAACTCAACAAATGAAAGAACTTTTGAATAAAGTTGCTAAGTTAAATCTAAAGTTCAAAAGTCATATTAAGGGAGGAGTTAAGAAGAAAAGAAAAATGAATTCATCCCCTAAGAAGAAAACTCACCAACCCCAAAAGACTAATCACCAATCTAAGCTAAATTTAGTCAAATCTAAATATCAAGGTGATAAGTCTAAGTTAAAAATTTATCAAATCAAATCTCCCATAGTTGGTGAGACATTTAAGATAGACCTCAAAGACCAACCCTCCCAAGACCTTAGGTGGATTCCAAAAGTTATTTACTTAGTCAAACCTTAAGGCCTTGGACCTCATTGACCAACCTATCCTTTATAGGTAAATCCTTTTGTTGGTCATGACTTCATTTGCATTTATGTTCTTTCATTAGTTACATTACTTTAAATGCAATGTTTATTAGTAATCAATTGATTTTGTCTTCATGTACTTATCTAGTTACATATCATGGTTTTCAAAATCATTTGATTATATTTTCATCATGTTAGATTTGCTTTTTGATCCCATTAAGTTATATCACTTGTATTGCATTTCTACATGTTCAATTTGTATGAGCCCTTGTAGTTATATTCTTTGGAATGCAAATTGAAAAATGTTTTATTTTCATTTTCATAATCATTTTGTCCATTGTTGGATTTTGTTTATGATTTGAAGATTGTTTGAATGGAATTGCTTTAAAACTTCATTAGTTATATTCTTCAAAGCATGTTCCATGTTGTCATTTCCTTTTGTATTTGATTATGCCATTTCAAATGGAAATGAATGTTGTTTTAAGCTATTTGCATCTTTGCTCATTTAGTTACATTCTTTATGCAAATGCTTATTTGTTCCATGTATGGTTGTGCTCTTTAATTATTTTTGTAGTTACCATACTAGAACCCAAAAATCCATCCTCTTGCTTTCTAGTTTTAATTTGACTTGGATGGTTATGATGTTGATTCATGTGTATTTTTCTTATTGATATCATTCTTTATACATGTTTCAACTTCATAGTAGTGTGCTTGATCATATGAACCTCTTTGAAATCCATTCCTTGTATTTCTTAGTTATATCTATTGTTTGATGGATGTCTTAGATGTTGAATTCATATGATCTTGACACTTTGAAAATTGCATGCTTTACAAAGTTATATCATTTTAATGCAATTTATGATGCTCATCACTATGCTCATTAGTTATATCATTTAAAGTGATGAATATCCTTTTGTGATGCTTATTTTTGTAATTGTCACATTTTATTAGCATCATAATCTACATGTTGCCTCCTCTCTTGCACTTATTGGTATATCTCATGACCACCATATTTATGTATTCATAATCTTGGTTGGTTAATGGTTGAGGTAGGCTTCATGTTTGAACTTCATTTCACTCATCTTGCACATGATAGTCATATTTGATGATTGGATGAAATGATTTCAAAACCTTCATAGCATATGATTTTCATAGTTATATTATTTGATGCTATGCTTAGTAAATTCCCTTGACCTTGCTCTATATTGGTAATTTGATCATATTGAACTTATTAGTCATTTGGAATCTAATCCTTCACTTGAAGTTAACCCTCAATTGGTTAAACCATCTTCTTGCACCTATTAGTTAAATCCTTGTCAAAAGTTTGACAAAAGAAGAGTATGGATTGAGGGGGAGTAAATCTTCATAGGAAGTATTAGTTTTGATCAAATTCACCCTTATATTGGCTCTTGATACCCTTATAGCTTATTACCCATGCATGATGACCTGTTATGTACTTCATTTTCGATTTCCTTTGTTAACAGGTGCTACTAAAAGGTATTTTCCTTATTTCATGTGTGTAGGTACCCCTCTTCAATTGATACCTTTGCAATTTAATGGCAAAGGGGGAGAAAGTTCTCAAGCTTAATGGCAAAGGGGGAGAAAGAATTAAGGGGGAGAAAGTGTTCAAGCTAACTAAAGGTGGAGAGAATCCACATCTTGCCAAAAGGAGAGTGCATGGTCAAAGGGGGAGAAATGAAGAGAAGAAAGATTGGGAGCTAAAGAAGTTGCTTGGCCAAAGAAAGAAAGATGAAATGAAAGCTTGAAGAATGATCAAGCTCCAAGCATCAAGAAGAATGAAGAATGAAGCTAGAGCCCAAGCTAAATGAAGAAGCATCCAAAGAGATTTCAAGAATTGTCCAGCCAAGGAGGAGCTGAAGACTGTGTGTGAAGTTTTAGTGTTGAGCAAGGTTTGCCAACATATTGAAGGTTTGCCATCAAATTGAAAAGGGGGAGATTGTTAGGGTTTTTGTTTATTGCAATTTGATGGATGCATCATTCATTTTATTCATCATTTGAATTCACACACATGCATTGATTTAGAAAATCTTGAAATCTGGTTTTACACATGCATTGTTTTAAATCTTGTAAATCATATGTTTCATGCTTGTTTTGGTTTTCATCTTGGATGCATTTTATTTGAAAAAGGATTTTTACAAATCAAGCTAGCCAATGATTTAAAGTTTCAAATGATTTTTGGCTTTTTATGTTTCATGATTTTAAAATACTTAGAATGATTTAAAATCATATTTCCAAGCTTGATTTAGTGGCCCAATTGTCCCCACCGGAAAATACTTTAAAATATGAAAAATAAGCATTTTTGGGGGAAATGGTCCAGGGGACCCGGTCGACCCTCAGTGTGGCCGGTCGACCGAGCCCATGGACCCGGTCGACCGAGCTCACTGCGGGTCGACCGGGAAAGAGCCACCAGCTCTTTTTCAAACGGTCAGTTTTATGACCGTTGGAGGCCAGGTCGACCGGGGCTTTTATGGGGTCGACCGGGCACTCGCAGAACTCAACTTTTTTAGTATAAAAAGGGGTTCATTCCCATTGAAAGGTGGTTGAACATTTTGGAGCTTCCAAGCCATCTTTGAGGAGTTTGGAGAGAAGATAAAGGGGATGAACTAAGAGAGACCAAGAGGGTCATTAGTAAAGCTCAAGCTTGGATTAATGAAGTTAAATCTCCAAGTAAGCTTTGCTTAACTAATCATATGTTATATGCTTTGTTTAAATCTTTGGGAAATGTTTAATAGCATGATAACTATGATGTGTTGAGTCCATTCTTCTTATAATCTTTGATTTTATTGGATTCTTCACTTAGATTCAAATCAAGGTTATTTTAGAAAACTTCTTAAACATGTTTAGTCAAAATCTTTGATTTCCTTAATAACATGTTTCTATAACTTGTTTGAATCCTCTTTGTTGTTTTCAATCTATTTTAAGTTTAGTTAAACAAATTTATTTTTGAAAACAACATTGAACATGCATCACTTGTTTTTAATCTTAATTATTTTCATTCAACTTGTGACATTTTGATTTTCATAATCATTAACAAGTTTGCATTTTCTACAAGTGATTTGCATTACACTTCAATCGTATCTTTTTATGTGCATTAAACTTTTAAATGCTATTAGCATAAATTGATTGACGTTGCATTTTTAACTTGATTGAAGTATTCACACACACACATCATGAGCATACATCTTTGCATTTCATAGAGTGTTGTGTGAGTTAGTTTTTCACTTTCATATCCGCCCATTTAGAGCTAGGCAATTTATTTGAGCTTAAATTGTAATCTCTTGGAGTGTTTTGTGAAGACACTTTCTTTGAGAAAAATCTATTGTTGTAAGGTTATTGCTTAGCCATTTAAAAGCATTGTTTATAGGTTGTTGTTTAGCCTAGAAAAACAACATTGTAAGGTTATTGCTTATCCTTGGAAAGCATATTGTAGAGGTTATTGCTTAGCCTTTTGAAAAGCATAATAGTGGAAATCCGGTGGGGTGTTGAGTCACAAGCCGGTAGTGGATGTAGGCATTGAGGCCGAAGCACTATAAATCTTGTGTTGTGGTGATTGCTTTTGTGGTGATTATTTTGTTTAGCTTCCGCATTATGTATGTTAATCATCACATGTGACTAGTTTGTTTTAATTAAGTTAAAATTGGTCATAATTAGTCATTAAGTGTAGCTCACCCTATTCACCCCCCCCTCTAGGGTTAGGATCCTCAGGACTTTCAGGGACTTTTGTCACCTTGTAGCGGTGGTCGGTGTAGAACTTCCGCAGAGTTTTCTCTCTTTTCTTTCTCTGGATTTCTGTGCTTTTTTCTGATCTAGGATCTGTCTTGTTTTTCCGATGATCTCTGTGATTTTTCCGATCTGGAATTCTTTGGAATGCTCTCCTATTTATAGGCTTGTAGGTAGCCATTTAGGAGGATTTATGAGCCTTAATTGTCATAAAGCTACATAAAGGGAGGAGTTACAAGATTAAATTCTTTATTTTGTAACTCCTTTTTCTTGGCTTCTGATTGGCCGGAGGAGATTGAGGGCTTTTAATCGCCTTTAATCGCCATGATGGGAAGAGTTTCATGGTTTAAATGTCATGAATCTCTTGACTTGTAACTCCCGGATGCTTGCTTCTGATTGGGCCATCCAAAGAAATGGATTAATGACGGTAATAAAGCTAGTCAATTAATTGCATTAAGTGGTCGCCGCGCAGTTGAAGAGTCGCGAGCCGTGCCGCGTCTTTTGGGATTCTTCTGGTGATGATCAATGATGGATCTTCATGTAGATCTGCATCAGATGACCATGTAACTTCAGGTATTGGTTGCCAATAGCGGGTCGGTGCCATCTGTCCGATCGATTTCTTGATCGGTTGGGTAGAAAGCACACTTTTTTTTGGTTGACCGGTTGGCGATCAATGTTGATTTCGATACTCTTGATGATTGACCCGTGTTTTTTACGGATGTCAGAGGATTTGGTGTCTCAAAAGTATGAATTTTGGAAAGTCAGAGGAGTCGGACGCTTCGAATCGCGTAGAAACGGCGAAAAACGGAGTTTCCGGGGCCCTCCCGGTGATCCCGGGCTCCAGGGTCGCAGGGGCTGGCGACCCTGGGGGGGTTTTCCCCCCTTTTGTCCCGTTTTGTGTCCGTTTTTGCTGTTTTTCGATTCTTTTTTTCTTCTGCATTTTTTCTTGAAATTTTTGACCACTTATTGGCCTGATTTCCCTGTAGAAAACCTGATGATAATCCTTGCATTTTATTTTGCAAAGTTTCAAATTTTTGAGAAAGCCGAAGACTTTTTCGCGCAGAGCTGTCGATTTTCCGTCAGAAGCTGAAACTGGGTCAAACGTTGTCGGAATGACCTGAAATTTGGGGTGAAGCCGACTGAGCAATAAATAAGACCAATCGTAGGCTTTTTTTTAAGTCGTTTGGGGTCCTATCACCAATAAACTTGCTTTTGTCGCGATGAAGATGTCGCGGCTTGATGTGCGGTCAACCGATGTCCGATTGACTTGAAATTTGACAGGGAACTTATTGGAGTCATTTTAAGATGATCCATAGGCTCTGTCTTGGAAACCATGGTCCCAGGGAGCTTCACCGCCGAGAGGCCTGATTTGGCTTCCGAGCGTCAAAGTATGGTCAAATGTTGTCGAAATGACCTGAAATTTGACGTGTAGCCCTTTGTAAGCATTTTGAAGCCGTCCATGTGCTCTATCTGATGAGTGATGGCCTCGGTGGGTCTCACCACCGAGAGGCTTGATTTAGCTGTTCGAGGGTTGATATAGGGTCCAACGTTGTCGGTTTGACTCAAAACTTGACGTGGAGCCTTTTGGATGTATTTTGAGACCATCCATCGGCCCGGATCGAAGATTTGGTGTCTCCGATGCTTTCGCCGCCGGGAGCTCCTTTTCAGCTGCCGGAGAAGCGAAGTTAGGCCAAATGATTTTGAAATGGCCCGAGACTTCGTGTGTACTCCTCTTTTGGCTGTCTTGAAGGATCTTGCAGTTTCTGTTTGATTATGACAAGATTTGATTTTTTTGGAAGTAGCATTGCCTATTTATGGCAGGTTGCGACTTCATGTAGCTTTTTGGATCTTGAAGAGGCAAAGTGACATTTTTGGTGCAACAAATGCCCACTCGAGGTGCAGCGACGTGTGGCTTAACTTTTGTAATCGATGTGCCTCGAAGAGATTTGTGAAAGAGAGCCTGTGACTTGACCAAGAGTCTTTGAGCAGTCTTTTTTTTCTGGTATTTGTAGCCTTTTAAGCTTCCAGGGGAATTTTATGGTAGTGAAAGGGATCACATACCATCTCGAGGCAAAGCTTTGAAGATGACATCAGGGATTTGGGTTTTGACCTTGTGACCTAACAGGCTGTATGTGGCAGGTTAGGGGGTCGGGTTTGGTTTTGACCGTGTGACCCAACAAGCTGTATGTGGAATGTTGGGGGGTCAATTTTGGTTTTGATCTTATGACCTAACATGCTGTATGTGGCAAGTTAGGGGATCAGGATTTGGTTTTTGGTTTTGGTCTTGTGACCTAACAAGCTGTATGTGGCAAGTTAGGAGACCAGGTTTTGGTTTTTGGTTTTGGTCTTGTGACCTAACAAGCTGTATGTGGTAAGTTAGGAGACCAGGATTTGGTTTGGATGTTTGCGGAATGTCAATTTCAAGATTTTGGCTCAATTTGATAGATGAAGCTAGATGGTTTGATTTTTGGAAGCTCATGGGGCTTGGAATTCTCTTTTGTATGGTCGAATCAACTCAAAAAAGGCATGCAACCATTTTTGTATGCTCTTGGTAAGAGGGATTTCTCTTTACCTAAAAGCCCAATTTTTTTTTTGTGCCTAGGTGGTCAAACCTGGCTCATATGGGCTAACCCATGGGACCTTAAGCTTTTAAAATGGCTTAGATCTCATATGGTGTAATTTTTATAAAGAATATCCGAAAATATCTCCTTTGGATAGAGAATATCTAAGAATATCTTTACTTGGAGATAATCTCTCATTTTCCCTTTATTTTGGGAGAGAATATCTCAAGATATCTTCCTTTGGGAAAGAATCTTTCATTGATCTTATCTTTTAGGAGAAAATCTCTCATTGATTTCTTTTTGGGAGAGAATCCCTCAAGATATCTTTCTTTTGCGAAAGAATCTTTCTAATTTCTTTCTTTTGGTAAGGTTACTAATTAGTAACACTTACCTCTTTCTTCTTTCCTTCTTTGGTTTGCTCTCTTCTATAAAAGCAAGGAGGAGGTTGGATCTCTTGCTCTTATTTCTTTCTTTTACAACAATCCCAAGAGGGCTTCAAGACCAAGAGTTCTTCTTCTTCAAGATCTTCAAGACTTTTCTTCTTCTTCTCCATCAATGGCTTCAAGTAAGTTCCCTTTTTCAAGAAAACCCCATTGTAGAAAAAAAAAGTTCTTTCTTTTCTTTTCTTTTTTTTACGTGTTTGCTCTTTTCCTTTTTTTGTACACGTTTTTTTTATGCTTTCTTCTCTTTTTTTTTGCATGTTTTTTTTTTTATTTTTGTGGGCCGTACGGACAGATCCGTACGGATCTGGCCGTACGGCCACGTGGCCAGTGGGCCACGGCCTGTGGGCCAGCCCTCTTCTTTTTCCTTTTTTTTTAAGAAAGTTTCTTTTCTTCTTTCTTTTTTTTTGCTCATCATGGTAATGCCCCCTTTTTTTTTTGGCAAACCTAGATATTCATGCATGCATATTTTTTTGTAAATTGAATTATAGCATGATGTGATAGCATACCTGAAAGTTTTCACAAATTTGGGAATTTGGAGCTCGCAGCGATGTTGAGCCCTTCTTGATTTTGCGAAGGCTTTAAGGTTTCGAAAGTTTGGAGTTTCGGAGCTCGCAGCAATGTTGAGCTCATCTTCAAGCTTTCTATTTCTTTCGGGATAGTTCCTTTTCTTCGGAATTGCCCCGGCATCATGTCAAAATTTCGCCAGGTTTTTTTTAGCGAGATTCTGTCATTTTGATGTTTGATCTTTTTCTTTTCCATCCTTTGCAGGTGGTTCTTCCAAAACGAACAAGGGTAAAGAGCCTGCTACAAGTGTACCTCGTCGATCTGCTAGATCTTCTAATCCGGCCGTTCAGTAGGCCTTTGAGAAGGTCCAGTATGTTGAGAGAAATCTGGAAGAGTGTGACTCCCTCAACAGAGATGAGATGAGGTAGCGACTGATCGCTCTCAAGGGAGAGGAATTCTATAAGATCATGGTAAGCAGTCGTCCATGGGTGATGGAAGATTAGAGTGTTTTACCCAAGCCTACCTTCTTCTTTGGTGATGCCTGAGGTTCCAACTGATGAGGTGGTGACAGACCCTGTCGGGGCACCTGAAGAAGAACCGAGGGACTCTGGAGTGAATCCAGAATCTCCAATTGGTATGACTCTTTTTTTCTTTCTTTTTTTTTGTGTCCGTGACTTGGTTTGCTAACATATTTTTCTTGTCAGCTGACTTGCCACAAGATTCTGATGACTTTGAACCATCGATGGACGCAAATGTTGATGATGCTTCTGATGAGTTCATGGAGGAAGAGAGTGTTCCGCCAGTCGTCGAAGAAGGTATTTAGTGGTAATAACCCTGATAATGATTTTCAAACAGGATCATATTCATACCTTTTTGTGTTTCTTTGGCAGGTTTTGAGGTGACAGAGGAGAGTCCGTCGCTTCCTTCAGAACCAGAACAAGAGATGCCAGAGGTCGATCCAGAGGTAGAGACTCCTGGGACAAGTTCTGACACTGTTGAGGAGATACCTCGTGCTGAGATTCCTTCCCGAGCAGCTCCAACTAGAAAGAGTTCTTTTGTTACTCTTCCAACGGGTGATGACATGAGCAGCCGAACAACGGAGTTGGGCGAGTCTTCAGCTGGGCCAGCTCTTCTTTTTGCGAAGAAGGTGGTGGTGCGGGTTCTGAGCTCTTGGATTGAGACTCTCCTTTCTGGGCACTTGGATGCCGGATTTGGCATGATCCATCATGTGCATGAGATTCTCAATGATGCCGAAGAGGCTGGTCTAGATGTCACAGGTGCCAGGGCAATCGTTGATAGGATCATTGCACTGGGTGACAAGTGGTTTGAGACCATGGGTTTTGCTGATGACCAGTTCTTCAAGGCGATGTTCCTGGACCCTGCTGATAAGGCTAAGTCTGACCTGAATGAGGCTACACAAAGCAGGAAGCAGATAGTCCGAGAGAAGAACTTAGAAGAGCTAGCCATCATTGGGCTGACACATGACCTTAACATCCTTGATAGGGAGGTCAATGAGGCCAGGAAACGTCTTGAGCATTTAAACGCACAAGTCACTGCCAAGTGGGTTGCTATAACAGAGGCTCGCGATAGGGAGAGTGCTCTGATTCACAGGGTTGCAGATGCTGATCAAGTCCTTGAAAGGAAGTTTCAAGAGGACAAATAATGGCAAACTGCTCAGGATAAGCTTCCCCGTGTGAAAGAAGGGATATAGCCCACCCCAGCATCTCATGGCAAGTTCCTGAAGAAGCGTGCCCTGGAATCCCTGACGGCTGAGGCCAAAATTTTGCTTGAGGAGCTGAACTCTTGGCTTGAGACCATTTTTGGCCGAGCTCCTGATTTTTGTAGCAGAAACTATCCTTCTTTTTTTTTTGGTATCACATGTATTTTTTTGGTACTTTTTTTTGCAGTGCTTGTGAACAGTTTCTTTTTTTTTTGGTACCACATTATTTTTTTTTGGTACTTTTTTTTTGTAGTGCTTGTGAACACTTTCCTTTTTTTTGGTACCACATGTATTTTTTTTTGTACTTTTTTTTTTGTTTTCCCTACGCTCACTTAAATCTTTTTGTGATGAAAGTAATTGCTAAATGGGATGCTTTTTTTTTTTGTTTTCCATACGCTCACTTAAATCTTTTTGTGATGAAAGTAATTGCTAAATGGGATTTGATCAAAAGCTTGTCATTTTGTGAAAATCTTTTGTCAAATGATTGTTTTGGCATGGGAGCCAGATTTTGTTTGTGGCATGGAAGCCGGTTTTGTGGCATGAGAGCCAACTTTTTTGTGGCATTGATAGCCGAGTTTGTGGCATTGATTGCCGAGTGTTATTTTTTTTTTTTTGAAAACCAAGTTTTGATTTGTGGCATTGATAGCCGGTTTTTTTCTGTGGCATTGATAGCCGGTTTTGTTTTGTGGCATTGATAGCCAGTTTGTGTCATTTATAGCCTGTTTTGGTGGTATCGATAGTCGTTTTGTTGCATTTATAGCCGGTTTGGTATTCAAAAATGCAAGTATCGACTAAAAGTCGCCTCCCTGCTGAATGTTCTTGCAAGTATCGATGGAATGTCGCATCCTTGCTCATTCGGTTGCGAGTATCAATGGAATGTCGCATCCTCGCGGATTTGGGTGCAAGTATCGATGGAATGTCGCATCCTTACTTTTCAGAGATTTTGGTTTTGCGGGTACTAACTCGATGTCGTTTCCCCACGATTTTTTTTTGAAATTTGTGGTTTTCTCGAACCTTTGGGTTATGGATATCAACTGAAATGTTGCATCTCCATGGTTTTTTTTTTAAGTTTTCTCGAACCTTTGAAATTTGAGTTGTGGATATCAACTGAAATGTTGCATCTCCACGGTTTAGGATTTTGCAAGTATCGATGAAATGTTGTTTCCCTGCGATTTTGGAAGTGTCGAACGTGGTTCATATGCTTCCGATTTGTGCGAGTATCGACTAAACGTCGCTTCTCCGCGGCTTTTTGAAAAACCTTTTTTTTTCTTTTGTTTAAAGACACGAGGGTCATAAGTTTTGACCTAAAACCATTTAGGCAGTAAAAGGTAGGGTGGACTAGGGTGGAAATCCCTGAAATTGGATTTTGTTTCAAACCATGAATTTTGAGTTCAAGGGTTGAAAATTTTGGTCAAGTTAGGGAAAGGCTCCTAAACTTGGATTTTTTGAACAATGAAACGATGAAAGTAAGCATTGTTTAAATTTCTAGAAATCTCAACATTTGATACGAAAATTCTAAAAAGAGCGGGTATAGCGAGCGTGTACCTGGAAATCGGTTTTGGCCGTACAGGCATTGCTCTTACCCAGTTGGATAAGTCTTCAAGGGTAGTACCGCTTTAAGAACTTGCCGTTGATGGGCAGCATACATCTGTCACCTTCCATGTTTAGGAGTGCGTATGCACCGTTGGAGAAAACCTTGTCGATGACGTAGGGTCCCTCCCATTTTGGCTCAAATTTGCCTTTGGACTTGTGAGCGAAGACCATTGGTCCTTTTACCGCAAGAACCAAGTCACCCTTTTTGTAGGCGCGTTGCCTGATCTTTTTGTCGAAAGATCCTGCCATACGTGCTTGGTAAAGTTCAATGCTTTGTTGAGCTTCGAGCCGTCTCTCATCGAGATTGTCCAACTCATGGAGTCGCAATTTGACATTGCTTTCTTCAGTCATGTCATTTTACAAAGATACCCTCAAGGAAGGAATTTGTACTTCCAAGGGCACGACAGATTCGCATCCATAGACCAAGGAGAATGGTGTGCTATGGGTTGGTCCTCGAACGGTGGTTCGATAGGCCCACAAAGCTTCAGACAGTTTGTCGCTCCAGTCTCTTTTGTGACTAGAGACCATTTTTTGAGGATTTTGCAGAGTGTCTTGTTGAAAGCTTCTGCTAATCCGTTTGCTGCCGGATTGTATGGAGTCGAAGGATAGCTTTGGATTTTGTATTTGTCGCAGAACCTGTAGAATCGATGATCCCGGAATTGTGGTCCGTTATCATGGACGAATCTTTTGGGTATGTCGAAATGACAAATGATGCTGGTGTGCAGGAACTGAAGGACTGATGAGGTCTTCATTTCGTTGAACGCAAATGCTTCTGACCACTTGGAGAAATAACCCGTAGCGGCGAAGATGAAGCGATGACCTTTGCTCGAAGGGGGAGAAATAGGACCTATGACGTCCATACCCCAGGCTTCGAAAGGCCATGAAATCGCTGTAGGATGTAGCCAATCTGGAGGCATGTGAATGTAATCTCCATGAACTTGGCATTGTTGGCAGCGCTTAGCAAATTGCATTGCATCAGCTACCATGGTAGGCCAGTAATAACCTAACCTTTTTATCTGATCGTAGAGCTTGGGACCAGCCTGATGAGCTCCACAAAGACCAGCATGAACTTCTTTGAGTGTTTTATCAGCCTCTTGTTGTGACAAGCAGCATAGAAGTACTCCATTGAAGGATTTCCTGAAAAGGATTTTTGAAGGAATATCCAAATGAAAGCTTGGGGTTCGCCTTTGGATGCTTACCCGTTCTTTTGGATCTTCAGGTAGAATTCCGAACATAATGTAATCAATGAACGGATCCCTCCAGTCGCCGATTGAAGTCTAAATGATTGAAATCCGACTTCCAACCACTTGGTAGCAGTCAGCAACTGCTTGATGTGTGTTAAGAGGAGGAAGAATCCTTCTTTCGCACACTGTGATTTGCATGTTTTCCCCTTCCTGGATTGCCATAGATGCGGCAAGTCCAGCCAGGGCATCTGCACGTATGTTTTCACCTCTACGAATGTGGGTGATGTGACGGATGTCAAACTTTTGCAGAAGCGATTGTGCTTTGTTGTAGTAAGGCAGCAGATCTAGCTTCCTGACTTCAAATTTCTGATTCATCTGGTTGACGATCAGTTGAGAGTCTCCAAAGACTTCCAGCATGGTGATACCGGATTCGATGGTGAGTTCCAATCCTAGGATCAGAGCTTGATATTCAGCTGCATTGTTTGTGCATGGTTCCAGTAGTGAGAAAGCGTGTGGAATCATGTATTTGTCGGGGCTAACAAAAAGGATGCCAACTCCCGAGTTCAGCTGTCTTTTTTCATTTGTCCTGGTTGCACCATCAAAGTACATGTCCCAGGAAGCATTTTGTGAGAAAGTCTCCACATGGTAGACTGGTACGTCTGGGAGATCATCTCTGAGTGGAGAATTTTTAGGCAATGGATGCTCTGCGAGGAAGTCCGCTAGAGCTTGCCCTTTGATTGCCTTTTGTTGTGCATACCTAATATCAAATTGTGACAGAAGGATGGACCATTTTGCCAGTCGAGGATTGAGAGAACCTGCCTTTATGATAAGGACCTTCAAGAGGTTGACCCTCGAGACCAGGTAGACTGTGTTGGAAAGCAAGTGTTGGAAAGCAAGTAGTGACACAGCTTTTGTACGACGAACATCACTGCAAGACATTCATTTTCGACTGGAGAGTAGCGATGCTATGCACCTACTAAGATGAGGCTGAGGTAATATAGAGCAGCTTCTTTTCTTTGATCATTTTCTTGTGCAAGCAGAGCACCCAGAGAGTGATCAAGGGCTCTTATGTACAAGATGAATGGTTTTCCAGTGGTAGGAGCAGCTAACACTGGAGGTATGGTCAGGTATGACTTGATATCTTGGAAAACAGCTTCACAGTCAGCATCCCAGACAAAGTTTACACCTTTTTTCATCAACCGGGAGAATGGATGGCATTTCCCCGAAAGATTGGAGATGAATTGTCTGATGTAGGCCAATCTCCCTTGAAGCCCTTTGAGTTCTCTCAAGGTTCTTGGAGAGGGCATTTCTAGAATGGCTTTGACTTTTATGGGGTCAAGCTCTATTCCAGCTTTCCGAACTAGGAATCCAAGGAACTTACCCGACGAGACGCCGAAGAAACATTTCAGAGGACTCATTCGCAGTTTGTGTTTGCGAAGCCAGAGTGTAAGTACTCTCATAAGACAATGCTTCGGAAGAGTTATAATCCTAAATTATCACATTACAGGAAGCTCTGATAGGAGACGTTGCCTGATCGGAGTCAGACTCATCCTCAGATGTAAGAGGATCGTCTATCCAGTAATTTTCTCCATTTTCAGGAGTTAAGGGAGGATATACCTGATGGTCTTCAGGGACTTCAGGCTCTGGATTGCGAGGAGGCTCGTTGACGCGGTCTTGCTCTTGTTCTAGAGCGAGACGTTGCAATATCCTTGCATATTCTTCAAGATCAGGCATGGGAGCCAAATCTTCTTCTTCATCAACTCTTTGTGGCTCAACATTGTTGATTTCCACTAGAGCAATGAGGGGTGCTGGTTCAGCAGCATTTTCTTGTACAGCCTCTTGGTCTTCTTCATCATCAGACCAGGATCCTTGTGGCTGTAGGGGGTTATACCAGATTACTGGCATAAGATGAGTCTTAGGAACCCATTCTTCATCGGAGAGATATTCTCCTGTTTCAAGGGATTCCTCCCACTCGTCTGTGTAGTTGGATTGGAATCCATCATTGGTGTCGCTGTACTCGTATCCATCAATGGAAAATCCAACTACCGAATTGCAAGAGTATGATGCCTCCTGCGTGGCTTCTTTGAATTGAGGTGGCATGAAATCACTGAGAGTGAATTTTCTTAGCCCCCTTGAAGTCTCTGGAAGGAATGTTTCTGTTGCCTCCAGTGAAGCGGTAGAGGAAGCCTCTGCCTTTTCTCGAACTTCTTGTTTTGGCTGGGTCTTCTCTTGCCGTTTGGGCTTGAGGAGATGTTTCCTAGCCTGCCTTCGCTGTTGAGCTGTAGGCCTTGTTTTCACGACCTCCCAATTTTCATCTTCCAGGAGATCGGGATGTACCCCTATGGGTTGTCCGTCTGGTGTCGTGTAAGGAACCAGTTCCTCGGATGCTTGGATTGAGTTTATCACCTTGAAGGAAGTAGTGATCTTCTTCTTTGGTGATTTTGATGTTTGTCCACATGTCACCATGTTGACGGAGGCAGACCCATAGTTTTTGTCAAAGGTGATGACTCCGTTTTTCCACATCTCGTTTATTTTCTCCCTCACAACAAAGCATTGATTGAGAGGATGCGAGATCATCTGGTGGTATGGACAGTACCGAGGATCGTTGGTTTTGCCAACATCACCCGGTCTTTTTGGTTCAGGCAAGGTGAGCTTGCCGTTTGCCACAAGAGCCCCAAAGATTTCATCAACATCTTCATCAAACGGGTATTTCTTCTCTACTCGTTCTTTGAAGGCATCTGAGAGTTCAAGTCTCTTACCAGCAGCTTCGTTTTCAGCTTTCTTTGGTGGCTGAGGAGCTGACTTGGTCTGCACATTGAGGACCTATTTCTTCTTTATTTTAGAGGTTGCAATGGTGGTTGGCTCTTTTCTTGATGAATTTTTACTGTTGAGATCTTTAATCACTGTTTCAGATTCCATGGAAGCTTCTAGGAGTTCTCCCAGGTTTTTTGATTTGTTGCCGATGATCATGGAGCGGATTCTAACTCTCATGTTGTTTCGGCAGATGTCGACTAGCGACGCTTGTGGCAATACATCAGACCATTTGTATGCCATTTCTTTCCACTTGTGAATGAAGTCATATGTTGACTCATTCTCCCCCTGTTTTAGGCTGCACAGCTGAGCCATATTAGCGGGATGATCCTCACCTTTGAAGTGAGTTAGGAAGCGTGTCTCTAGCATGGCCCAATTTTGGATGGAGTCCTCCGGCAGAGTGGAGTACCAATCTAAGGCTGTACCTTTTAGGCTACTTGCAAAGAGGCGGATCTTGAGTGCATCTTGATCCGCAATAGCTCCCGTCAGGATCTTGAAGTGGATGACGTGCATCTTGTTTGGAGAGTAGGATGTTTGAATTTTATGGGGAACAGGACCGAGTCCATCCATAAGGGATATGGTGGCTTGATCCCAAGCTCCTTGAGTATATCCTCTTCTTTTGCTTTGGCGAGGATACTGTCTACGTCCTTTTTGGTAAGGGCGCGTGACTCATTTTCTTCTCCATTTACTTCATCGTCTTGATGATTCGGAGGAGGTTCATTGTTCGCCTAATTTTGGAAGGCGAGGAGAAGGTTTTTCATCAGAGTTTCAATCCTCTGTTGGCCTTGTTCCAACTGCTGGATGCGGGTGATCGCATCATCTTGAGGTGGATTGCGGGGTGGTGGCTCAGAATTTGTAGCCAAGACGTTCATCCTTCGTGATTCGAATGAAGAAGCTGTCCTGGTGACTGAGCTGGGGCTCATTCTTTTTGAAGAAGAGCTTGAGGAAGGATCACTCTGCCGTCCTTTGCTTGAAGGAGCAGGGGATTCTTCTGAATGTCTTCTTGTCCTGGAGATGCTGCGGGTCATCGGACGTCGGACATGGATTTTGGATGCTGACTTTTGGCGCCTTCTGGTTTTTCCAACAATATGGACGGCAGCTACTTGGTTGGGTCTTTCTTTTTCGACCCATTTGGGAGAGACTTGAAGTGTAGGAGGCTGGATCCTTTGCTTCTCAAGACTCTTTTGCTGATATGACGCGCGGCGGCGTACACGACGAGCAATTTGAGCTTCGGTCAGCTCTGGCTGGGCTTTGACGATGAAGGATGTGCTCCCTCGGGCGCAGCAGCCGAGCCTGTCTTCTTTGTAGCTGGGTAAGGATAGGATGCGAACCCTGTCCTTCGCCTGTTGCAGCGAAGCTTTGAATTTTTGGAGTTCGGCCCCTGTAGAGATGAAGGGTCGAACTGTAGGTTTGTAGGCCTTAGCAGGTGCTTGCAGAGGCCTTGTGATGCATGACTTGATTTTAGGCTTGTAGGAACAAGCTGGCTCATGCTGGGTTGACTTGGGAGTCAGGTTGGAGATGGGTCTGTCCTCTTACATATAGGCAAGAGGGTAGAATTGGTTCTCCTTGAGTGGGGCCAGGAATGTTGGCTTGGTGGATGTTTGGGACCTTCTTTGTTTTGGTGAAGGTCTTGGGGACCAAGTCTTGGATAGACCTGGTCATTTGAGGGTTGAGGCTTTGTGGGGCTGCCACGGGCTTCGGGCCTTCTGGTGGTCGCCTTGGTGTTACGGTAGTGACATGTTGAGAGACGAGTTTCTGCTTCTTGGAAGGAGTAGTTTGTTCCTCGGGAAATGGGAATGGTCCCAGCGTCCCAAAGACAATAGTCTGGGGAGTCGAGGTCGACCCGGAGTTCAGAGAGTTGCCGAGGGAGTTGACGCTTCGGCAGCTGATGGGGCGCTTGTAGCTGCACGTAGTTTGCTTCTGTTGAAGCATGAGTTGGTGCTTGCTCTCATCGAAAGTAATGGTAAGCGATGCTGCCATTGTTAGTTTTTTCAAAAAATTTCAGAAACAAGACCATATCCATTAGTAATCACAAGAATATAATGATCATAAATGGGAAGTTCTATGGTTTTCTCTTTTCAAATTGCTCGAGGGAGATGACCCAAGCAATATGAAGAAGGCAGAAAGCCATAGAGTCTACAATTGTTCTGATCGCAGGTATGGAAAGCCCAGAATGAGCATCCCAGTGATTGCTAGAAGCAATTGTGAACTTAAATTCGACTTATCGAGAATCAGAGCTTGCTCGAGGTAAGAAGAATATAAAGTTGGAGTTACAAATGTGCCGATCGCGAATACAGTAGACCCTGAAAGGGCGTACTAGTACCGCTAGACACAAATGTTTGGAGACCGCATCCATGAGATGAGATTCCTTATTTTGAAAGGTCAAAATTGGATTCATCAAAGAGAGCAGATGGTATTTCGATCCAAATACGGTCTCAGCGATTTCCGCGAGCGCCAGTATTCAGAAGGAAATGAATCATAATTTCTCAGATCTGAATCCAAAAATGACGATTTTTTTTTTAAAGGCCAATATCGGGTTCATCAAAGAGAGCAAAAGGTACTCCAATCTGAACATGGGCTCAGTGATTTCCACGAGCGCCAGTGCTCAGAAAGGAGAAAGCCAAGATTTCTCCTATCTAAACCCAAAATGATGGAAGTTTTTGTTTTTGAAGATTTTTTTTTAAAAAATCTTTTTTTTATTTTTATTTATTTATTTTTAAGTTTTTTTTTTAAAATTTTTATTTTTTATTTTTATTTTTAAAATTTTTATTTTTAAAAATTTTATTTTTAAAAAAATTTTATTTAAAAGACGAGAGAGTACACATAGGCCTCCTAACCCAGTCTTATGAAATCTCGATTGATAGAATTGCCCCCAGGTAAGGGTAGGATTACTTAATGAACCCGTTTGGAGGACCCTTACCTAGAACAGTCAAGCTGTCTCCACACTCTGGACAAGGCTTTTCTTGAATCAACCATGATGAAAGAACGCAGTTGGTTTAACCTTAGTGGTCTATGTCTTTTTTGTTTTTTTTATATTATTTTTTTTATTTTTTGATTTTTAATGAACTCATCGAAGAAAAACGATGGCCCAAAACCTTAGTCGAACAGGCTCAACATTTCTGCAAGCACGATGAACGATAGGAAAGGATCAAGGTTTCTCAATTTTGAATTCAAACTGAGAAATCCAATTTTTTCTTTTTTTTATTTTTTTTATTTTTTTTAGATCTTTAATGAACTCATCGAAGAGAAACGATGGCCCAAAACCTTAGTCGAACAGGCTCAACATTTCTGCAAGCACGATGAACGATAGGAAATGATCAAGGTTTCTCAATTTGGAATTCAAACTGAGAAATCTAATTTTTTTTTGTTTTTTTTTAGATCTTTAATGAACTCATCGAAGAGAAACGATGGCCCAAAACCTTAGTGGAACAGGCTCAACATTTCTGCAAGCATGATGAACGATAGGAAAGGATTAAGGTTTCTCAATTTTGAATTCAAACTGAGAAATCTAATTTTTTTTTTGTTTTTTGTTTAGATCTTTAATGAACTCATCGAAGAGAAACGACGGCCCAAAACCTTAGTCGAACAGCCTCAACATTTCTGCAAGCACGATGAACGATAGGAAAGGATCAAGGTTTCTCAATTTTGAATTCAAACTGAGAAATCTATTTTTTTTTGTTTTTTTGTTTTTTTAGATCTTTAATGAACTCATCGAAGAGAAACGATGGCCCAAAACCTTAGTCGAACAGGCTCAATATTTCTGCAAGCACAATGAACGATAAGAAAGGATCAAGGTTTCTCAATTTTGAATCCAAAATCCAATTTTTTTTTAAAAGAGAAAGAGTGGAAATAAATTCAAAGAATTAGAAATTCCCAAAAAATCTCATCTCATTTTTTTTCGATGCGGAATCCAACATAGGCCACCAATTAGAAAGTAGCCAAGGAATCAAGAAAAGACGTATAAGCATAGAGGAATAGATATGATATGCAAATATTTCATTTCTAGCATCGTGTTCTCAAATGAACAGGTCCCACCAGGTGTGCCAGCTTGATGGACCAGCGCCATTCTATTCTGTTCTACTGAGGTCGGCGGACGTGGGAGTCCGTTTGGGTCCGACCCTTTTGTAACCGGGGGGCAGAGGGGTGCATCAACATTTCTTTTGTGTGGGTGTGCTAGATTTTCTATTTTACTTGGAATTGCAAGTGGTGATCCGGAGATCAACCTTCGCAAGTAAAAAGGAAATCAACTTCTTTCAAGTTTTTCATTGCACATATATTTAAGAAAAGAGACATATTCTTGATTTGCCGTGAAAGGCGATTTTTTGGCATTTATAGCCGATTTTTGGCGTTTATAGCCGATTTTGACGTTTATAGCCGATTTACAATCCTTATCAATAATGAAAGACAAGAGTTGTGATTTTTGTCTCTTTTGAAAAAATACAAACTACAATGAAAAGCAAGAAAAGGAGGATCTAACTTCTCAGGAGATTGTGGGGGACCCGTTCAGATTGACGGTCGCAAGCCATATGTGGACTTCGCCATCATCCACACAGATGAGAACAGAGGATGCTATTGATTCGCTTGGCTTGGCTATAACCTCAGGTTTTTAGAGGACAAAGACCAAAAGGAGGTCCTATGTCCAATAAAAAACCAAGTAGACGGGCCGAAAAGCCACGTCTAAGCCATTGGAGGCAGAAGGAGAAGGCAAGGACCTTAGGGGGGGGGGGGGGGGTACCCCCCCAAGGGACTTTTGTCACCTTGTAGCGGTGGTTGGTGTAGAACTTCTGCAGAGTTTTCTCTCTTTTCTTTCTCTGGATTTCTGTGCTTTTTTTCTGATCTGGGATCTGTCTTGTTTTTCCGATGATCTCTGTGATTTTTCCGATATGGAATTCTTTAGAATGCTCTCCTATTTATAGGCTTTTAGGTAGCTATTTAGGAGAATTTATGAGCCTTAATTGTCATAAAGCTACATAAAGGGAGGTGTTACAAGATTGAATTCTTTATTTTGTAACTCCTTTTTCTTGGCTTCTGATTGGCCGGAGGAGATTGAGGGCTTTTAATCGCCTTTAATCGCCATGATGGGAGGAGTTTCATGGTTTAAATGTCATGAATCTCTTGACTTGTAACTCCCGGATGCTTGCTTCTGGTTGGGCCATCCAAAGAAATGGATTAATGACTGTAATAAAGCTAGTCAATTAATCGCATTAAGTGGTCGCCAAGCAGTTGAAGAGTCGCGGGCCGTGCCGCATCTTTTGGGATTCAACTGGTGATGATCAATGATGGATCTTCATGTAGATCGGCATCAAATGACCTTGTAACTTCAGGTATTGGTTGCCAATAGCGGGTCGGTGCCATCTGTCCTGTCGATTTCTTGATCGGTCGGGTAGAAAGCACACTTTTTTTTGGTTGATCGGTAGGCGATCAATGTTGATTTCGATTCTCTTGATGATTGACCCGTGTTTTTGACGGATGTCAGAGGATTTTGTGTCTCAAAAGTATGAATCTTGGAAAATCAGAGGAGTCGGACGCTTCGAATCGCGAAGAAATGGCGAAAAACGGAGTTTCCGGGGCCCTCCCGGCCATCTCGGGCGCCAGGGTCGCAGGGGTCTGCGACCCTGGGGGGTTTTCCCCCCTTTTGTCCCGTTTTGTGTCTGATTTTGCTGTTTTTCGATTCTTTTTTTCTTCTGTATTTTTCCTTGACATTTTTTACCATTTATTGGCCTGATTTCCCTGTAGAAAACCTGATGAGAATCCTTGCATTTTGTTTTGCAAAGTTTCTAATTTTCTGAGAAAGCCGAAGACTTTTTCACGCAGACCTGCCAATTTTCCGTCAGAAGCTGAAACTAGGCTAAACGATGTCGGAATGACCTGAAATTTGGGGTGAAGCCTGCTGAGCAATAAATAAGACAACCATAGGCTTTTGTTTGAGTTTTGAAGCCGTTTGGGGTCCTATCACCAGTAGACTTGCTTTTGTCGAGATGAAGGAGTCATTTTAAGATGATCCATAGGCTCTGTCTTGGAAACCATGGTCCCGGGGAGCTTCGCTGCCGAGAGGCCTGATTTGGCTTCCGAGCGTCAAAGTATGGTCAAATGTTGTCGAAATGACCTGAAATTTGACGTGTAGCCCTTTGTAAGCATTTTGAAGCCGTCCATGTGCTCTATCCGATGAGTGATGGCCTCGGTGGGCCTCGCCGTCGAGAGGCTTGATTTAGTTGTTCGAGGGTTGATGTAGGGTCAAACGTTGTCGGTTTGACTCGAAACTTGACGTGGAGCCTTTTGGATGTATTTTGAGACCATCCATCGGCCCTGATCGAAGATTTGGTGTCTCTGACGCTTTCGCCGCCGGGAGCTCCTTTTCAGCTGCCGGATAACCGAAGTTAAGCCAAATGATTTTGAAATGGCCCGAAACTTCTTGTGTACTCCGCTTTTGGTTGTCTTGAAGGATCTTGCAGTTTTTGTTTGATTCTGACAAGATTTGATTTTTTTGGAAGTAGCATTGCCTATTTATGGCAGGTTGCGACTTCATCTAGCTTTTTGGATCTTGAAGAGGCAAAGTGACATTTTTGGTGTCAACACACACGACTTGCGACAGTCAATCTGAACGAGTCCCCACAATCTCCAGAGAAGTTAGATCCCCTTTTCTTGCTTTTTATTGTAGTTTGTACTTTTTAAAGAGACATAAAAGAAACCACAATTCTTGTCTTTCCTTTTTTATAAGAATCGTAAATCACCTGTCACGGCAAAAATCGCCTTTCTTGATAAAACATATGCAAATCGCCTTTCACGGCATTCAAAACAAAACATGTCTCTTTTCTTAAATATATGTGTAGTGAAAAACTAGAAAAAAGTTGATTTCCTTTCCAACTTGTGAAGGTGGATCTACGAACCACCACTTGTCAATTCAAAGTAGAGTAGAAAATCTGGCATACCCATACAAAAAAAAGTTGATGTCCGCTAACCCCGGCAGTCCCACGAGCGAAAAAGCGAGACCATCAATGTTCGAAGAAAACAACATATGCAAGTCTTTGCATCGCAATTAGAGGGACTTGACAAAATTGGATTTATAGATACCGATGCTAAGAATCACAGTATGGATGAAAAAGAAAAGAAAAGGGGCTAGATGGTCAGTTGTTATTTCAGCTCTTTGAAAACTGCAAAGAAATGAGCAGTGGTTTTACATATACCATTGAGCGAGATGTAGATAAAAAGATAACATGTTTTTTGGGCAAACGGGGCTTTCCATTCGGCATACAAAACTTTTGGTGATGTTGTAACATTTGATACAACATAATACAAACTGTTATGAACATCATCTTTGTTTCATTTGTAGGTTGCAACTATCACGGTCAGACAACATTATTTGGATGTGGGTTCTTACCAAATGAAAAAACTGAGTCATTTGAGTGGTTGTTTAACAAATGGCTTGTAACCATAGCATTTAATCCACCAAGAGGAATTATAATAGATCAAGATTTGACAATGACTAAGGCCATAAAGAATGACATGCCGAACACATGTCATCGGTATTCCCTATGACACATTTTGGATAAATTGCCATCAAGTTTAGGAGGGGTCCTAATACACAACGAGGGCTTAATTGATGAGATAAAAAAGTGTGTTCATAACTCTGACACTTCTTCTCACTTTTAGAGTTCTTGGATTTAGATCATGACAGAATATAAGCTTATGGATAATGATTGGTTGGCGGATATATTTAGGATTCGTAATATGTGGGTTCCGGCATATTTAAAGCATAATTTCTTTGCTTGCATGTCAACTACTCAAAGGAGTGAAATCATGAATGCATTTGTAAAGCAAAGTCCATAAGCATAAACTAGTTTTCATTTTTAAATAAATTCTTTGAAAACAAAAAATATATTGGATTTCGGTCAGATTCTCAGTCACCTGTCGGTTAGCCGAGGTGTATGTCGGCTAACCGACACCTGACTGAAGGCTGACCGACAGATCTTAGAACAGAAATTGCAGCTCTCAGGAAATGGAATGGAGGGGGGGTGTCGGTTGGTTGTCGGCTAGCCGAAATGGATAGTTCGGTTAGCCGCAAGCTGACCGACGAACTCCTGACGCGATGCAGCTCACGGGAAATGGAACCAACAGACTTCAGTTGGCTGTCGATTAACCGAACTTGGCAGTTCGGTCAGCCGACAGCTGACCGACGCCTAACCGACAATGCACGAACAGTGCATTTCAAGTCAGATTTCAACATTTTTCTTCCCTTCTTCATTCCCATTTCTGAACCACCTGTACTCCCCAAGCCAGCATGCTTTCCAAGGGATAAAAGCGAATGGGAAGGAAACTCAGCATGAGGTCTCACCTCTGCCGTGTCAAAACTAGTTGTAGAAGTCCCTACCTCCGGATCAATCTTTGGCACCCCTTGCTCTGGTTCTAAAGAAGGTGATGGGATCTCTCCTGTCACTTCACAACCGCCAATGAAACACAAAAAGGTATGAATATGATATTGTTAAAAAATCATTATCATTAGGGTTATCACTACAAAGTACCTTCTTTGACGGCTAGCAGAATACTCTCTTCCTCCTTGAGCTCATCCGAAGCATCATCAACATTTGCATCCATGGATGGTTAAAAGTCATCAGAATCCTGTGGCAAGTCAGCTGACAAAAAAAAATGTTAGCAAACGACGACACAGACACATAAAAGAAAAGCAAAAGAAGTCATACAAGTCGGTGATTCTAGAATCACTCCAGAGTCCCTTGGTCCTTCTTCAAGTGCCACAACCGAAACGGAAAGAGAAAGAGGAAGAATCATACCTTAACTGACGGTCTCTTCTCCTCGACTTCTCTTTTCCAGAGGCTTATCATCATTCTCATTGATGGTGAGAGAGACTTCCAAATTAGGAGAGTCTTCATCCCGTCACTTGCGATGCTGACTCCTCTTCCTCTTACTTATGCGGGTTGGTTTTTTAAAAGAATCGGCCCCACTGTCAAAGTCAAGCTTCCCGCTTGACCCCTCATAGGATGGTATGCTCCTGTCAGTAGAATCCACGAAAGCTCCCCTTTGTGCCGCTTGCATCCAAGCGTCAAGCACAGCTTCCTCCTTTTCTAGCTGCTCTAAGGCCTCGTCAGGTACTTCCCAAACAGCTTCAGAACCGATGATGCCCTACTCACCGAGAAAGCCTATCTTATGCTTCTCTCCAGAAAGGAAGGCCAAAACTTCCTCTAGCCGAACGCCATCCAACTTCCCAAAGCCTTTTCCGGAAGACAACTTTACATTAAGCTCTTTTTTGGAAAGCCCCCGGTACGCCAAAAAGCTTTCCACGAACCACTTCATGAAGCCGGCAGTCCGGAAAGTCGACAGTCAGGATAAGAAATCATGGCAGTAGTGTCTTCAGCACTATAAAAAGCCCACTCATTTCTACCGTCCTGCAAACCTCCAAAGCGCTTCACCATACTCGAAGGCGCTCCAACAATGCCTTGAGAAAAGCCCAACTACAGCGCAAAACGGGAAGGTACATATGGCTGGATGTCAACGAAAAGATGTCTGCAGTACACCATTATGCCGACACGTATGCTGAAAAGCCACTCCCTCTCTGCATTTGTCAATGGGGAATACCTTCCCGACCTAGCCTTGGTGGAGTCACGGGAGGCACCAAAATCCAAAGCCTTCTTCCGCAACTCCAGAGAAAGCTTCACTGAACACTGCCCCATCTTGACGTCCCTGAACCGTCGAATCCTCATGCGGGCAAACAAAAGAGATTTGAATACGGTTTTACCCTTAGCCAATCGAATCATAAGAGGATCATCATCCTGTGCAGCACCCAGCTGGTGGAAGCCAAGACAATGGAATACATACCACGAGTAAAAGATGTGGGCTGAAAATACCCTATTTATAGGGAGCCCGAGCCGAACCAACAGAGCAGCAGCCTGTAGTTCGGTACACAAATAAGAGTAAAGAGCAGGCACCAAAGCAAGCTGCTCTCCGAACGCCATCTGACAAGCCGGATAAATACAATGTGACCTGATGTGCGTTCTATCTCCACCAGCAAAGACAACCTCACCTAGCCAGTAAGTGAGGTAAACAGTGAGATCTCTCTGCAGTGCAATGTCAGAACAAATGGTGTCTGTATTTGGAAAGAAATCCCTTAATTCTTCTCGCATGGCCGATGTCTTCTTTGAACCCGGATCCTTAGCCCTGGCTTCCCGGGTCGTGCTATCAGAAGACTCCTGTCGTCAAAGAAATTGGGGAACGAAGAGCTGAAACTCTTCCAACTGCTGGATCTGACTTTCGACCCTCCATCTCCTTCAAAAAATCATAGAAGGCGACAAGCTGAAAGTACAGAAGCTGAAACTCCTCAGACTGCTCCTCAGACACTGTCGATGGGCATGAACTCTGCATATAGTTTTCCAAGGATAAGCAACCCAGAAATGGCACTCAGCTCCTTCAAAGAAAAACCAAACTCACCATTCGTGACAACGAATGTGTTGGTTTTTGGAAGGAACGACTCCAACATAGCCATGAAGGCCTCGTCGGAAAAGATCACGGTCCCCCTAAAAGCACGGACCGCATCAAAGATCGTGACTTCCTTCAGAACGGTGCCACCAATCAGAAGGACGCGATTAGTCCATGACTCCCAATCGGAGTCAGCACTGAAACGGCCACGAAGTCAAAAAAGCTTCACCCGATTGCTGCCCTGTCGCGACCCCGGACCGGGACTAGGGGAAAAGAGGCCGAGTCCGGGATCGGGACAGAGGTGGGGGTGATGCCGCGCCACGTGCATCTCTTTGGCTACACCGCACACGAAATTAAAAGAACATTTATCCGTGCACGTGATTTCCCATAGGGTTCCGCGGTGAGGATTATGTTTACACATCATCTCACATGTAATCATATCAAACACATTCTCAAGATTGCGGAAGCGTGTAGCAAACCATACTAATACCATTCAAATCCATAAACAAGACTGATTTATGGTTAACATGACAAGATATCAGAATGAGCAATGATCATAAGCATATTTCCCCAAAAGTAAAGTTAAGTATATTTACAAAATATCAGTTGATTAATGCCCCAAAATAACGGTCAACAAAGACCGTACAACCAAATGAAACCTAAAATAAAGATATCATAAATTCCCAAAGTGTATCGTTCTCAAGGCAAGGCCGAATGTCTACATGACATCATCGGCTTGCCACTCAATCACTCGCTGCGGTTCACCGACCGCCTCCTCCGGCTCCTCCTCAACGGCAATAAGCTCGGGACCTGAGTACCAAAATAAATGGATCAGACACGATGGTCTGGCAGGTGGGTGAAAAGATATAACAACAATTCAAAACAATGATGCCTTTAGAAACATAGTAGAATCTAGATAAACAATAAATTTTCATAAAAGAATGATGCCTCATGTAAAAGAGATACGTATGCGATAAAATCACGCAGAGGTACCAATGATTCGGGGACTAACAAGATGGCAACCACACAAAGCTAAATCCTCTCTCACAAAAGTGATAAGAGCACATCGGGACATTGACCTCAGTCACACGAAGTGAGGAGAATCAACGACGTTGACCTTAGTCACACGAGGTGAGGAGAATCAACGATTTTTTTATATAATAAATACATATAATACTCTGCGGGAGCACGGTAGCGAACCGGGTATATCGGGGCGAGGCGGGAACCATGCTGCAGCGGGTATAACTGAAGGGGGATAGCCAAACCGGTGGATCAAACCGATAAGGTTATCCAAGCTTAGTGGTGCCGACTCATAGGTAACATGCGAAAATCAAAACAAATAAATACACATAACGGGGCGGGAACTCATAGGTACAAAACGTATAAAAGTCGGGATGGGTCTAAACAAATTAACAACATGGTAACACAATGTTCTCGGTTCGAGAGTACTCATAATCACGATTGAAATCTCAAAATAGGGGATTGATTGAAAATCAAATACAAATAGTTCCCAATATCTTTACAGGCTAACAAAAGGGTTTTCTAGAATTGAATCAGTGCGAATAGGGTCCCGTATGTCGGTTATGATGAAATTTTGGTACTCTTTAAGAGTTAGGGACATTCCGGGTCGTTATACACATTGGTCAATCTAGAAAACCTCATGGAATCTCCATGATGAGATTTCTCCTTCTTCCGAACTTCATATAACGCCTTACATGGCATTGGGGCTCCATATGATACCTCCCCAAGCCTAAAAATAAGTTTCAAACCCTTAGGCATTGACCCATGACAGACAGGCAGTTCGCTCGAGCGAACTGGGAGGTTCGCTCGGGCGAACAGCTCTCTGTTTGGGGTTCGCTCGAGTGGACTTTAAGGTTCGCTCGGGCGAACAGCTCTCTGTTTGGGGTTCGCTCGAGCGGACGTTAAGGTTCGCTCGAGCGGACCTGCTCAGATTACGTTGGATCAGGTTGGCTCGAGCGATCAGAGGGGTTGGCTCGAGCCAACGAGGTTCTGTGACGGGTTCGCTCGAGCGATGTGTCACGGTCGCTCGAGCGAACTGTCCAGAAACTCATTTCTGAGTACAGTCCGTTCCTCCCTTTTCTCCCCCTTTCATTATCCTTTGGGCATCCTTTTATACATACAATTAAGGGTCTCAAACCTTCCTTTTAACCCATTCATTTGATCATCAACTCCTCTAACAATCATTCCAATAAATCATTCATCTCTCCATCACTTCCACTTCATTCGATGCAAGACATCTCCATTAGATGAAAATCCATAAATGATCATAAATGATCTAAAAGCAAGACAATAAAACATATGTTCTTCAAGAGAATTATAAGTAGTCTAATATCATGCATGTTTCCAAAAATCATGAAAACTCATAAAGATGACTTGGGTAAAAGCAATAAATGAGGGTTCAAATCTTTAATAGCAAGAAAGCAAGAAATAAATCCATTCATCCACTTGCCTTGGGTCCAATGCAAATCAATTTGAGCTCTAGACACCTCTTAAGTCCACAATCAAACACCTATGCACAAAACCCCCAAATCCAAACCCTAAATTATCAAAATCCAAGTAAAACAAGACGAAATTTTCCAATAAATGAAATGGAGTTTCCCTAGGGCTAAACAAACAAGATTATAAAACTTTTAGGAAAATCACTTACAAAGAAGTTCTTCAAAAGGCAAGGTGTTGTCCAAAGGAAGTCTTGGAGTGGGCGGTTTTCTTCAAAAATGGTGTCAAGGCGAAGCCCTTGAGATGAGGAAGAATATTATAGCCTCTAATTTTCCATTAGCACTAGCTTAGTGGGGGATTGAAGATGAAGAAGCAAGAAAAAGGGTAAGGGAAAACCCTTAGGGCTGGGATTTCTCTTCTCCTCTAGGGTTTTTGCCAGAAATGGAAAAAATGAAAAAGAAGCTTTCTATATATAGTAAGTGAGGATGGGGCCCACAACTTAAAAGACTTCTCGGGCTCAAAACATGGTTTTCGGGGCTTCAAACGAATTCGACGAAGAAGACAAAGTTGATCGGCAAAATTTCTAGTTTCCAAAAAGTATATATTCTGCACATTTTGATGACATTGAAATCGGTGTCCAGATTTTGGGTAAAAAGACCATTTTGCCCTCAATTAGTGAAAAATCGGGTTTAAGGTCCTCAAATGAAAACGATGTCATCATGGAAATTGTAGGGATTAACAAGATAAGTCCAATGGGGTTAAAAACACGATTCTTGGAAATCATCGATAAACCCCCAATCTCACACAATTCATAACAAGAACCCCCAAAGGGTCCCGCAAGTAGCAAGGCTCTCAAAATTCCCCAAAGCTATAATAAAAGCTATTCTAATCCCCAACTAATCCAAAAACTACTAAACACACTTAAACTAAAACACAACTTAATCAACTCTAAATGAGGTCTCTCGGGTCGGGGTCTTACATGCCCTCACCGCTGAAAATGCCAAGGCCCACCGATCTCAAATCGATAGACGGATAATCAGAGCCCAAGTAGCCGCTGGCCGGCATCAACATGTCCAAAAGGGCTGGCAACTTCTCCGTGTATCCGGAAGGACCGCCAACAAAAGTCCTGGTCTTGATCACACTTGTCCTTTTCACCCAGCTTGGAGGATCTTCCCTCTTAGAGCACGTGGGAGAAAGGCTCGTGATCGAGATAGTACAATCAAACGTCGATCGGGTAATAACGTCCTCTCCTCACCACCAGCTGTGTAAGAGAACTGAAAACATCTTCTCTAGTATGTCATGTCATTAGGGACTGCATCACCAAAGAAAAAGGTAGCCTTGGGCAACATCCTCTGATCGTCATTGACCCAAGGACGGTTTCTTGCCATGATCTTATAGAACTCCTCACCCTTAAGAGCAATCAGTCGCTGCCTCATCTCATCTTTGTTGAGGGAGCCGCACTCTTCCAAGTTTTTCTCAACATACTGGACCTTCTCCCAGGTCTGCTAAACGGCCACATTAGAAGATCTAGCAGATCTCCGCTGGTAACAGGCTCTTTACTCTTGTTCGTTCTGGAGGAACCACCTGCAAAGGTTGGAAAAGAAAAAGATCATCAGCAAAATGACAAAATTTTGCTAAAAGAAAATTTGGCAAAAATTTGGCATGATTCTGGGGCAGTTACGAAGAAAAGGGAAACACCCCGAAAGAAATAGAAAGCTTGACGATGAGCTCAACATTGCTGGGAGCTCCAAAACTCCAGACTTTCAAAGCCTCTCAAATCTCCGCAAAATCAGGAAGGGCTCAACATTGCTGCGAGCTCAAAATTTCAAAAATTTGCAATGATTTTCAGGTATGTGCTATCACATCATGCTCCCAATTCAATTTACAAATATCATGCATAGAAAGTAAATTGTCATGCATTAGATGCTAGAAAACCATTGACAAAAGTTTGACCAATTCCAACCCAAATTGGTCAAAACCAATCAAACTTTGTCTAAGCCAAAACTCATGTTGGCTTAACCTAGAAATTCTAGCCTTTTATTTGATGCATAAAAAAAAATGAATGAACATCTTGATTTGCGTAAAAACGCATTATCATGGTGAGCGAAAAAAAAGAAAGAAACCTCAAAACAAAAAAAGAGAGGGGAAGCAAAAAAAATAAAAAACGACTAGCCCACAGGCCGTGGCCACTTGGCGGTACGGCCAGATCCGTACGGTCTAGCAAAAAAAAAAAAAACCACATGAGAAAAAAAAACGTGTCAAAAAAAAAGAAAACACGTGAAAAATAAAAAAAAAAGAAAAGAAGAACTTTCTTTTTACCATCCTATTTCTACAATGGAGTTTTCTTGAAAAAGAAGACTTACTTGAAGCCATTGATGGAGAAGAAGAATAAAACCTTAAAGATTCTTGAAGAACTCTTGGTCTTGAAGCACTCTTGAGAATTTTGCAAAAGAAAGCATTAAGAGCAAGAGATCCAACCTCCCTTTGCTTTTATAGAAGAGAGCAAGCCAAAGGAGGAAACAAGGAGAAAAGAAAGGAGGTAACTGCTACAAATTAGCAACCTTCCCAAAAGAAAGAAATTAGGAAGTTTCTTTCAAATTAGGAAGTTTCTTTCCAAAAGAAAGATACTTTGAGGGATTATCTCTCAAAAGAAAGGAGTTAGAGAGATTTTCTCCCAAAAAAGGGGATATGAGATATTCTCTCCCAAAGAAAGATATTTTGAGATATTCTCTCCCCAAATTAAGGGAACATGAGAAATTCTCTCCAAGTAAGGATATTTTTAGATATTCTCTATCCAAAGGAGATATTTTTAGATATTCTTTACAAAAATGACACCACATGAGATCTAAGCCATCTTAAAAGCTTAAGTTCTCATGGGTTAGCCCACATGAGCCAGGTTTGACCACCAAGCCACTAAAATAGGCTTTTAGTCAAAGAAAAATCCCTCTTACCAAGAGCATACAAAAATGGTTACATGCCTCTTTTGAGTTGATTGGACCATACAAAACAAAAAATCCAAGCCTCATGAGTTTCCAAGATCCAAATCATCCAACCTCATGAACCAAATTAAGTCAAAATCTTGAAATTGGCATTTCACAAAAAAACAAATCCTGGTCCCCTAACTTGCCACATACAGCTTGTTAGGTCACAAGGCCAAAACCAAAAACCAAATTATGACCTACTAGCTTACCACATACAGCTTGTCAGGTCACAAAGTCAAAGTCCAAAAACCCAATCCAAATCCCTTATGTCATTTTCAAAACTTTGCCTTGAGATGGTACGTGATCCTTTCACTACCATAAAATTCCCCTGGAAACTCAAAAGGCTACTTTACCCAAAGAAAAGTGCCCAAAGACTCTTAGTCAAGTCAAAAGCTCTCCTTCAAAAGTTCTCTTCGAGGCACATCGACTACAAAAGTTAAGCAACTCGTCACTGTACCTTGAGGGGGCATTTGTTGACACCAAAAATATCACTTTGCCCCTTCAAGATCAAAGAAGCTACATGAAGTCGCAGCTTTCCGCAAAAGGGCAATGCTACTTCCAAAAAATCAAATCTAGTCAAAATCAAACAAAAACTGCAAGATCCTTCAAAACAGCCAAGATATGAGTACACATGAAGTTTCGGGCCATTTCAAAATTGTTTGACCTAAATTCGCTCCTCAAGCAGCTGACTAGGAGCTCCCGACGGTGACAGCATCCAAGACATCAAATCTTCGATCAGAGCCTGTGGATGATCTCAAAATACCTCCAAAAGGCTCCACATCAAATTTCAGGTCAACCCAACAACGTTTGACCCTCCATCAACCCTTAAGCAGAACAATTAAGCCTCTCGGTGGCGAGAATCACCAAGGCCATCACTCATCAAACAGAGCACATCGGCGGCTTCAAAATGCTTACAAGGGACTACATGTTAAGTTTCAGGTCATTTCGACAACATTTGACCAGACTTTGACTCTCGGAAGCCAAATCAGGCCTCCCGGCGGCGATGCACCCCGGGACCATGGTTTCCAAATTAGAGCTAATGGATTGTCTCAAAATGACTCCAATAGGCTCCCTGCCAAAATTCATGTCAATCGGACATCAATTGACCACACTTCAGAGCGCGACATCTTCTTCCCGATAAAATCAATTCTACTGGCAACAGGTCCCCACACGGCTTTAAAATTCAAACAAAAGCCCACAGTTGGTCTTATTTATTGCTCAGGAGGCTTCACCTCAAATTTTAGTTCATTCCGACATCGTTTGGCCTAGTTTTGGCTTCTGACGGCAAATCGGCAGCTCTACGCAATAAAGTCTTCGGCTTTGCCGGAAAATCAGAAACTTTGCACTCCAGTATGTAAGGATTCTCGTCAAGTTTTCTACAGGGAAACCAGGCCTAAATGTATACAAAAATGTCATACAAATCGACAGGACAGGTGGCACCGGCCCACTGTTAGAAATCAATGTCTGAAGTTGCATGGTCATCCTATGTCGATCAGCATGAAGATCCATCGATGATCATCGCAAGAAGAATTCCAAAAGACACGGATGGTCCGCGACTCTTCAACTGCCCAGACGACCACTTAATGTGGTTAATTGACCAGTTTATGCAACTTATTACGGTCACTGACTCATTATTTTAGACGGCCCAATCAGAAGCAAGGAAAAAGGAGTTACGAGTCCAAGCAATCATGGCATTAAATCCATGAAACTCCTCCCATTATGGAGATTAAAGGCTCCTAATTCTCCACCAGCCAATCAGAAGCCAAGGAAAAGGAGTTACAAAATAAATGAATTAAAACTTGTAACTCCTCCCATTATGGGGTTTTATTACATTTAAAGCCCATAAACTCTCCAAATGGCTACCAAAGGCCAATAAATAAGAGAGCATTCCAAGAAGAACAAATCCCGAAATCCAGACGAAAAATACATCAGAAAGTTTCACAGAAAAGAAAAAACTCTACTGAAGTTCTACATAAACCACCGCTACAAGGTGACAAAAGTCCCTTGGGGGGTACCCCCCCCCCCCCCCCCCGACAAGGTCTCCATCTTCTCCTTCTGCCTCCAATGGCTTAGACGTGGTTTTTTAGCCCGTCTACTTAACTTTTTATTAGACATAGGACTTCCTCTTGGTCTTTGTCCTCTAAAATTCTGAGGTTTAAGCTGAGCCAAGCGAATCAAGAGCATCCTCTGTTCTCATCTGCATGGATGATGGCGAAGTCCACATACGACTTGCGACCGTCAATCTGAACGAGTCCCCCACAATCTCCTGAGAAGTTAGACCCTCCTTTTCTTGCTTTTCATTGTATGTTGTATTGTTTAAAGAGACAAAAACAATCACAACTCTTGTCTTTCACTATTGATAAGAATTGTAAATCGGCTATAAATGACAAATATCGCCTTTTATGGCAAAACAAATGAAATCGCCTCTTACGGTTAGGGGTGTTCACAGGTCGAAACCCGCGGGTTTCGGGTGGACCCGACCAGTTTTTTTGTGGGTGAAAACCCGGCCGCCCGAACCCGACCCGTTTGCGTCACGGGTCAGTCGGGTTACGGGTCAGACGGGTCACGGGTTCAACGGGTCAGGGGTCTACGGGTCACGGGTCGAGTTCGGGTCTTTTTTTTTTCATGTAGAAGACCGAATTGTTTATGAAAACAACTTTCAGATAATTGTTAGAGAACTAAAAGTGATTAGATGTAAAAGTAAAAAGTGGTTGCGGTTGTTTGCTGGCCTTCTTTTGTACCATGGGTAGAGGTGTACAAAAAAAAGTAGTTTGACCGGAAACCCACGTCCAATTTCAACTACTAATTACTGTCATCTTGACAATTAATTTAGTGGTCACCAATTAAATGATTAAATACAATCAACAAGATATTTTTTTTTGCTGAATGGTTAATTTGTATTGAAAGAAGAGAGAAGGGCTAGAAGCCCCCAAAAATACAAAAGACTGCACAAGACAGAAACAGCCCAAAAACCCAACCCACACTGATAATTACATAGGAACCTTCAAAACAGGGAAAAGGCAGCAGAGACAGGAGGAGCTGCAGATCGCCGAACTGAGGTGACCGAACTTCACCCAAGAGAAGAGAGCTTGGAGCCATCGACCTACTGAGGACACTGAAAAGGAACTTGCAACAGAGAAACAGGCAGCAGCAGAAGCTCAGTCTTCTAAGAAGGGAGGCTACCAGATTGGGAAAACATGCTCCAAGCATTAAACAGGGAGGGAAACCAGCAACCAACTTATGAGGAATGAGAGAGAGCTAGGCACAGAGCTGTGTCTCGACCAACCTTGCTGAATATCCTGGAGATGCAGAAATAGCTCGGGAGCCAGGAGGTCATACTAAACCCAGGCCGGACTGAGGAACCAATGAGTGGAGCAGGAATGAGCGCCTCCAGCAGTCGACTCAAGCAAGGAAAAAACCTCTGAGCATGAAGGAAGCTGTCCTCTAAGCTTATAAACAGATCCATATAGCAGGCACAGGGAATCCAAGAGGAGGAATAGAGAGGCTAGGAGATGAACTATTGTCAAAAGTTGTTGTTAGACAAAAAATGTATAAACAGCTGAAGAGTCCTGCCAGAAAAAGGTTTGATGATTGAACTGAGAGAGGAGGAGAGAATCTCTTTCAGAAGTGTCTTGACCTTCGTCTGAGAGGCTCTTAAATTCCTGTGAATTTGGTCATTTCTACATTTCCAAATAACATAAGTAGTGGAGAAGAAGATGGAGGAGATTCCAAGCCTTGCTATCCTGTCACAGCTAGATGAGAGTCTCTGCCAAATTGTTGAAGGAGAACTAGGGGCTGCACTGTTTACACCTGCTGCTTGAAGAATCCATCTCCATTGGCCAGAGGCGAAGGGACAGAGGAAGAAGAGGTGAAGCGCTGTTTCAACACTCTGGTTGCAGAGACAACACCTGGAAGCTAGACTGATTCCTGTGGCTTGAGCCCGGTCATTTGTAGGAGTTTTGCAATGCATCAGACGCCAGGCAAAGAAGGACACTCTCGGACTAATGAGGTGGTTCCAAACCAGGGGAGCCCAGATTTTGTGGGGCTGAGAGTGTCTAATTAACTGCCAAGCTTCTTTGAGAGAGAGGTCTTTCCCTGGGTGGCTTTTCCAATAGATGGAGTCATCTTTTGCAGGGTCTATTGAGATAGACTGGACGGCACTCTTTAAAGCATCTTCCACCTCTGTTTGAAGGCCTGAAGGCAAGTTCCAGGCTGATCCATCCCATAGAGTGCTGACTGTCTGATGAGGGGGAAAGGAGAAGGAGGGGAACTGTTCGGCCAGGCTTGTCTCTGAAGACCAAGAGTCAAACCAAACGTCTGCCAAGTTTCCTTTCCCTATGATCCATTTGCTGCCTTCTTGAATGATGTGGGCTGCCTTCCTGATTTTTCGCCAGACACAGGAACCAGATTTAGTTGTGGCCGAGCTCCATAAGGTTACCCTGGGGAAGTACCTCCCTTTCATCCAGTCAGCCCAAAGAGAAACTGATGTAGCAGCTGTCCATGCTAGCTTGACAAAGGAAGCTCCGTTGTGATCATGAATTCTCCTGATACCCAGACCACCCTCAAGGGTTGGAAGACACACCAAGTCCCAGCGGATCTGACTCCTCTTGGATCCAGAAGCTGCACCCGACCATAAGAAATTCCTCATTATACTTTCTAAGTGGTTTGTAACTGACTTCGGGAGAGGGAAGACCATTGCAATGTGAGTGGGTAAACTGCCCAGCACATGCCTAATCAGGATAGTTCGACCTGCAAAAGAAAGTAGCCTGGACTTCCACCCGACTAGCTTGGAGAGGAACCTATCCACCATAGAGTGAAGGTGTTGTCTTTTCGGCGTTCCTATAATCAGGGGAGCTCCGAGGTAAGAAGAAGACAGAGGATGATCCTGAAGGTTAGTGATGGAGAGGATCTGTCTTTTAGTCAACAGGCTACTCTTGCCTAAGAAAAGTTTACTTTTTGCCACATTGATGTGTTGCCCCGAGCTGAATTCGTACTTTCCTAGGAGTTGTTTAAGAGCCATCAGGCCTTTCTTGTTGCCTTTCAAGAAGAGCAGAATATCATCAGCATAGAAGAGATGGCAGGGGGTCTTTGGCACTGAGGAAAGGGGGAGAACCAGCCTAGAGGAAACCAATTTGTGAATGTTAAGGCTGAGAATTTCCTCTGCTAATATAAAGAGGTAAGGGGATAGGGGGTCCCCTTGTCTAAGACCACAATTGGAGTTAAAAAAGCCATAAGGCACTCTGTTAATTAGGACAGAGCCTTTCCCAGAGCAGACACAGGCTTTTACAAGATTAATCCAGCTATTGGAGAACCCAAAGAAGGCTAGAGCTTTAAAGAGGAAGGCCCAACTTAACTTATCAAAGGCTTTTGATATGTCTAGCTGCATACAAAGAGACCCACCTCTAGTCTTCAAGCGGAGGTATTGGAAGAGCTCATGAGCTAAGGCAATATGTTGATGGATTGATCTTCCTTTTACAAAAGCTGCTTGGTTTTGAGAGATTAAAGAGGGGAGGATGAGAGACAATCTGGAAGCTAAGATTTTGGACATGATTTTGTAGGAGAAGTTGAGAAGACTAATTGGCCTATAATCAGTAAAGGAGACTGGCGAAGTTGATTTAGGAATCAGAGCCAGAAAGTAAGCATTGGAAGCTTTGTATAGATTGCCAGAAGAGAAGAAGTGTTTCACTGCTCTGATAATTGTCCCTCCTGTGATCGGCCAAGTGGCAGTGAAGAAGGAACCAGGGAAGCCATCTGGCCCTGGGGAGCTATCCGCCTTCAAATAAAAAACAGCCCTCTTAATTTCTTCTTCATCCGGAATTCTTGTCAGGTGGAGGTTCATATCAGAGGAGACTTTGTTGCTCTCTAATTCAAAAAGGCTCTCGTCAGGATCAGGGTGACTTGACTGAGCTAGTCCTGTGAAGTGATCGACTGCCAATTGCTGGATTTGGGTTGGGTCCTCTATCCAATTACCATTGGATTGGATTTTGTCAATTCTGTTAACTGCCCCACGAGATTTTGCATAGGCATGAAAAAAGGCTGTGTTTCTGTCTCCCTCTTTCAGCCATCTCACTTTTGATTTTTGGCGCCAGTGGAGGTCTGTAATTTGGAGCCAATTGTGAAGAGTAGATTTGGCCTCCGAAAGAGCCTGGTGAAGAGAATCAGTTGGACCAGAATCCAGCCTTACTTGGATTTCCTGCACATTCCTTTCCGCCTCTTGAGTCTTGAGTCTGATGTCTCCGAAGACTGTCTTGTTCCATACTTTGAAAACCTGCTTCATAGCTTTCAGATTTTGGGCTAGCACATATTGGGGATGACCCTCTATGTCTGGCTTCCAGTTTCCCGCTACAAGACTATTGAATTCCGGGTGGAGCGTCCACATAGCTTCAAATTTAAAGGGGGCATTTGAAGGAGAGGGGCTCTGACTGTGAGAGAGAAGCAGAGGGCAATGATCAGAAGAGACCTTTGGCAGGTGGGAGAGCAGTGGATCAGACGAGATGGCTGTCCATTGGTGGTTGCATACGGCCCTGTCTAGTCTTGCTGCAACATAGCTGGTGCCTCTGCGATTGTTAGACCATGTGAACTTGTTTCCAGAGAAGCCCATGTCTTGCAGGCCCGAGGCTAGCAGCATCTGTTGGAAGTCTGTGTTTAGGCGAGAAGGTCTGAGACTCAGTTTTTCAGAGGCAGAGATGATGGAGTTGAAGTCTCCAAGCACGCACCAAGGGATATTTGAAGAAGCTTGAGAAGTTAAGTAATCCCAAAGCTCTCTTCTGCAGATATAATTAGTGGAGGCGTATATTCCAGTGATGAGGCTTTGGGTAGCATTGGCAGGGTTAGTGAAAGACAGGGTTAAGAATTGGCTGGAGAATTCCAGTAAGGTAAATTGGAAGGCAGAAGTTGTTTTGAAAAAACACCAAATGGAAGCAGCTGATTGATTGGAATTAGAGAAGAAGCCATCAAAGCCAAAGATTGACCTCAAGGAGGGAGGGGGAGAAAGGGTCTTTGGTTCCGAGAGAAAAATGATGTCTGGTGAGTGAGAAGAGATGAGATGATGGAGAGTCCTAAGGGTAGGGGAATTTGCAATTCCCCTGCAGTTCCAATAGAGGATTTTGATCATTTGGAAGTTGAGGGGAGAGAGGGAGGTCCATTTGAGCTTCTGGTCAAAGGGCGGGAGGAGGAGGCCTTTTTGTTTTTGATTTTGGTTTTCTTTCTGTTAGAGGGAGTGGCTAGGTTTGCCTCTAAGGATATTTCAGCAGGAGGTGGGGAATTTATGGGATCAGAGGAAGGCAGGGTGTGAGAGGGGGAGGGGGGGAAGGGGAGGGGAGGAGACTGCATCTGTTGGTTCTATGAAGGAGCATTTATCCAGTATGTCAAAGGGGTTTGTGGTGTCTAGTGTAGGAGCAGGAATTCTTTCTAGAACTTCCAAGAAAATCTCCTTGGGTAGCTGATCTAGTCTGGAGTTTGACTGAAGAAGATGGTCGGAAGAGGAGGAGGGATTGGGGGAGCCTGGGGGAGGGAGAGGGGGGGGAAGAGAAACAGGGTCCTTTTGTTGGTCCAAGGAGCTGCCTGGAATATAATGGTCAAGAGGGTCCACTTGGTTTGAAGCTGGAGCTGACTCAGACTCAATGGGGGGTACTGAGATTGGAGTAGGATGGTCTTGGGGACCTGGCTCTGAAGTTGGAGACTTACCCAGGATTCCCTGGCTGTTTTGGCTCTGTATAGTTGAGGATCTAGGGACAGTTTTGCAGAAGGATTCTGAGTGTCCTTGGAGAAGACAGATGGAGCATGGCAGATTTTCATAGGAGACAGAGAGGAGGACTTCCTCTTCTCCAGCTAAATCCGCCTTGATTTCTGTAGGTTTAGGTCTGGAAAGATCAATGTTAACTAGGATTCTGGCAAAGGATAGAATTTTTTGGGAGGCTGTGATGTCATCCAGTTTCAAGGGAGTTCCTATGGAGCTTGCGAAGGAGAGAAGGATGTTTGAACTCCAGCAGTGGTAAGGGATACCATATATTCGGATCCAGACTGGGTGGAGGTTTGGCCATTCTACAGAGCCTTGACCAGGGAACCAGGGGAGGAGAAGAAGTTTTCTGTTCTGCAGGCTGTGGGGAGATTGAGACAGGGCCAGGTCTCGATCTTCCTTTGAGCTAAATCTGAAGATAAAATGACCTTTATCTGTAAGGGAGATCAGGCATGGTTTAGATAGGTTCCAATGTGAGTTGGCTTGGGAGGTCAGCCATTCCACAGTCGGACTTCTTCCAATGAATTTGCCTATTGCTGCATTTGAGAAAGAGTTTTTGCTTGGCTCAATCATGGAAGAAGGAATTTTCATGACTATCTGACCATCGATTAGAGAGGAGGATGGGTAGTCTGATGGGGCTATCGGTTTTGAATCGGGGAAAAGGTCTAGCCATGAACTAGGTGGGGGCTTAGATTGTTGGACCAGGTTATGGTTGGAGACAGAGTTCAGGAGAGGAGCTAGTTGTTCTGTGGGAGGGCTGGGTGATGTAGGAGGAGGGTCTGGGGGTTTCAGAGGAGGAAGGGGTAGGGATTTACCAAAAGCTGTACTGAGGAGACCCGCCAAGTGGTTATGCAGAGTAGTTAGCTGAGCTTCATCCCATGCCTGTGAAGGAGGACGGTCTGGGATGACTGTTGAGAGCTGAGACAAGGTTTGAGACCTTGAGCTCGATGTTAAGGAGCTGATGGACTGGGCAGGATGGGTTTGTTGGGGCGATTTCGGTAGGAGTGACTCTAGCGAGTGGGCTGCCGTGGTGATTATTGGCCGAGCCGAAGTTGCAATAGGCTGGGAGCTGGGTAGAGGGGGGAAATCTGAAGAAAGAAAGGGGAAGGAAACTTCAGATTGATGGGGTTCAGTTGCAGAGGAGTTAGAGAGGATTTGGGGAGGAAGGGAGCGAAGGTGGAGGGGAGGGTTAGGGCTTGCAGACGACATTCTTCAAAGGGGGAAATTTTAATCAACAAGATATTCAAGATTCAACAAATCTAAACAAACTGATGTCAAATAGATGAAATAAGGCTTCAAAACGTACCGTGTTTTCCATGTGAGATCACCTTAATCTGTTGATAGGAATAAAATAAAAGTTCCTCGCACTAAATATATTATAGTATACATGGGCCTTGAGTTCATAGACATGAGACCAATATAATAACTCAAATATTTAGAAATTGGTCGGTGAACTACATCTAAGAGAAATTAAAACCACATCCTGACAAGTGGGCATCCCTCTTGGATTTTTATCCTTGGTCTTCTACATGAACAAAAAAAAAAAAGGTCCACGGGTCACCCAGTAACCCAACCCGTGAGACCCGTCACCCGTACCAACGGTCACGGATCGGGTCGAGCACAGAAATTTTGCGTGGAGTGACCCACCCATTGACCCATAGGTCGGGTTACCGGGTCGGGCCAGGTCGCGGTTCATTTTGTACACCTCTACTTACGATATTTCAAAAATCAATGTCTCTTTTCTTTATATGTGCAATGAAAACTTGAAAGAAGTTGATTTCATTTTCTACTTGCGAAGGTGGATCCCTGAACCACCATTTGAAATTCCAAGTAGAGTAGAAAATATGGCACACCCACACAAAAAAAAATGTTGATGCTTGCTTTGCCCTCTGGGGCGCGAAAGGGTCGTACCCCACAGACTCTCACGTCCGCCGACCTCAGTAAGCGCTAGGAGCAGTGGAAGCGCGGTCCATCACTCATGCCGTGCCCCATTGGAAGAGTAATAAAAGAACTCTATCCAATTGGAGCCACTGGGGAAGGAATCTCATCACGAGGTCTCACCTTTGTGTTGTCAGAACTGGTTGTAGAAGTCCCTACCTCCGGATCAACCTCCGGCGCCCCTTGCTCTGGTTCTGAAGAAAGCAATGGGATCCCTCCTGTAACTTAACAACCTGCCAATGAAAAACAAAAATATATGAATATGATCCTATTAAAAAAATCATTATCAGGGTTATCACTACAAAGTACCTTCTTCGAGAGCTGGTGGAATACTCTCTTCCTCCATGAACTCATCCGAAGCATCACCAATAATTGCATCCATGGATGGTTCAAAGTCGCCAGAATTCTATGGCAAGTTAGCTGACAAGAAAGCAAGCGGCACGTTAGCAAACGACGACACAGACAAAAAAAAGGGAAAAGCAAAAGAAGTCATACCAGTTGGAGATTCTAGAATCAGTCCAGAGTCCCTCGTTCCTTCTTCAGATGCCACATTTGGATTCGTCACGGCCTCATCGGCCGGAACCTCAGGCATCACCAAGTCTTCATCCTCTCCTAAAAAAAAGGCGGGGGGAAGCAAATCAAAACATGGATTCGGTACATAAACAGGAGTAAAGAGCAGGCACCAAAGCAAGCTGCTTTCCGAACGCCATCTGACAAGCCAGATAAATACAATGTGGCCTGATGTGCATTCCATCTCCACCAGCAAAGACAGCCTCACCTAGCCAGTAAGTGGGGCAAACAGCGAGATCTCTCCACAGTGTAATATCAGAACAAATGGTGTCTGTACTCGCGAAGAAATCCCTCAATTCTTCTCTCATGGCCGAAGACTTCTTCGAACCCGAATCCTTAGCCCTGGCTTCCCGGGAAGTGCTATCAGAAGACTCCCTGCTGTCAAGGAAATTGGGGAACGAAGTGCTAAAACTCTTCCAACTGATGGATCTGACTTTTGACCCTCCTTCTCCTTAAAAAAATCATAGAAGGCGACAACCTGAAAGTACAGAAGCCTAAACTCCTCAGACTGGTTCTCAAGGACGTTGTCAATAGGCTTGAACTCCTCATAGAGTTTGCCAAGGATAGCCAACCCAGTAATGGCGCCCAACTCCTTCAAAGAAAAACCAATCTCACCATTCGTGACAATGAAGGTGTTGATTTGTCGAAGGAACGACTCCAACATAGCCATGAAGGCCTTGTCGGAAAAGATCACGGTCTCCCCAAAAGCACGGACCGCATCAAAGATCGCGGCTTCATTCAGAACGATGCCACCAATCAGCAGGACACGATCAGTTTATGACTCCCAATCGGAGTTAGCACTGAAACAGCCACGAAGTGAAAAGGCTTCACCTGATTGCTGCCATCACCGCTGAAAATGCCAAGGTCCACCGGTCTCAAATCAATCAACGGATAATCAAAGCGCTGGTAGCCGCTGGCCGGCATCAACAAGTCCATATGGGCAGGTGACTCCTCTGTATATCCGTAAGGACCGCCAACAAAAATCCTGGTCTTGATCACATTGGTCCTCTTCACCCAGCTTAGAGGATCTTCCCATTTAGAGCATGTGGGAGAAAGGCTCATGATCGAGATAGTACGATCAAAAGTCGACCGGGTAACAACAGTCCTCTCCTCACCATCAGCTGTGTAAGAGAACTGAAAACATCTCCTCTGGTATGTCATGTCATTAGAGACTGCATCACCAGAGAGAAAGGTAGGCTTGGGCACAACGCTCTGATCATCCATGACCGAAGGACGATTGCTTACCATGATCTTGTAGATTTCCTCACCCTTGAGAGCGATCAATCGCTGCCTCATCTCATCTTTGTTGAGGGAGTCACACTCGTCTAAGTTTCTCTCAACATACTGGACCTTCTCCCAGGCCTGCTGAACGGCCGCATTGGAAGATCTAGCAGATCGACGAGGCATGCTGGTAACAGGCTCCTTACTCTTGTTCGTTCTAGAGGAACCACCTGCAAAGGTTGGAAAATTAAAAAAATATATCAATCATCAAAATGGCAGAATTACGCTAAAAAATCTGGCGAAATTTTGGCATGGTACCAGGGCAATTCCGAAGAAAAGGGAAACACCCCGAAAGAAATAGGAAGCTTGAAGTTGGGCTCAACATTGATGCGAGCACCAAAACTCCAAACTTGCAAAGTCTATCAAATCTCTGCGAAATTAGGAAGGGCTCAACATTGTTGCGAGCTCCGAACTCCAAAAATTTGCAAAGATTTCCAGGTATGCACTATCATCATGCTTCCAATTCAATATACAAATATCATGCATAGAAAGTAAATTGCCTTGCATTAGATGCTAGAAAACCATTAACAAAAGTTTGACCAATTCCACCCCAACTTGGTCAAAACCATTCAAACTTTGTCTCAGCCAAAACACAAGTTGGCTTGACTTAGAAATCCTAGCCTTTTATTTGATGCATCAGAAAAATGCATGAACATCTTGATTTGCATAAAAAACACATTATCATGGTGAGCAAAATAAAAAAAAAGAATAGAAAAAAAAAAAGGATTGGCCCACAGGCCACCCATGGCCACGTGGCCATACGGATCTGTCCGTAAGGCCAAAAAAAAAGAAGAATAAGAAAAAAACGTGTGAAAAAAAAAGAAAAACAAGTGAAAAAAAAAAGAAAAAAAGAAAACACGTGAAAAAGAAAGAAAAAGAAAAAGAAGGAAAAAAAAAGAGAGAAGAACTCTTTTTATCATCCTACTTCTATAATGGAGTTTTCTTGGAAAAGAAGACTTACTTGAAGCCATTAATGAAAAAGAATAAGAAAAGCTTGAAGATTCTTGAAGAACTCTTGGTCTTGCAGCACTCTTGATATTGTTGCAAAATAAAGCAATAAGATCAAGAAATCGAACCTTCCTTTACTTTTGTAGAAGTGAGCAAGCCAAAGGAGGAAACAAGGAGAAAAGAAAGGAGGTAACTGCTACAAATTAGCAACCTTCCCAAAAGAAAGATACCTTGAGGGACTGTCTCCCAAAAGAAAGCAATTAGAGAGATTTTCTCCCAAAAGAAAGGTACTTTGAGATATTCACTCCCAAAATAAAGGGAACATGAGAGATTTTCTCCAAGTAATGATATATTTAGATATTCTCTATCCAAAGGATATATTTTTAAATATTCTTTACAAAAATGACACTACATGAGATCTAAGCCATCTTAAAAGCTTAAGGTCCCATAGGTTAGCCCACATGAGCCAGGTTTGACCACCTAGGCACTAAAAGAGGCTTTCATTCACAGAAAAATCCCTCTTACCAAGAGCATACAAAAATGGTTTCATGCCTCTTCTGAGTTGATTGGACCATACAAAAAAAATCCTAACCTCATGAGTTTTTGAAATTCAAACCATCGAACCTCATGAACCAAATTAAGCCAAAATCTTGAATTTGACATTTCATAAAAAACCAAATCCCGGTCCCCTAACCTGCCACACATAGCTTGTTAGGTCACAAGGCCAAAAAATCAAAAACCAAATCCTGACCCCCTAACGTGCCACATACAGCTTGTTAGGTCACAAGGTCAAAACCAAATCCAGACCCCCCAACCTGCCACATACAGCTTGTTGGGTCACAAGATTAAAACTAAAAAACCAAACCGGCCCCCTAACCTGCTCTACATACAGCTTGTTGGGTCACAAGGTCAAAAAGAAAACTCAAAAACCCAAAATCCATATCCCTCATGTCATTCTCAAAGCTTTGCCTTGAGATGGTACGTGATCCCTTTCACTATCAGGAAATTCTCCTAGAAACTCAAAAGGCTACTCTACCAGAAGAAAAGTGCTCAAGACTCTTGGTCAAGTCAGAAGCTTTTCTTCAAAAGTTCTCTTCGATGCACATCGACTACAAAAGTTAAGCAACTCGTCGCTGTACCTTGAGGGGGCATTTGTTGACACAAAAAATGTCACTTTGCCTCTTCAAGATCAAAGAAGCTACATGAAGTTGCAGCCTACCGCAAAAGGGCAATGCTACTTCCAAAAAATTAAATCTTGTCAAAATCAAACAAAAACTGCAAGATCCTTCAAAACAGCCAAGAGATGAGTACACATGAAGTTTCGGGCCATTTCAAAATTGTTTGACCTAACTTCATTCCTCCAGCAGCTGAATAAGAGCTCCCAGCGGTGGCAGCGTCCAAGACATCACATCTTCGATCAGAGCCTGTGGATGGTCTCAAAATACCTCCAAAAGGCTCCACGACAAATTTCAGGTCAAACCAACAACGTTTGACCCTCCATCAACCCTTAACTAGTAGAATCAAGCCTCTCGGCAGTGAGAACCACCGAGGCCATCACTTATCAAACAGAGCACATGCGCGGCTTCAAAATGCTTACAAAGGGCTACATGTCAAGTTTCAGGTCATTTCGACAACATTTGACAAGTCTTTGACTCTCGGAAGCCAAATCAGGCTTCCCGGCGGTAAAGCCCCCCGGGACCATGGTTTCCAAATCAGAGCTAATGGATTGTCTCAAAATGACTCCAATAGGCTCCCTGCAAAAGCTCAGGTCAATCGGACATCAGTTGACCACACATTTGAGCGCGACGTCTTCTTCCCTATAGAATCAAGTCTACTGGCGACAGGACCCCACATGGCTTCAAAACTCAAACAAAAGCCTATGGCTGGTCTTATTTATTGCTCAGGAGGCTTCACCTCAAATTTTAGGTCATTCCGACACCGTTTGACCCAGTTTTGGCTTCTGACGACGAATCGGCAACTTTACGCAACTAAGTCTTCGGCTTTCCCGGAAAATCAGAAACTTTGCACTCCAATATGCAAGGATTCTCGTCAAGTTTTCTATAGGGAAATCAGGCCAAAGTGTGTACAAAAACGTTAGAAAAAATGTTAGAGAAGAAAGAAGCAGAAAAAACCACGAAACGGTCGAAAATCGATGACCTAAAGGGAAAAAACCACTGGCGACCCTGGCCCATGGTCGCGGCATGGTCGCAGAATTTCCACCAAAAGGGCATTTTTCGGTCCCTTTTCATGTTCTGAGATGTCCGGCCCCTATGTTTTTCCAAAAAATTGACTTTTGAGGCACGAAATCCGTCGATCTTCGTCAACATCATGGGTCCGTCTTCAAGAGCATCAAATCATCATTGATCGCTTCGAAATCACCAACCGGCCGACCAAGAAAGCACACTTTATGCCCGATCGATCGAGAAATCGACAGGACAGGTGGCACCGGCCCACTGGCAGCAATCGATGTCTGAAGTTGCATGGTCATCCAACATTGATCAACATGAAGATCCATCGGCAATCATCGCAAGAAGAATTCCAAAAGATGCGGCACGGCCCGCAACTCGTCAACTGCCCAGGCGACCACTTAATGCAGTTAATTGACCCGTTTTATGGCAACTTAATGCGGTCATTAACTAATTATTTTGGACGGCCCAATCGAAATCAAGGTAAAAGGAGTTACTGGTTAGCCATAAACACAACATTAACCCATGTAACTGTTGGGATTGGTGTATGCCCTAAAGCCCACTAGCTGCACTCTCATCTTTTTGACACTGGATATTTACTGGCTATTTAATGGAATGACTCTTTTCTCTATAAACATGTATATATGTATGGTTGTGTAAGGCCCATTGTTTCTAGTAAATGAATTAGGTGTGTAGTGGCTACACACAGATAGGTCTGATTCATGGACACTGGAAACAATAAATTTGTTCATAACTGAGAGATGGAGTTGGGCACTTCATCTTGGTGTAAGTTATAGTGAGATACTCTCCTGTATTCAGGGTGACTTACCTAGGTCACGGGCGGTCTTTTCCGGATTTATCTCATTAGTGCATATGTCATGCATTGAACAGGACCATTGTAGGTGTGATCTCTAAAATAGTACTATCACTGAGAGAGATCAAGTCACCTCATGCTACTGAGTGATCAGTGCTCTTAATCTTGAGCATTTGTTGATGAATTGACGAAGTCGAGTTCTTGTGCTTTAATTCACTATGGGTGAGATCCTTCACATGGGTCAACAGCTCTGTGTTTTGGGTGCTCGGGCTTGATCAGTTGGGACGTGCAGATGCAATAAAGAATCTATGCCATCTAATGATGGAATGATCGTCCCCTTAGAATTATCCGATTAATCATCAAAATCTAAGATCTTAGTATATGGATGTTCCATATGGATATTGAACTTGTGGGTCGCTCCCTGGACCAAGAGAATGATATCCGGATGATGATTAAGTTAAGGATATGAAGTTCTAAGGTTTAGATGTAATCGAGAAGGTTGATAGTACATCGGATAACCTGACTTAATTATGGATGTTACATAGAGGGGCATTTAGATCATTTTACTTAGTAGGTCGAAGACAACTGTCATTTTATGACGAGCTCATTTTATAATTATTATTTGTCCCTGGAGTTCAACCATAACTCTATAGTGGAATGAGTTAAGGTTAAAATGATCTTAATGTTGCTATGGGTTTAGCATGGACATTTTTGGTCATTTTGGGAGCCAAGGTCAAATATGTCTTTTGGTCCCTTCTTTAGTCACTATCCTAGATTGGCATGGTTTCCTAATATGAGGTTGAACTATTTTGGAAAAGTTTTTGACTTGTGGGCCATGGTGTGGGCCAGCCATAAAGCGGGCCCCTTGTGTAAGGTTTACATTTTTACATAGGAATCTTTACTTGGTAAATTGGTTTACCTTAGGATAAGAAATCCTACTATTATAGTATTCTAATTATTTTGTAAACAAATCATTAGAATAAGTTGCACACCCATATTGGTTGGTTGTTGATGTTAAAGAAAGCATTCTTTGTTTTCCTTTTGAACAAAAGAGAGCACTAAGTAGTAGGTGGGATTTTTTTTTCTCACTAAGTAGTAGGTGGGATTTTTTTTTCAAATTCTTCCTCATGGTTGTACAAGTTTTGTTTAGAAAAAAAGAGCACTAAGAAAAAGATAGGTTTTCTTTTCAAAATCTCCATCATGGGTGTATATGATATGTTTAAATGTATCCTTAAGTTTTCTATATAAGGAGGAAGACACCATGGAAGTCTAAGACATCTCATATGCTATGACAATCCTATGTGAGAAAATCCCACATGTCTAGCCTTCTTCTCTTCTTCATTGATGAGAGTTTCAGGTCTGAGATTTTTCCATAGATTGAAAGTTCTCAAAACTCATCTAGAAATCTAGATTAAGATCCCACCATCTTAGCCAATCAGATTTGGAAGTGAAATAGAGAAGAAGATCAAAAACTATTTTACTGCAGAAAAATTCCAGCAATGTGCTAGCTGATTGCAAGTCTAAGTTCAGCCCATTGGATCATTTATTTCAGAGACTTGAAGTCTACATATCATCAAGGTAATAGTCTTCTTGTATCTCCTTTAATTATACACTTGTTGATCATGATTCGGTGGAGTTATAATGCGATTTATATGGCTGATTTATGCTGCGTATATGCTGAAATCAGATTTGTTTTAAAAATCTGTCATGTTCTAAATCAGCCATGGGCATCTTCTGGTAGTGTTTTCCAGATCTGAATCGCGGTTTCTTTCAGTAACTCCTCCCATCATGGAGCTTAAATGCGATTATAGGCCCTTAATTCTCCATCGGCCAATCAGAAGCCAATTCAAAGAAAAGAAGTTACAAAATAAATAAATTAAAACTTGTAAGTCCTCCCTTTATGTGGCTTTATTACAATTAAAGCTTACAAACTCTCCTAGATGTGTACCAAAGGCCTATAAAAGGAGAGCAATCCATTAAGAATCGATCCCGAAATCCAAACAGAAAATCCATCAAAAAGTTTCACAGAAAAGAGAAAATACTGCTGAAGTCCTGCATCAACCACCACTACAAGGTGACAAAAGTCCCTTGGGGGTATCCCCCCCCCCCCCCCCCTCAAGGCCTTTTCATTCTCCTCCTATCTACATGGCTTAGACGTGGCTTTTCAGCCCGTCTACTTATCTTTTTATTGGACATAGGACCTCATCTTGGTCTTTGTTCTCTAAAAATCTGAGGGTAAGTCGAGCCAAGCAAATCAAAACCATCCTCTGCTTTCATCTGCATGGATGATGGCGAGGTCCACACATGGCTTGCGACCGTCAATCTAAACGAGTCCCCACAATCTCCTGAGAAGTTAGATTCTTTTTTCTTGCTTTTCATTTTATGTTGTAATGTTTAAAGAAACAAAAAAAATCACAACTCTTGTCTTTCACTATTGATAAGAATTGTAAATTGGCTATAAATGCCAAACATCACCTTTCACGGCATTCAAAAATAAACATATCTATTTTCTTTATATGTGCAATTAAAACTAGAAAATAGTTGATTTCCTTTTCTACTTGCGAAGGTGGATCTCCGGACCATCACTTGCAATTCCAAGTAGAGTAGAAAATCTGGCACACCCATACAAAAAAAGTTGATGTTCGCTTTGCCTCCAGTTACGTAAGGGTTGGACCCCACGGACTCTCACGTCCGCTGACCTCAATAGCGCCGAGCGCAAATGTGGGTCCATCAAAGATGAACCTATTGCCTCCTTGTACATATGAAAAAACCAAAAATGGTTTCCGTGTGAGCTAACCAGTCATCTGCTACTAGAGGATCTTCTTGGCCAGTAAACTCTTTTGGTCCTCTCTTTTAAAAACATTCAAATAGCACATTTGGGTCATTGTATTTGTTGTTAATAGCAATATTGAGACCCTATTGATGAGCTGGTATGGGTTCCGGTCTTCTTTCTGACACTTCTAAAAGCTGCCTCTGAACTTGTGTCAATTCTTTATCCTTCTTAGCCATTCGTTCTTGCAGTCTGATCTGATTTTCATTAGCCTTTTGTTGTTGTTTGATCATGACTTGCATGAGCTGGTGAAATTGATTCTGCATGGTGTTATCAACTAAGTATGTCTGTGATGGATCTACGCTTTCACTGTTACTGCCAGAAAGATTAGCGTTCGCTGGGTCTCTACGTGGAGGCATAGCTGCAAAACCACTTATTAGTACACAATAATTGACAAAAAAAAATACGTACCCAAATCCCACTAGACACTAAGAAATGAAAACTCTTAACAAATCCTCGCCACGTTCCTACGTTTCTAGTTTCTTTAAATTCCTTGAAACATATCTTGCTCTGATACCAGTCCAGTCACTATAATTAAATTCCCGTTGTGTGTGGACTTTTGGATGTTTTTTCAGAGAAGATTTAAGGTTTTCCATGGTCAAGGAGATTGATTTCACAATAGAGCTTATGCCAGGGACTGCTCCGATTTCTATTGCACCTTACCAGATGGCTCCGGCAGAATTGGGGGAATTAAAAGTACAGTTGCAAGAATTATTAGAAAAAGGTTTTATTAGACCGAACATCTCACCATGGGGAGCCCTAGTTTTGTTTGTCAAGAAAAAGATGGTAGCTTGAGAATGTGAATTGACTACAGAAGACTGAACCAAGTGACTATAAAAAATAAATATCCATTGCCAATGATAGACGAGTTGTTTGATCGATAGCAAGAAGTAGCGTATTTTTTAAAGATTGACTTGCGATCCGGGTACCATCAACTGAGAGTTAGGGAGTCAGATATACCGAAGACATCTTTTCGAACTAAATATGGGCACTATGAATTTCTAGTGATGCCCTTCGGATTGACAAACGCACCGGCACTGTTCATGGCTTTAATGAACATGATCTTTGCACAACACTTAGATCAGTTCACAGTTGTTTTCATTGACGATAATTTGGTGTATTCCAAGTCTAGAGAAGACCATGAGTAGCATCTGAGGACATCATTACATCTTTTAAGAGACAACCAGTTGTATGCAAAGCTTGGAAAATGCGAACTGTGACTAGAACAAGTTGCGTTTTGGGGTCATATCATCTCCAAGGAAGGCCTAGCAGTCGATCCAACAAAGATAGAATCAGTTATCAGTTGGGAAAGGCCGAAGAATGTGACCGAAATTAGAAGTTTTATGGGATTAACGGGCTACTATAGGAGGTTTATGTAGGGATTTTCATCTATTGCGGCGCCTTTGACCAAATTTGCCCGGAAGAATGTGCCATTCGTGTGGACAGAGAAGTGTCAAGCTAGTTTTAAAGAGCTGAAAAAAAAGATTAGCGCACACCAATCCTCACATTACCACCGGGCAGTGGTGAATTTATTATGCATAAAGATACATCGAATGTGGGACTTGGGTGTGTGTTAATGCAAGATGGCGAGGTTATTGCATATGATTGAGACAGTTGAAGGACTATGAGAGGAATTATGCAACCCATGACTTAGAGTTGGCAACAGTTCTCTTCGCGTTGAATATGTGGAGACACTATCTATATAGGGAGAAATTTGAAGTCCATTCAAACCACCGCAGTCTCAAATATTTATTTTCTCTGAAGGAGATTGCCAGTCGTCATGGCCAGCCAGTTTCAATTACTTTCGACAGAGATAAGACTACAACAAAAATCATTTTTCACGACAAATATTCCACGACATTTTGAAAATTTGTCACTAAATGTTATTTTTCGCGACAAAATATTCATCTCGTCGCCTAAAAAGAAAACGCAAATTATTTAGCGACGATAATTTCATTTGTCGCTAAATATTGTTGCGAAAAATTTTGCGCCAAAAAATGGAGTTGGCGCCCTCAAGAGATAAAGTTTTTCCGATGAAACTATTTATTTGGCGACGTGTTATTTTTGTCGGTAAATCATTTGCACCATATTTTATTAAAAGTATTTTGCGACAAAAATATGTCGTCACAGAATTCCTTAAAAATAGTCCACAACGAAATTGTTTCGTCACAGAATACAAAAAATTTGGGGGTGGCGCCATCCATTTTCGCGGTTCAATTTTGAGCGATACTCCCCCACGCCATACTCCTCCCCTTTATTTCTCTCTTTCATTTCTCTCAACGAGGTTTTTTTGCAGAGGATTTCTTCTACTTCAGATCTCAAAATCCGAAGAAGGTACGCTCTCTCTCTTCTATTCTTCTCAACTACCGATCTCCTCTTTCTTCCCATCTCTCATCGACGAAACCCACGAAAAGGGGCTTTTCATTCATCTGCTGCAATTTGATTCTCTGTTGAAATCTCGTTGTATATTGCAACACCTGAAGTTGTTTTTGATTTTCAAATGAAAAGGAAGCATGGAGGTTTTTAGATTGAAAGAGAAAGTCCTAAGGCATCTTTCTTCTGCTGTGATTTTCTTTTCCGTAGAAAATGGAAACCTAAAGACTTGATTTTTATGCAGTCTTAGTTTCCATTGCTTGTGTAGGATCGATTAGAAATATGATCTACCTTTTGGGGGGTTCAAATATGCATTTTGAGAGATTTGCAAAAAATGATTTTATATCGAAAAATGGAAACCAACCAAACCATTGTGCCGTTGTACTACTGCACGATAAGAGACTGATTTTTTGGTTTTGCATAGAGGGATTATAAAGAAGCAAAAAATATTCTTTTAAACAATGGCATGGTTAATGGTTTAAATTTCAGCCGTTGCTCTGTCTCTTCTTCTTCTACTACTTTCTTAATCTCTTTTTTTTTTTTTTTTGTTCTCTCTGCTGGGTTTGGGGCTGGGGTGTCAATTGTTGGGGAGTGGGATGGAGCAAGGTTTCTGCAGGGATGGGTTGCTATGGGAATGGGTCACTGATGGGACTGAGTTAGTGAAGAAAAAAAACACTCAAAAAAGAAACAATATATATATAAAAACAGAGCTGTTTATTTCTTGTTCTTCATCTTTACTCTGTAGTAAAGATGAGTCCGGCTCTGTTCTCCTCAGCCCATTAGGTGTGGATGCTTTGCAGAGTGCAGAATCGGATAGTGTCTTCTTGCTTTCTTTTGTTGTCCTGCAGTGTGGTGTAGTGTTTTTCTTTGGGGTGCTTTCTCTCTGGGCAGTGAAGTCTGGTGTTTTGGTAGTGCAGTGTGGTGTGCTCAGTTTAGTGATCAGTGGTTTTCTACTGAGTAGTGCGGCGAAGTGCTAAGTGTATGACTTCTTTAGTAGGTTGTTGGTTACTTTGTCTTCTGTGATCCTATTCAATCCTTCATTTTATGGTTTTGGGTGTTTAGCTTTTCATTGTAGCCCTTTTGTACTGTAAAGCTTAAATGAATGAGAAGTTACTATTCAAAAATCAAATAAAGTAAAATTCAAAGGCACCATTATTGAACAACTTGTACACAGTTGGAAGTTTCCTTTCTAATGACACTTATTTTTTACACATATCTAATTTTTCATGAAGCTTAGGTATGGGAGCGGATAGAGTAAATCCTAGAATCTTAGCTATTAAAATTTGTATTTCTTACCCATCAGTTTTTTTCCCATGGAATTTAGAGCTTGGACCATTTCCTTGTTTCTCTGTGAGTTTCCATTTGCACATTAGACCATTTTCTCCATCCTTTTGGTCTTGACCAATTCACGCTTATGTTATCATTTCCAATTGATTACTAGGACCTGACCTGTGTATATCACCAAATGTATAATGTGTATAGAGCTTCTACTATGAGTGGCGTAGTAAAACTGCATTACGTATAAATTTTGAGTATTCCTAGGAACTCAATTTCTTGTTATGGATATAGAAACAACAGTTCTATATACTTAAGAATAAGTTGCCTCTATATGGAAAAAACTATTCTGCACACAGTGCTTCCATTCTGTGCTATGTAGAGTGGTGTTTTGGGTTGTGCTTTGCTGAGTGATGTGCTTGGTGGTGTTGTAGTTTTCTTGTGTTCCCTCCTTGGTATATTGCCCCATAGCAATGCTTCCTTGCTCAGACCTTCTGCTTGTTTGGGTTGGCTTCTTAGCTTCTTCTGCAGCCTTTTGTCAAGTTGGGTTGGCATTTTTTGGAGGGGACTTCTGGGGTTTGGTATGTACTGAGAAGATGGAAAAATCTAGGGATTTGGAATTAATTTTTAGGGTTGGATTTCAGCAGGGATTGATGTGGAGATTGTTGTGACTGACTCCAACCGACCGGAATGGGTTTTACTTGAGGTTCAAAATCCTGGATTTTGGGTACTGATTTTTTTAAATATTATAGATGACACTGATGCAGAACCTGATTTGTAGTTAATGTTTATTTGTATAAGAACCACTACTCTATAATCATAACTCTTATTTTGTTCTACCTTCTTTTCTATTTACATGGATATTGGTAATATTACATAACAATTCATTGTATAATGCATTGTTCTTATATAATGGTAAGGTAACTAAATTGTTATGAAGTTTTAGATACTTTTTTTTAAGCAGGTCACATATATGGCACATTCTTCTCGACTTCGCCCTCGATCTGCACCGGCATCCGCATTACTATCTACTGACACTGCTCTGCCACCAGTTGATGTGATTTCATCACCATGCATACCAACTTCAGTTCTCAAATGGACTGCAGTAGTATTGGTAAGATATCAAATCTAATCATGTAAGCTTCATGTTTTAGTGCATATAATGTTTGTACTAACCAGGTTTTATGTGAAATTTGTAGGTGATACATCCCGACGGGGGCGGGGCCCAACTAAAGGGTTTCGCTCAGAGCGTTCAATGGCCAAGACCGGGGGCAAACTATTGGTTCAGTTCAAGAATAATGTGCCAATAGCGATAAATGCCTCAGATTTAGTGTGAGATTGGGTTGCAAGTTAGGAACGTCACCCCAGTTAGGGGCGTGCGGAGATGGAAAGAGGTTCCTGCTGATGTTAGAGAAGTCATCAAGGCTCATGCATTTGTAAGTCTAAACTTGACAACTGTTTGATGTATAAAGAGTCCTCAAATAATCGTATTAATTTGAATTTCAGACAAAGTATGAGGTCGTGGATTACAACACTAGTGATGATGTACGGGTAGCTGTTGATCGTAAGTTTCAAGCTAGGTACAGGGATTGGCGGAGCTGGATGCACACTCATTACAAGAATTGCTTGAAGAAGGAGATCGATCCAAAGACCGTACCCTTTTCGGGTGTTAACAAGGATGATTGGGTGTGGGTGATAGAAAATGTGTACGAGGATGAGAAATTCCATGTAACAGGCTATGTTTTTCAGCTTCGTTTTCAATCCTTACTTCTGATGTGTTGTGTTTCTATTTAGTCAACACGTACAATAACTGAAACTTTCCAGCTTACTTGTTATTTCTTGTGTACAGGAACGCTCTATGAAGAATACTGAAAGTCAAAAGAGATTGCCTTACAATCATTGCATGGGTTTCAAGTCTTTCAAAGCTGCAATGCATGCCTTGGTGAAGTTTTTTAACTTACATTTTATTAAATTTGCAATTGTGTAATTCTGAATTTTACTATCACCTATCATGAAATCTTAATTATGTACTAACATTGAAATTGATGCAAGTAGGCGGACCTCGAGACAGGGGAGGAGCCCCATCGTTGAATTTTATAAGGAGTCGCACTACAATAAGAAGAAAGACAAGTGGATGGACAAAAAGTATCAGGAAATATATGTAAGTACAATGATAAATCCTTAAAATTGTATAATTCGTTATCATTTTATAAAATGTCAATATTTATGTAGGAAAGGAAGTTCCACATAAATACACATGGGATTGAAAGAGCTATTGGAAGAGGTTGTTTTTTTCTTGTGCATGTCATGCTTGAGCCACATGTTCATGTTCATAGAATGTCTAGGATATGTTGTGTACATTGAGCACCATTGGATGTGAGGATTCGAAAGGTGTTCAAGTGAGCAATATTCAGATACTAAAGAAAAAAAGGAATACATACTGAATAAGTAACATAATACTATTGTGGCATAATACGTAACCGTTAATAAAACTATAACAGTTAATAAAACTATTGTAACATAATAAGCTATGCAAACCTCTCATCCTATCTATTGATAATTAAGACTTAAGAGCCTAGTTTCATAAGATCACAAGAGCATTTATCGCTTCAACTTGATGTTTTGGACTGATAAAATAATCACATCTTGCTCAGAAGTATTAATATGATTAGCACAATCCTCTAAAGTTTTAGTAAATTGGTTTTTGTGGTCTAGTAGCCTACTTTCGTATACTTTTAGTTGCTTCGAACATGGGTTAGCTAGGAAAAATAAACCAAACCTGTTAGTAGCATTTCAAGGCAATGTCCTATATATTATAATGAAATAAGAAATGTGATTCAAATAATGAATAAATAAATCCAGACCACTGTCTGGACAATATTATTTCTTGACAAAGAACTGAATAATTTAGTTGAGAAATCAGTTAAATCCAGACCACTGTCTATTTCCAAAGCATGATTCACTTATTTAAAATGGACAAAACTCTTATGAGACACAGCAACTAAAGATGTGTATTATTAAAAGAAATGTGAAATACCTGAGCCCAGCATTATTCTAAACCATCTAAATAAGGCTCCAAATGACCATCGCCATTGGAAACCTCATAATTAAGAATTTCCAAAAGATATTATGTAAAATGAGAGAAAGGTCTAGGATTTGTAGTTTGGGAGAGGTCCTTGATGACCCTGTAGCTAAAAGTGGAAGAACCTATAAAGGATGGTTAATTTGGGTCTCCATCATGGATTAACAAGAAACTAAGACATCAATCAATACATAAAAGGCACTTCAGGATTGAAATATGAGTCTATAACAAACAATAGTCAAATCACATGAAGACAACTGGCTTTTGTTAAAATAGAAACTTGGAGATTAAATAAACAGCTCCCAAACAATCAATCAAGTTAAAATAGCATATGTAGATTCCTCATTGTCTTTGTACTCTCACAAGGAACCCCCCTGCCTTGTGGTTCTAATGCAAGAGCTCTAATGGGTCCCAAATTTCATGAAGGATAACACCAAAGGACTTTGAATATGAATTGTTGTGTTAGCATATTATTGTGGCAAATGCCTGCAACCAACTTAGAAACCAGTTATCTCCTTCTTATCCATGCTTCTAATAATATGTTTCTTTTTTTTTTGTAAACTTATAATTATGTTTCTTTGAATTTCTTGTATGGATGCATGCACTCAGGTATGACGGTGTCTACACACCTGTCATCTTAGGCTTATGTCTTCTATAGATCTCCACCTTCAACCTTGGTTATTGATCATATGCCCTGCTTATCAAAATCATTTTCCCATGAAATGTAAGCAATAGGAAAATAGCAAACATGCTCAAAGCTCAAGTTGGGCCACACAATGGAATGAAGTCATGGACAAAGAAATATTCTGACTGGATGTATATTGGTAAAAACATTCCTAGCAAACCATGCAATTTTCAAGATTCAGAAGTTGAATTTGGATTAGCTAATAGAGATATAAAGAAAGAAGAGTTAAGGCTTTCTTTCAAACAACCTATACTCTTGTTCTCACTGAGATCTATGGAAGATATTTGTGTTAAATTTCACATAATGAAATATGCTCTAGGAAATAAAGTTCTGTGTGCTTAATCTTTGCAGATGTTTCTTTAGTAGGATAATCTGAAAATCTCCTTTTTCTGATTTGGAAAATCCATGTGTGTCAATGATTCATTATGTTCTTCTAGAGTGTCAAATTCTACAGTATTTTCTAATCGTGTTATACTCTTCCCAGCCCTTGCACACTATCTGTAAACATATAGATAAGAGGGCCATAAGGCTTTGAAATAGAGATAAAAACCAAAACTGGATTTTTTGGAATTTCTTATTCTGTATATGCTTGATGTTTACACCAAGTCAGAACAAAAACTTATTAAATGCAGTTTTCATTTCTGAGTTTATGTGCATTAGTGCTAGGTTGCATACATAAGTAAAAAATTCCTGCACTAGTTTTTAGGTTGCACGTTACATACATTGCGTAGTTTAAAAATTCTGCATTGTCTCATGTTTTGCATCATAATTAGGACTAGAAAGTTCCTTTCAAATGGTGCTTCAAGTATTGGATGGCTCAATGGTGTTTATGCATTGGATAATTGTTCTGTTGGGGTTGATTTGATGAAGTGGTGTAGTGCTTCATACAATTTTTGGGATTAGGGACTTTGGACGTTTGAGAAGTCCTAGATTCAGATACAAAGCTTGGTGAGGTAGCTTCACCAACCATTAGAGAAGCTATAGGTGCTTTGATGTGATAGAAATGCCACAGTTGAAAGCTTTGATGTGATAGAACTGCCACAGCTGAAAGCTAAATGCCACAATTTGCCAATTTTGTTGCTCCCCTGTGTAGCAGGAAAGAGGGTCTCAAGAACTGTGAGGAGTGTGGAGTTCTGTTCACTCTTCCCTCAGTGAACAGAACATCTCCATCTTTGGCAATTGTCATCCATATAGCTGAAGCTATTAGAGGAAGTAGTGTTGTTTGGTGTTCAAGTGAACAGTGTGGATTTTTGTAGCCTTCTCTCTCAGTGCTGGTTGTGTTTTTTCTGTTGCTGCTGGTTGTGTTTTTTCTGTTGCTAATTTCTCCTTATGTTAGCTGTGCTCTGTGTTGTAAAGCTGAGTGGCTGGAAGGGAGATATTTGTAATGGTATAAGGATTATTTTTTGTAGAATGCACTAATGATAGTCATGGAAGGGAGATAGTCTAAACTTTCCCCATTCCTAATATTTTCACATGCTTTTATTTTGTCACCCCTAATATTTCCACATGCTTTTATTTTGTCTCACTTACTTCGCTTTTGATTCCCATGTTTAATTCCTAACAATTTTTTTTTGTACCACAGATTGGAGATCAATGTAATAGAGGCCAATTGCCTGAAGATCTTTTTGTTTTTTATAAGAATTTTGTACTTACACTATTTTCGATGCTACATTTTTACTTGAATTAGTAACGATGATGTGGCTAAACTTGTGGGTTGGATTTAATAGTTATATGTTTCCTAATATGTTGAACGAGCAGGTTTTGTACATTTTTGATTAGTTAAATGAGAAGACTTTATCATGCATTATATTTTAGTTGAACGAGCAGGTTTTACTGTACATTTTATCTTAGTTGAATGGGTAGTTTTTATTGTACATTTTATCTGAGTTGAATGGGTATGTTTTATTATACAATTTATTTTTGTTGAATGGGAAGGTTTTATTGTACATTTTATTTTAGTTGAAAGAGCAGGTTTTATTATATTCAGAGTAAAGAAGTTATTTGAGGTGGCATGTAGTAATTTATAAAATAAGTTTATTATTTTTAGAGATGAATTTTATTTGTCGCCCAATAAGAATAAATATATCTTTGCATATTATCCCTGACGTATATAATTTGTCGCCTAAGAGAATTTGTGGCAAGGTTAAATATTGGGCGACGAATTAAGGTGGTCGCTTAATGTCTACAAACTATGCGCGACAAAACTAATTCGCCACCTATTATAACTCATGGCAATTCATACACTATTTAGCGAGAATATAGTTTTGTTGGTAAAACATATAATTCAGCGATGACTCCATTTTGTCGCCAAATTCCTTTACATCATTTTTTAGGCATTTTTATGACGAATTATAGATATTTGGCGACAAAAAATATCCTTTTTGCTGACATTTTGTTTCGTCGCAATTTAATTTTATTTGGCGACGATATTGTTTTGTCGCAGAAAATTGATATTTGGCGACGACTAGTTGTGATCGTCGGCAAAAAAATTCATCCACGCCTAATAGGCGACGTACTGGCGACAAAATTGGTTTTGTCGCAGAATATAATGGGCGACGATTTTGTGATTTTCTGCGATAAATATTTGCGTCGCGAAAAATGATTTTTGTTGTAGTGGTAGATTCGTTTCAAGGTTTTGGGAAACTTTGCATGAATCTATAGGTACGAGGCTTCAGTTTAGTACGTCGTATCACCCTCAGACAGATGGTCGGCCAGAGCGGACGATTCAGACCTTGGAAGACATGCTACATGCCTGTGGGCTAGATTTCAAGACTTAGTGGGATAAGAGTCTACTACTTTGCGAAATTGCTTATAGTAACAGTTTCACTAGAGCATAGCGATGACGCCTTTTGAAGCATTCTATGGCAGAAGATGCAGTACTGTGGTGTGTTGGGAGGAGGTCCGTGAACGTAGTTTCCATGGACCGGTTCTGATTGGTGAGACAAGTGAGAAGGTTAAGCTAATACATGAGCGCTTGAAGGTTGCTAGAAGGTGACAAAAGAGCTACGCTGATATTTGGAGAAGAGACTTGTAGTTTCAAGAATGGGATAAACTGTTTTTGAAAGTGTCACTGGTTGGAGGAATTTTAAGATTTGGGCAGAAGGGTAAGTTGTCAAGGAGATTCATTGGACCTTATGAGGTTTTAAGCTGAATTAGTGATGTGGCTTACCGAATAGCCTTACCGCCAGAGCTCTCAAGCATGCATAATGTATTTCACGTCTCGATGTTAAAGAAGTATGTTCTAGATTCTTCACATGTACTACGACATGAGCCGTTGGAAATTCGTGAAGATGCCACCTATGTTGAGAAACCAATCAGAGTTATCGACACAAATGAGCAAGAGCTGAGAACCCACACAATTCATTGGGTGAAAGTACTTTGGGAGAACCACGGACTCGAAGAAGCAACTTGGGAGTTAAGAGATCAGGTTCAGAGGAAATATCCTCATCTTCTACCTGAGGTGAGTGGTTTCATTTGGAGGACCAAATGCTCTAAGGGGTGGAGGATGTAAGACTTTGACCCAGGTTTGATGTAATTATCACTATTTAAGTCAGGTATTAGTTTTCTAAGTGGGATTAGGGGATGTTTGACTTAGGTTATGAGGTTGACTAGATTTTCATAGCTTTGGAGAGTTTTTTAGGGCCTTTGACCTTAGTCTGGCACACACAGGGAGGCCTGTGTCACTCGTGTAAGTGTGGGGAGATTTATTCTTAATTTTGAAAATTTTCGATTTTGACTTCTTTTGATAGGTCATATTAGCCCCAAAAACTTTGGTATTCATTCCGTCCGTATTCAAACCCCAGAAATCTGGTTTTCCAGCGAAAAGGGCAAAACAGATTTTTCACATCAAATATGTGCATGAATTTTGATATTTTTAAACCAAGCGGAAATTGTACTTTTTGAAAACTAGATTTTTTGACAAACAATTTTTTTTCCTTCGTCGATCACATCCGGGACCCACAAAAGGGGTTTCTGAGCCCTTGAAATTTTAGGGGTCAGTGGAGCCCACTCCCCATTTGGCTTAGAACCAACCCATGTATGTTTTCTTCCCTATTGTTCTTGTTTCAAAACCAGGCCAAACAAGAGAACTCTTCTCCCTTTTCCAGCCATTTCTTTCTCCTGCGTGTCTATGTAAATCAGCCAAAATAAGAAATCTAATTGCACCTTCATCTTCTCCATCTTCCTAGCTTTCCATTGATACTATTTTTGAAGGATTTATGCAACATCATCTTCTTCTTGGATAGAGCTCTCATAGGTAAGCTATGATTTTTATCTTCTATCAATGGCTTTGTTAGGTCCTTTAGAGCATTTAAATCATGCGTCTAAGGTTTCTTTTGGAGCAACCCTTCCTTTTTCAAAATCTTTGGGGTTTTGAGTTGTTTTCCATTGGGCTTTTGTAGATTGGAGATCTCATATGTAAGGAGTGATTAGAGTTCTTTTGAAACCCAATTGGTGGAAAGGCAAGTTCTTTATTTGGTTATTGATGTGCATGCAAGTTACTTGGGAAAATCTAGTTTAAGTTTCTTATCTTTGAATATTGTGATGCTTAATTATCTTGATTTGAATTCAGTTCTCTAATATAGTACTATTCCTAATGTATAGATGCTTTGAATTACTTCAGTTTTCATTATCTCAGTTTAGTTTGCTTGAATTTCACTTCGTCGTGTACTTGTTATGTTTCATGGGTTTTGATGGAGGTTTGGATGGAGAATTGCATGTTTCATGGATATTAAGGGAGGTTGGAATGATGAATTATGTGTTTTGAAGGAAGAAGTGTAGGAAATGGTGAAATGGAGAGCATTGGAGGCTCTTTCTCTGTAGGAAAAGCTCTTGGTAGAGGAAGTATGGCGTTTTGGGAAGCAAGGACAAGTTCTGGGAGTTCTGAACCCAGAATTTCATGAAGTTCGGTCGAGGGTCGGTTCACCGAACCAAAATTCGGTTCAGACAACAAAACAAGGAAAAAACTCAAGAAATTAAGGTCGGTTAACCGACACCTGACTGAACTTTTGTCGGTTAAGAAACTAGAGAGCACAAATTTCTCTAGGATGACACTCAGTCACCTGTCGGTTAATCGACAATTAACCAAGTGCCAACCAAGCTTCCTGGAATTTGGAGAACTAAGGGAAAGTCAGGGATTTTTATTCATAGACACTTGGACCTTGTCACGTGGGCGTTGTACACTTGGATCGCTAGGATGTCGTAAAACTTTAGGCACCAATTGCTATGAATATTCTACATTTGGCCTCTAAGTGTATATCTAGCCAACATATATGGTCTCAATGTGCTAATGGGATTGTGAGTCGTGATTTAGTATTTGCTAACCAAACCCTTTTGATTTTTTGACATTTTAAAGAAAAGATTTTCAAATGTATTTTACCTAAGTGTCAAACTTTGGTATTCAATTGTGATCGATGATTTCAGCATGTATCATGTCAAGACTACCCTTTTGGGATTTTTTTGTGTGTTTACAATAGCAGTATGGGTAGTTTCCGTTGACTAAAGTACGAAGTTTTGTTTGAAAGGTTGCATGGAATTTTGTCTCGGCACCACTAAGCTTGGACAATCTTGTCTGTTTGATCATCCGACTTGGATCCTTAAATACTTTGTACCAACTACAGTTTCGGATTCGTGTGTCTGATATTACCCGTTCCGTGGCCAGACTTTCGTGTGATGCCCTGCTATACTGGATTACTATAATTATACATTTGTGTGCTCCCTTCACCTCGTGTGACGGAGGTTTATATCCTGTGTGCTCCTGTCACTTCGGTGATAGAGAATATAGCTTTGTGTGGTTGCCAACGTGTTAGATTTGAGTTGCTTAATTGATTTACATCATGATTTAAATGAAATGCGTATTTCAAAAATGCGATTGTTTTCCTCGCCTTTCTTATTTAAGTCATGTTATATTATTTATGAACTTATTCATATTATAGCATGTTTATCACCTTTTTCAATCACCTGCAAGACCGTTGGGTCTGACCTTGTAATTTGGTGCTCAGGTCCAGGTATCGATGCCCCTGAGGTGGAGGTGGTTGAGCCACAGTATGCTAGAGAGTTGCAGCTCGACGATGTCATTTAGACATCGGGTTGGGTCCTGAGCTGCGTATCATTGTGGGAGTGTCCATTCTATTTTTTGATTTTTTTTATATTAGCCTTTGTTGGCTTGTCTTTTTTGGGGGTTGTAAACTTTAAACTTATCTTCTTGTGTGATGTAAATATTAAACTCTAAATTTATGGGTATGTTTCCCTCTCTGACATTAGTCTTTATGTTTCTAGATCCATTTGACTAACACGTGTGTTTGCTACATGCTTCCTTAGTTTATTACTTGTGTTTGTTTGTGAGGAGTTCGAATGTGGAATCCTCATCGCGGAAACTTGTGGGAAACAGCGTGAGCAGGTGAAATTTTTTGGTCCACCGCGCCGCGGTCCCGGATTAAGGCCTTGGTTTAGCGAGGTCCCGGTCCGGGGTCGTGACAAAATAGTCATTACAAATTTCAATATGCACACTAAAATATATTTTCATTTACTATAAAGTAAGATTCACAAAAACCCACCCTACATGAACTATACAAAAATATATGTAGTATTTACAATTTCCAAAATGTTTCAATATTCTAGTAAGCAAGGGCAGAACCAGGAAATTTATTTAGGGGGGCCAAAGAAAAAAAAGACATTAAACGAGATTGCAAAATCTAATAATAAAACACGTGATAATCAAAATTTTGAAGTTGTGCTCGACGTTCTTTCATTAAGTTAAGATCAACAATTATATTTTTCAATACTGGATTTTTCTGTAGTTTTTCTAATATATATAAAATTAAATAATCCGTAAGAAATTAATCTTTTTTTGTATTCTTCTCTTAAAAAAGGAATCAATGGTTGATGTTTTAACCATGATCATCATCCTATAAAAAATCAAAAATTAAAAATATAAAAAATTATAAGATTATTGTTAACTACAATGAATGAAAAATAAGTTGAATTCAAATCATTACTATAAGATAAACAAAATACAATGCACTAGTTGTTTTCTCCTTAAAATAGATTTTTTCAGTCATATTTTTCTAGCATGGTTAATAATAATCAAACAAAGAAATACAATTATATTTTTTTATCCACGATGGATAAAACTCCGATTGAATAAAAGATTTATATAATCATAAAACGCAAATAGACATTGATTTTAAGCGGATTAGATTCCAGTATGAGCCATGGAGATTGAAAATAATTATTGACATGTAGTGAAATTAGTACATCTACGTAATTTAAAAAATAATTTATAAAAGAGAATGCGGGTTCATAGTTTTTCTTCTTTATTCATACCTCAAAATCTCTTCAAGTCTGCAACCAAAAACTCCTTTCAAGATCTCTAATAAGAAGACGTTCTTTCTCCTCTCCTCTCTTGGATTGTAAGATTTGGGGCAAGTGTAGATAGATAAAAATGAAAAATCTCTTCTCCAATCTCCATCAAGCCTTCCTTATTTGTTCTCATTTTCTTTCCTTTCCTTTTCTTTTTTCATTTTAAGTTTTTTCCAAAATCAACTATACTTTTGTTTTCTTTTTCTAAGAGCCGTGTTTAAAAAGCTCATAAACAATGGATGGATGGCCACATATGGAGGTCTCAAGCACTAATTATAGTGGATTTCAAGATGTAAGGGGAGGGGCATGGTGGGGGCCCTGGCCAGCCCCACTAGGTCCGCCTCTTGTCAATGAGGCAATAATCACTTCATTATTTAGAAAACCTGAGCATTGCAAACTTCCGTTGGAAATTTAACAAGTATATAATTGGGCTTTGCGGATTAAAATTGGGTTCCACTTTCCGAACCCATTTGTTCAAACTATTTTTTTTTAATTGAAAGACGTGTGGGATAATCATGGTTTAAAATCTCAGTCTCGGGCGTGGTATCGGCCGGGCCGAAAAACCGATATGATATCGGTATCGTCGCGGATATCGGTCCGTCGCGGTCGTCGCAGTGTGAATTTTTTTTAATCCAAAAAAATTCGCAAAAATATCCAAAAAAATCCATAATATTAGAAAATGTTGGAAAACAATATTTTTTTTCCATTAGTAACAACAATAAATCAAAATCTTGGTCACCTTAAGTTATGGGTCCTGTCTGTGTCGCTGTTCGCTTTCTTCTCCAGTATTTCATATAATGCAACCATTATTGTTGCTCATGATCAATTTATTAGTGTAAAATATAAGAAAATAAAGATAACATATCAATCATCATTCAATACTAACTCAATCATCAAATAAGTTGTGAAATTCATGACCATAAAGATAACATATTAAAATCTGAAACATGATAGTAAGATAGATAAATCATAAAGCACCTGGGCATCAAAAGGTTCATGTTTACCTGAAATTAGAGGGGACTAGAGAGTAGAAACCAGAGAGAGATTGATGAGTATGAGTGTATGACAAATTGACAGTCTAATACCAAGTGGAGTGTTGCCCAGGCTCAATGTTATCATCATCATTTCTTCGGTATTGGTTAAAAAGATATGCTCCATACTGTTGCGTAGCACTACCATACCCATGACCATTGTTGACACAAAAAAAAAGTGTCACTTTGCCTTTTCAACATCAAGAAAACTACAAGAAGCTGCAACCTACCATAAATAGGCAATGCTACTTCCAAAAGTCAAATCTTGTCAGAATCAAACAAAAACTGCAAGATCCTTCAAGACAGTCAGAAGAGGAGTACACAAGAAGTCTCGGGCCATTTCAAAATCATTTGGCCAAACTTCGCTTCTCTGATAGCTGAATAGGAGCTCTCGGTGGTGACAGCATCGAAGACACCAAATCTTCGATCAGAGCCTGTGGATGATCTCAAAATACATCCAAAATGCTCCACGTCAAGTTCCAAGTCAAACCGACAACGTTTGACCCTACATCAACCCTCAAACAGCTAAATCAAGCCTCTTGGTGGCGAGAACCACCGAGGCCATCACTCATCAGACAGAGCACATGGCTGGCTTCAAGATGCTTACAAAGGGCTACATGTCAAGTTTCAGGTCATTTCGACAATATTTGACCATACTTTGACTCTCGGAAGCCAAATCGGGCCTCTCGGCGGTAAAGCTCCCCGGGACCATGGTTTCCAAGACAGAGCCTGTGGATCATCTCAAAATGACTCCAGTAGGTTTCCTGTCAAATTTCAAGTCAATCGAACACCGATTGGCTGCACATCAAGGCGAGACATCTTCATCGCGACAAAATCATGTCTACTGGTGACAAGACCCGTCATTCCAACATCGTTTGACCCAGTTTCAGCTTATGACGGAAAATCGGCAGCTCTACGCTACAAAGTCTTCGACTTTCCCGAAAAATTGGAAACTCGGCACTCCAAAATGCAAGGATTCTTGTCAAGTTTTCTACAAGGAAATTAGGCCAACAAATGTGCAAAAATGTCAAGAAAAATACAGAAGAAAAAAGAATTGGAAAAGGCCTCAAAGCGCCCGCGAAACGAGACCAAAAGGGGATAATCCCCCCAGGGTCGCCACCGCGACTCCTGTGCATGGTTGCCGGCGACCATGGAGCTCTGAATCGCCGGGTTCTCCCCGGAAAGATCTGTTTTCAGCCATTTTTTGCGTTTCGAAGTTTCCAACTCCTGAAATTTTCCAAAATGCATACTTTTGTGGCACCAAGTCCGTCGACATCCGTCAAAATCATGGGTCTATCTTGAAGAGTACCAAAATCAACATTGATCGCCAATTGGTCAACCAAAAAAGTGCACTTTTTACCCTATCGATCGAGAAATCGACAGGACAGGTGTCACTGGCCTGTTGTTAGCTATCAATGTCTGAAGTTACATGATCATCTGATGTTGATCAACATGTAGATCCATCGATGATCATCGCCAGAAGAATTCCAAAAGACGTGGCACGGCCCGTGACTCTTCAACTGCTCGGCAACCACTTAATGCGATTAATTGACTAGCTTTATTGCAGTCATTAATTCATTTCTTTGGACGACCCAATCAGAAGCAAGCATTTGGGAGTTACAAGTCAATTGATTCATGGCATTTAAGCCATGAAACTCCTCCCATCATGGTGATTAAAGGTGATTAAATGTCCTCAATCTCCACCGGCCAATTAGAAGCCAAGAAAAAGGAGTTACAAAATAATGAAATAAATATTGTAACTCCTTCCTTTATCTAGCTTTATGACAATTAATGCTCATAAATCCTCCTAAATGGCTATCTAAAAGCCTATAAATAGGAGAGCATTCCAAGAAGAAAGGACACACAGATCCCAGATCAGAAAAAAGCATAGAAAATCCAGAGAAAGAAAGAGAGAAAACTCTGCTGAAGTTCTGCACAGACCACCACTACAAGGTAACAAAAGCCCCTTGGGGGTTACCCCACCCCTAAGGTCCTTGCCTTCTCTTTCTGCCTCCAATGGCTTAGACATGACTTTCAGCCCGTCTACTTAGCTTTTTATTGGGAATAGGACCTCCTCTTGGTCTTTGTCCTCTAAAAATCTGAGGTTATAGCCAAGCAAAGCGAATCAAGAGCATCCTCTATTCTCATCTGCATGGATTGTTGACACCAAAAATGTCACTTTCCTTCTTCAAGATCCAGAAAACTGCATGAAGTAGGGGTGCACGGCGGGCGGCTTGGGCGGTTATTGGGCGGTTTAGGCGGTTTAGCTTTATGGCAGTTTGTAAAAAATAGAAACCGTAACTGCCCAAAGTATAGGCGGTTTGGGCGGTTTTTTTAGCGGGCGACTTGGGCGGTATGTTGGGCGGTTTGGTATTTGTACCTATCTCTCTCTTTTTTTATTTCTAATAGAATGTAACTAAAGTTTCAAAGTACTTACCATAAATAATAAAAATTAAACATGATTTTTAATAAAAGTCAATAATCAGTAATAAAAAAAAATTTCAACTAATTATATCAATGTAAAATTAAAGTCCAAAGGCATCACCAAAATTAAAAAATACAATCACTTATATAATCTAACGTCCAAAAGTCAAAAACCTAACAAAGAAACATCTAAATTCCAAAATTCAATGTCTAAATTTCAATAAATAAACCTCCAAATTTCAAAATTCAATGTCCAAATGCTAAAAGAAATTCAAAATCTAAACTTCAAGTTCGTAAAGATTGATATATAATTTGAAGCAATCCTGCAACAAAAAAAAATCATAGTTAGAATAATAATTGATAAAAGATAATAAACATCAATGTTTAGTTTAGTGATAAAATTGTAAGGTTGTCAAACTTTCATACAATATAATCTAGACTTATATTGGATTGCACTAGGATTTGGAGTAGAAATGTTATCCATAAAGAATAGATGAAGAGGTTTTTTTTTTTAATAATAATGAGCGGGCGGGCGGTTTGAAACCGCCCACTCAAATGTTAAACCGTAACCGCCCGCTCATTAGTACGGATTGAAACCGCCCCGCCCGCCTAAAGGCGGTTTTGACGTATATCCACTTTTAGCGGGGCGAGGCGGGGCGGGGCGAGCGGGTTGGTGGGTTACGGTTATTTTTGTGCAGCCCTAGCATGAAGTCGCAACCTGCCATAAATAGGCAATGCTACTTCCAAAAAATCAAATCTTGGTAGAATCAAACAAAAACTGCAAGAGCCTTCAAGACAACCAAAAGAGGAGTACACAAGAAGTTTCGGGCCATTTCAAAATCATTTGGCCTAACTTCGCTTCTCCGACAGCTGAAAAGCAGCTCCCGACGGCGAAAGCATCGGAGACACCAAATCTTCGATCAGAGCCGGTGGCTGGTCTCAAAATACATCCAAAAGGCTCCACGTCAAGTTCCGAGTCATATCGACAACGTTTGACCCTACATCAACCCTCGAGCAGCTAAATCAAGCCTCTCGGCGGCGAGAACCACCGAGGCCATCACTCATCAGATAGAGCACATGGACGGCTTCAAAATGCTTACAAAGGGCTACACGTCAAATTTCAGGTCATTTCGACAACATTTGACCAGACTTTGACGCTCGGAAGCCAAATCAGGCCTCTCAGCGGCGAAGCACCCTGGGACGATGGTTTCCAAGACAAAACCTGTGGATCATCTTAAAATGACTCCAATAGGTTCCCTGTCAAATTTCAAGTCAATCGGACATCGGTTGACCGCACATCAAGCCGCGACATCTTCATCGCGACAAAAACAAGTCTACTGGTGATAGGGCCCCAAACGGCTTCAAAACTCAAATAAAAGCCTATGTTTGGTCTTATTTATTGCTCAGGAGGCTTCACCCCAAATTTTAGGTCATTCCGACATCGTTTGGCCTAATTTCAGCTTCTGACGGAAAATCGGCAGCTCTGCGCGACAAAGCCTTCGGCTTTCTCGGAAAATTTGAAACTTTACAAACCAAAATGCAAGGATTCTCATCAGGTTTTCTACAGGGAAATCAGGCCAATAAATAATCAAAAATATAAAAAAAAATACAGAAGAAAAAAAAATCGAAAAACATAAAAAACGGACGCAAAACGGGACAAAAAGGGGTGAAAACCGCTCCAGGGTCGCCGGCGACCCTGGAGCCCGGGATCGCCGAGAGGGCCCCGGAAACCCCATTTCTTTCTTCGTTTTTCGCGATTCGAAGCGTCCGACTTCTGGGATTTTCCAAAATTCAGACTTTTGAGACACTAAATCCTTTGACATCCATCAAAATCACGGGTCAATCATTAAGAGTATCAGAATCAACATTGATCGCCAACCGGTCAACCAAAAAAGTGTACTTTCTACCCGACCGATCGAGAAATCGACAGGACAGATGGCACCGACCTGCTGTTGGCAACCAATACCTGAAGTTACATGGTCATCCGATGTTGATCTACATGAAGATCCATCGATGATCATCACCAAAAGAATCCCAAAAGATGCGGCATGGCCCGCGACTCTTCAACTGCTCGGCGACCACTTAATGCGATTAATTGACTATAATCCATTTCTTTGGACGGCCCAATCAGAATCAAGCATCCGAGAGTTACAAGTCAATTGATTTATGGCTTTTAACCCATGAAACTCCTCCCATCATGGCGATTAAAGGCGATTAAATGCCCTCAAACTCCTCCGGCCAATCAGAAACCAAGAAAAATGAGTTACGAAATAAAGGAATTAAATCTTGTAACTCCTCCCATTATGCGGCTTAATGACAATAAAAGCCTATAAACCCTCCTAAATGGCTACCAAAAAGCCTATAAATAGGAGAGTACTCCAAGAAGAAAAAATAGCACGACAGACTGCAGAAAATCTGAAAATTCAGACAAAAAAAGGCATCAGAAATCTAAGAGAAAGAAAGAGAGAAAACTCTGCGGAAGTTCTACACCGACCACCGCTACAAGGTGACAAAAGTCCCTTGGGGGGTACCCCCCCCCCCCCCCCAAGGATCTTTGCCTTCTCTTTCTGCCTCCAATGGCTTAGGCGTGGCTTTTCAGCCCGTCTACTTAGTTTTTTATTGGACATAGGACCTCCTTTTGGTTTTTGTCCTCTAAAAACGTGAGGTTATAGCCAAGCCAAGCGAATCAAGAGCATCCTCTGTTCTCATCTGCATGAATGATGGCGAAGTCCACATATGGCTTGCGACCGTCAATTTGAACGAGTCCCCCACAGTCTCCGGAGAAGTTAGATCCTCCTTTTCTTGCTTTTCATTGTAGTTTGTATTTTTCTAAAAGAGACAAAAATCACAACTCTTGTCTTTCATTATTGATAAGAATTGTAAATCGGCTAGAAACGCCAAAATCGGCTATAAACGCCAAAAATCGACTATAAACGCCAAAATCGGCTATAAATGCCAAAAAAATCACCTTTCACGGCAAATCAAGAAAAATGTCTCTTTTCTTAAATATATGTGCAATGGAAAACTTAAAGAAGTTGATTTCCTTTTTACTTACGAAGGTCGATCTCTGGATCACCACTTGTAATTCCAAGTAAAATAGAAAATCTGGCACACCCACACAAAAAAATGTTGATGCACGCCTCTGACTCCCGGTTACGAAAGGGTCGGACCCAACGGACTCTCACGTCCGCCGACCTCGGTAGAACCAAGCAGAAGCGATGTTCCATCAAGCTGGCACACCCGGTGGTACTCGTTCATTTGAGAACACGATGCTAGAAATGAAATATTTGCATATCATATCTTTTGCTTTATGCTTATATTTCTTTTCTCGATTCCTTGGCTACTTTCTAATTGGTGGCCTATGTAGGATTCCGCATCTAAAAAAAAATGAGATGAGATTTTTTTGGAAATTTCTAATTCTTTGAATTTATTTACACTATTTCTCTTTTCAAAAAAGAAATCAAAAAATCAGATTTCTTAGTTTGGATTCAAAATTGAGAAACTTTGACCCTTTTCATTTCGTCTCTGTGCTCGCGGAAATCATTAAGCCGGTTCGAATTGTGAAAATGGCCATTGTTTTTCTTCGATGAGTTCATTAGAAATTAAAAAAAATCAGATTTCTTATTTTGGATTCAAAATTGAGAAACTTTGATCCTTTCCTTTCGTTCGTGTGCTCGCAGAAATTGTTGAGCCTGTTCGAATTAGGATTTGGGCCATCGTTTCTCTTCGATGAGTTCATTAAAAATCTAAATATATATATATATATAAAACAAAAAAGACATAGACCACTAAGGTCAAACCAACTGCGTTCTTTGATTACGGTTGATTCAAGAAAAGCCTTGTCCAGAGTGTGGAGACAGCTTGACTGTTCTAGGCAAGGGTCCTCCAAACGGGTTCATTAAGTAATCCTACCCTTACTTGGGGGCAATTCTATCAATCGAGATTTCATAAGACCGGGTTAGGAGGCCTATGTGTACTCTCTCGTCTTTGAAATAAAAAAATTTTCAAAATAAAAAATTTTAAAATAAAAAAATAAAAAATTCAAAATTCAAATTTTTTTTAAAAAAAATAGTAAATAAAAATAAAGAAAAAAAATAAAAAAAATATTTTCAAAAAAAAAAATCTTAAAAAAAAGGATTTTTTCAAAAAAAATCTTCTAAAAAAAAAACTTCCGTCATTTTGGGTACAGATTGGAGAAATTTTGGTCTCCTCCTTTCTGAGCACTGGCGCTCGCGAAAATCGCCGAGCCCGTGTTCAGATTAGAGTGCCTTTTGCTCTCTTTGATGAACCCGATATTGGCCTTAAAAAAAAACTCATCATTTTTGGATTCAGATCCGAGAAATTGTGGTTCATTTCCTTCTGAGTGCTGGCACTCGCGGAAATCGCTGAGACCGTATTTGGATATGAATACCATCTGCTCTCTTTGATGAATCCAATCTTGACCTTTCAAAATAGAGAATCTCATCTCTTAAACATTTGTGTCTAGCGGTACTAGTACGCCCTTTCAGGGTGTACTGTATTCGTGACCGACACATTTGTAACTCCAAACTTATATTCTTCTTACATTAAGCAAGCTCTGTTTTTCGATAAGTCGAATTTAAGTTCACAATTGCTTCTAGCAGTCACTGGGACGCTCATTTTGGGCTTACCATACCTGCGATCAGAACGATTGTACCCTCTATGGCGTTTTGCCTTCTTCATATTGCTTGGGTCATCTCCCTCAAGGGATTTGAAAAGACAAAACCATAGAACTTCCCATTTATGATCATTACATTCTTGTGATTACTAATGGATGTGGTCTTGTTTCAGAAATTTTTCGAGAAAACTAACAATGGCAGTATCGCTTACCATTACTTTCAATGAGAACAAGCACCAGCTCATGCTTCAACAGAAACAAATTACGCGCACCCACAAGTGCTCCATCAGCTGCCGAAGCGTCAACTCCCTCGGCAACTCTCTGAACTCTGGGTCGACCTCAACTCCCCGGACTATCGTCTTTGGGACGCTGGGACCATTCCCACTTCCCGAATAACAAACTTCTCCTTCTAAGAAGCAGAAGCTCGCCTCTCAACGTGTCACTACCGTGACACCAAAGGCGAGCACCAGAAGGCCCGAAGCCCGTGGCACCCCCACGAAGCCTCGACCCACAAACGACCAGGTCTATCCCAAGACTTGGTCCACAAGACCTTCACCAAACTAGAGAAGGTCCCAAACATCCACCAAGCCAGCATACCTGGCCCCACTCAAGGAAAACCAGTTCTACCCTCTTGCCTACAAGAAAGAGGAGAGACCAATCTCCAACCTGACTCCCAAGTCAACCGAGCATGAGCCGGCTTGTTCTTACAAGCCCAAAATCGAGTCATGCATCACAAGGCCTCTACAAGCACCTGCTAAGGCCTACAAACCTGCAGTTCGACCCTTCATCTCTACAGGGGCCGAACTCCAAAAATTCAAAGCTTCGCTGCAACAGGCGAAGGACCGGGTTCGCATCCTGTCCTTGCCCAGCTACAAAGAACACAGGCTCGGCTGCTGCGCCCGAGGGAGCACATCCTTCGTTGTCAAAGCCCAGCCAGAGCTGACTGAAGCTCAAATTGCTTGTCGTATAAGCCGCCGCACGTCATATTGACAAAAGAGATTAGAGAAGCAAAGGACCCAGCCTCCTACACTTCAAATCTCTCCTAAATGGGTCAAAAAAGAAAGACCCAGCCAAGTTGCTGCCGTCCATATGGTTGGAAAAACCAGAAGACGTAAAAAATCAGCAACAAAAATCCATGTCCGACGTCCGGTGACCCGCAACGTCTCCAGGACAAGAAGACACTCAGAAGAGTCCCCTGCTCCTTCAAGCAAAGGACGACAAAGTGATCCTTTCTCAGGCTCTTCATCAAAAAGAATGAGCCCCAGCTCAGTCACCAGGATAGTTTCTTCGTTCGAATCTCGAAGGATGAACGTCCTGGCTACAAATTTTGAGCCACCACCCTGCAATCCACCTCAAGATGATGCGCTCACACGCATCCAGCAGTTGGAACAAGGCCAACATAGGATTGAAACTCTGATGGAAAACTTTCGGCCCGCCTTCCAAAATCAGGCGAAGAATGAACCTCCTCCGAATCATCAAGACGATGAGGTAAATGGAGAAGAAAACGAGTCACGCGCCCTTACCAAAAAGGACGTAGACAGTATCCTCGCCAGAGCAAAAGAAGAGGATATATTCAAGGAGCATGGGATCAAGCCACCATATCCCTTATGGAAGGACTCGGTCCCGTTCCCTACAAAATTCAAGCATCCTACTCTCCAAACATATACGGGGAAAGGATTAGCCAGACAGCACGTCATCCACTTCAAGATCTTGACGAGAGCTATTGCGGATCAAGATGCACTCAAGATCTGCCTCTTTGCAAGTACCCTAAAAGGTACGACCTTCGATTGGTACTCCACTCTGCCGGAGGATTCCATCCAAAATTGGGCCATGCTAGAGACACGCTTCCTGACTCACTTCAAAGGTGAGGATCATCCCGCTACTATGGCTCAGCTGTGCAGCCTAAAATAGGGGGAGAATGAGTCAACATATGACTTCATTCACAAGTGGAAAGCAATGGCATACAAATGCTCTGATGTATTGCCACAAGCGTTGCTAGTCGACATCTGCCGAAACAACATGAGAGCCAGAATCCGCTCCATGATCATCGGCAACAAATCAAAGGACCTGGGAGAACTCCTGGAAGCTTCCATGGAAGCTGAAACGGTGATTAAAGACCTCAACAGTCAGAAATCATCAAGAAAAGAGCCAACCGCCATTGCAACCTCAAAACCAAAGAAAAAAGAGGTCCTCAATGTGCAGACCAAGTCAGCTCCTCTGCCACCAAAGAAAGCTGAAAACAAAGCTGCTGGTAAGAGACCTGAACTTTCTGATGCCTTCAAAGAGCGAGTAGAAAAGAAATACCCGTTCGATGAAGATGTTGATGGAATCTTCGGGGCTCTTATGGCAAACGGCAAGCTCATCTTGCCTAAACCCAAAAGACCGGGTGATGTTGGCAAAACCAACGATCCTCGGTACTCTCCATACCATTAGATGATCTCGCATCCTCTCAATTAATGCTTCGTTGTGAGGGAGAAAATAAACGAGATGTGGAAAAATGGAGTCATCACCTTTGACAAAAAACTATGGGTCTGCCTCCGTCAACATGGTGACATGTGGACAAACATCAAAATCACCGAAGAAGAAGATCACTACTTCCTTCAAGGTGATAAACACAATCCAAGCGTTCGAGGAGCTGGTTCCTTACCCGACACTAGACGGACAACCCATATGGGTACATCCCGATCTCCTGGAAGATGAAAATTGGGAGGTCGTGAAAACAAAGCCTATAGCTCAACAACGAAGGCAGGCTAGGAAACATCTCCTCAAGCTCAAACGGCAAGAGAAGACCCAGCGAAAACAAGAAGTCCAAGAAAAGGCAGAGGCTTCCTCTACCGCTTCACTGGAGGCAACAAAAACGTCCCTTCTAGAGACTTCAAAGGGGGTAAGAAAATTCACTCTCAGTGATTTCATGCCACCTCAATTCAAAGAAGCTACGCAGGAGGCATCATACTCTTGCAATTCGGTAGTTGGATTCTCCATTGATGGATATGAGTCCAGCGATACCGATGATGGATTCGAATCCAACCACACCGACGAGTGGGAGGAGTCCCTTGAAATAGGAGAATATCTCTCCGATGAAGAATGGGTTCCTGAGACTCATCTTATGCCAGTAATCTGGTATAACCCCTATAGCCACAAGGATCCTGGTCTGATGATGAAGAAGACCAAGAGGCTGTACAAGAAAATGCTGTTGAACCAGCACCCCTCATTGCTCTAGTGGAAATTAACAATGTTGAGCCACAAAGAATTGATGAAGAAGAAGATTTGGCTCCCATGCCTGATCTTGAAGAATATGCAAGGATCTTGCAGCGTCTCGCTCTAGAACAAGAGCAAGACTGCGTCAACGAGCTTCCTCGCAATCAAGAGCCTGAAGTCCCTGAAGACCATCAGGTACATCCTCTCTTAACTCCTGAAAATGGAGAAAATTTCTGGATAGACAATCCTCTTACATCCGAGGATAAGTCTGACTCCGATCAGGCAACGTCTCCTGTTAGAGCTTCATGTAATGTGATAATTCGGGATTATAGCTCTTCCGAAGCATCGTCTGATGAGATCACTTACACTCCGGCGACGCCTAGCAATGTATCTTCTGGAGCCACCTCATCTCACGTGACTTTCACTGAGACGACACCCTCTCAGGTTTCTTCTCCTGAGACTGTGACTTCAAAGTTCACACCCTTCTTGACTGAAGAATCCCCAGCTATTGATACTTGGGATGATGAATTGGTCAACGAAGAAGAAAGGTTGCTGGATGCAGTTCAGGACTTGTTCCCGAAAAATGCTCCATGCAACACAATCACTGAGGATGGCAACTCTGCTGCAGATACATCCTCAGCAAATGAAAAACGACAGCCTCTTGATTCTGAAGACAATCTTCCAAACGAAGACCCTTCTCAAGAAGCTCTCGAAGTTGGTAGAGGCACTCGCTCTGGCTGGGACGACCACAAAAATTACGACCAATCTTCCTTTACATATGTAAATCCTTTGGGAAAAGATGTTGTAAGCGCCCCTAGTGGCAACAATGATGAACATGCAGGCCCTAAGGAGGCTTTCAAGTATGACTTGATTGAACACTTCAAGCACATACCTGCACGTCTGCACATCCTAGATTTATTGCGAATGTCTCCGCACACTTGTGATAATCTCATTTCAGAATTACAAAAGCTGAATGAGGATGTCGACAAATATGCCCCGCAAGTCCTCCAAATTGAAATGGATTACCGGGTCAAAAACTCAGAAGCCTCCTCAAAGGGAGAAAAGAAGAAAACTGAAGGATCATGCATTGAATGCCTCTCAGTTAAAAAAGCAGCCAGTGCAACCATCGCCTTCACAAAGGACGACCTCCTACTTGGCGAAACAAGGCACAACCGACCCCTGTACTTCACAGGGTACATCAAGGAAATGCCTATGCACAGAGTTCAGATCGACCTAGGTTCTGCACTCAACCTCATCTCCACTTCGGCTCTCGAAGAGTTGGGCATCCCACCCAGCAAGCTGAGCCGCACATCTGTATCTATCTTTGGATACGATGGGAGTCCTCAAAGGCTTATCGGCAAAATCAGGTTCAAGTTGCAGATTGGTGATCTTATCTCTGAGGTCACTTTGTATGCAATAAAAACCCCTTCATGCTACAACATCCTTCTCGGACGACCCTGGATCCACGAGAATGGTATTGTCCCTTCAACTCTACATCAATGCATCAAGTTTGTTGGCGACGATGGCATGATACATCAATTCTTTGCGGACAAAAAACCCCTCAAAGGTAAAGAAGTTCACTTCGCAGACTCACAAATGTATGAAGGTGAAAAAGAAGAAGAGGAGAAGACACAACACCCTTGGAGAAAGATAAAGGTAAGGCTCCTCAACAATTACAGGAAGAAAACAAACCATCCGGTAAATTCGAAGAGAGCATTCAAACTCCCTTCATCATCTCCCTCAAACCTTCAAAGCCTTTGGTCATCACAACTAAAGTGAAGAAAGCAAAGCAAAAGTCTGGGGGCAAATTTGTTCTCTCTTTCGTGTCTATCATGCAAGACATGGATTCGGATTCAGAGCCAAAAGACGACACATCGTCAAGTCAAGCTGACACTCAGCAAGTTCAGCCTGCTCTTATTCCAATGGAGACAACTTCTGACATAGAAGATCCTACGTCAGCTTCCTTCATTGTTCTAGCAACTTCAGCAAAGGAAAAACCGATCTTCTTCTATAGATCGGATGGTTCTTCATTAAACTCCATGCTTGAACCTTTCCAAAATGAAGGTATGCCTCAACTATCCTTATATAGTTCTGTGGCACAAGCTATTATGAAGAAAATGGGCTATGATGCTCAAAACCCAGTCGGTTTGGGAGAAGGACGCGGTATTCTCACGCCATTGGGGCCCGTCTTGACCAAACGCCAGCTGGAAGATTGGAGACTCTACGACTATGTAGAAAAGTCTTCATACGGGTCAGGGTATGATCCCGACACTCACCTGAGATAGTTGACACAAAGGCTTAAAAGTCAATTTACTGACCAAGCCTCAACATCTCAAGTCCATGAAGACATCGATCTCCCTGGATATCTCTTCGATGAGTCACCTGACAAAGATCCAGGAAGCTCATCCAATTGGTATGATTTCTGTGACGATGAGGAGGAATTGTCCGATGGCACTGACGTGTGGTCTTCTGACCCAGAAGAACCCACATCTCTAAAAGAAGTAGCCAACTTCGACCTAGTTTCAACAGGCGATTGGGATAATCTCATAGCAAGCCTTAGGAAAATTGCCGATCAAGAAGAGCCGTGGAAAGGAACAAAACCTTGATCTGGAAATGCCCTCTCCAAGAATTTTGAGAGAACTCAAAGGGCTTCAAGGGAGATTGGCCTACATCAGACGGTTCATCTCCATTCTTTCGGGGAAATGTCGTCCATTCTCCCGGTTGATGAAAAAAGGTGTAAACTTTGTCTGGGATGCTGACTATGAAGTTGCATTCCAAGATATCAAGTCATACCTCACCAAACCTCCAGTGTTAGCTGCCCATACCATTGGAAAACCATTCATCTTGTACACAAGAGCCCTTGATCACTCTCTAGGTGCTCTGCTTGCACAAGAAAATGATGAAAGAAAAGATGCTGCTCTATATTACCTCAGCCGCATGCTAGTAGGTGCAGAGCATCGCTACTCTCCAGTCGAAAAAGAATGCCTTGTAGTGATGTTCGCTTACAAAAGCTGCGTCACTACTTGCTTTCCAACACAGTCTACCTGGTCTCAAGGATCAACCTCTTGAAGGTCGTTGTCACAAAAGCAGGTTCTCTCAATGCCCGACTGGCAAAATCGTCCATCCTTCTGTCATAATCTGTATTAGGTATGTACCACAAAAGGCAATCAAAGGGCAAGCTCTAGCGAACTTCCTCACAGAGCATCCATTGCCTAAAGACTATCCACTCAAAGATGATCTCCCAGACGAACCAGTCTACAATGTGGAGACTTTCTCACAAAATGCTTCCTGGGATATGTACTTTGACGGTGCAACCGGGACAAATGAAAAAAGACAGCTGATCTCGGGAGTTGGCATCCTCTTTGTTAGCCCCGACAAATACATGATTCCACACGCTTTCTCGCTACTGGAACCATGCACAAACAATGCAGCTGAATATCAAGCTCTGATCCTAGGATTGGAACTCACCATCGAATCCGGTATCACCATACTGGAAGTCTTTGGAGACTCTCAACTGATCATCAACCAGATGAATCAGAAATTTGAAGTCAGGAAGCCTGATATACTGCCTTACTACAACAAGGCACAATCGCTTCTGCAAAAGTTTGACATCTATCACATCACCCACATTCGTAGAGGTGAAAACATACGTGCAGATGCCCTAGCTGGACTTGCCGCATCTATGGCAATCCAGGAAGGGGAAAACATGCAAATCAAAGTGTGCGAAAGAAGAATCCTTCCTCCTCTTAACACACATCAAGCAGTTGCTGAATGCCACCAAGTGGTTGGAAGTCGGGTTTCAATCCTTCAAACTTCAATCGGCGACTGGAGGGATCCGTTCATTGATTATACTATGTTCGGAATCCTATCTAAAGATCCAATAGAATGGGTAAGCATCCAAAGGTGAACTCCAAGCTTTCATTTGGATATTCCTTCAAAAATCCTTTACAGGAAATCCTTTAACGGAGTACTTCTATGCTGCTTGTCACAACAAGAGGCTGAAGAAACACTCAAGGAAGTTCATGCTGGTCTTTGCGGAGCTCATCCGGTTGGTCCCAAGCTCTATGATCAGATAAAAAGGTTAGGTTATTACTGGCCTACCATGGTAGCTGACGCAATGCAATTTGCTAAACGCTGCCAACAATGCCAAGTTCATGGAGATTACATTCACATGCCTCCAGAATGGCTACATCCTACAGCGATTTCATGGCCTTTCGAAGCCTGGGGTATGGACATCATAGGTCTTATTTCTCCCCTTTCAAGCAAAGGTCATCGCTTCATCTTCGTCGCTGCGGATTATTTCTCCAAGTGGTTAGAAGCATTTGCGCTTAACGAAATGAAGACCTCATAAGTCATTCAGTTTCTGCGCACCAACATCATTTGTCGTTTCGGCATACCCAAAAGATTCGTCCATGATAACGGACCACAATTCTGGGATCATCGATTCTACAGGTTCTGCGACAAATACAAAATCCAAAGCTGTCCTTCGACTCCATACAATCCGGCAGCAAACGGATTAGCAGAAGCTTTTAATAAGACACTCTGCAAAATCTTCAAAAAAATGGTCTCTAGTCACAAAAGATACTGGAGCGACAAACTGTCTGAAGCTTTGTGGGCCTATCGAACCACCGTTCGAGGACCAACCCATAGCACACCATTCTCCTTGGTCTATGGATGCGAAGCTGTCCTGCCCTTGGAAGTACAAATTCCTTCCTTGAGGGTATCCTTGCAAAATGACATGACTCAAGAAAGCAATGTCAAATTGCGACTCCATGAGCTGGACAATCTCGATGAGAGACAGCTCGAAGCTCGACAAAGCATTGAACTTTACCAAGCACGCATGGCAGAATCTTTCGAAAAAAAGTTAGGCAACGCGCCTACAAAAAGTGTGACTTGGTTCTTGCGGTAAAAAAGACCAATGGTCTTCGCTCACAAGTCCAAAGGCAAATTTGAGCCAAAATGGGAGGGACCCTATGTCATCGACAAGGTTTTCTCCAACGACGCATACGACAAGGTCATCTCGGTTTCGACCGCTGGCGCCTGGTCTTCACCCGTAGTCATTTTGAATGACTGAGGTAATAAATGATGCTTGCAAATCAATGCCGAAGACATATCGACGGCTCCATGTGTCATTATTTGGTTGGTTGCCCAATCGCATCGAGGATGCGTGCGCCGTTGATTAGGGGCGCATTCAATGATTGACATGACGTGCGCGGAACCCCAGGGAGCGCCTAGCACGTGTGTCGCTAGGGTTTCTGAAGAGGTGCCTCCTCCTCCTTTCCTTATTTATAGGGCGCCAAGACTTCCTTCTCCCGTATTGTTGTTTTGAACCGGAGAAGAAGAAGTCACCGCAAGCAAACTCTGCCTGAGAAGAGGAGTACTGCTGAGGTTGGGCCTCTGCCAGTTCGAGACTCAAGTTCATCTCCGCAAGCTCTTTTCCTTCTTGCATTTCTCTATGGGTTTTTGGGTTTCGCTCTGGTGGAGATGGGCATTTATAGCCATTGGCTAGAGAACGAGGCAGCGATAGAGGGGCTCAGGTCATCATATAAGATTCCCGCCGACGTCCGTGTCAGGGCGGCCGACCCCCACAGAATCAACCTCCGTGACTATTCAGACGACTGGATGCCCTTTCCATTGGTGGCTATTGTTGAAGGTGGGGTTCGTTTTCCCCTTCACCCTCTACTGAGGAGGTGCCTGAGCCAGTGGTCTCTATGTCCCTGCTAGCTGCTGCCCAACGTCTTCAAGATCATAATGGGCATGGCTAAGCTCAGCGAGGTCTTAGGCATCGACCTCGCTCTACAATTTGCAAAAGTTGTCTCAACCGCAAACTTCTGTTCGAACCTAAAACACGTGGAATGCAACGTCATACATGGTCGGGCCAATTCCGTTTCAATCCACAACCCTTTCTCAAAGAAATCAAAAAGAACTCTAAAACTGTCGGCAGGGCGACCAATTTCATATGCAAGTCTTCGATGCTCTTCGTCGCTCCACAACTTGTGTCGAACTGAGTGATGGACCGCGCTCCTGCTTGGTTCTACCGAGGTCGGCGGACGTGGGAGTCCGTCGGGTCCGACCCTTTCGTAACCGGGGGGCAGGGGCGTGCATCAACATTTCTTTTTTTGTGGGTGTGCCAGATTTTCTATTTTACTTGGAATTGCAAGTGGTGATCCGGAGATCAACCTTCGCAAGTAAAAAGGAAATCAACTTCTTTCAAGTTTTCCATTGCACATATATTTAAGAAAAGAGACATTTTTCTTGATTTGCCGTGAAAGGCGATTTTTTTGGCATTTATAGCCGATTTTGGCGTTTATAGCCGATTTTTGGCGTTTATAGCCGATTTTGGCGTTTATAGCCGATTTACAATCCTTATCAATAATGAAAGACAAGAATTGTGATTTTTGTCTCTTTTAAAAAATACAAACTACAATGAAAAGCAAGAAAAGGAGGATCTAACTTCTCAGGAGATTGTGGAGGACTCGTTTAGATTGACGGTCGCAAGCCATATGTGGGCTTCGCCATCATCCATGCAGATGAGAACAGAGGATGCTATTTGATTCACTTGGCTTGGCTATAACCTCGGGTTTTTAGAAGACAAAGACCAAAGGAAGGTCCTATGTCCAATAAAAAACCGAGTAGACGGGCTGAAAAGCCATATCTAAGCCATTGGAGGCAGGAGGAGAAGGCAAGGACCTTGGGGGGGTGCCCCCCAAGGGACTTTTGTCACCTTGTTGCGGTGGCCGGTGTAGAACTTCTGCAGAGTTTTCTCTCTTTTTCCTTTCTCTGGATTTCTGTGCTTCTCTCTGTCTGTGTGTCTGTCTCTTTTTTCCGATCTGGATTCCTTTGGAGTGCTCTCCTATTTATAGGCTCTTGGTAGCCATTTAGGAGAGCTTATGGGCTTTTAATGTCATTAAGCCACATAATGGGAGGAGTTACAAAATTGAATTTGTTTATTTTGTAACTCTTTTTTCTTGGCTTCTGATTGGCCGGAGGAGATTGAGGGCATTTAATCGCCTTTAATCGCCATGATGGGAGGAGTTTCATGGGTTAAATGCCATGAATCTCTTGACTTGTAACTCCCAAATGCTTGCTTCTGATTGGGCCGTCCAAGGAAATGGATTAATGACTGTAATAAAGCTAGTCAATTAATCGCATTAAGTGGTCGCCGAGCAGCTGAAGAGTCGCGGGCCGTGCCACGTCTTTTGGAATTCTTCTGTTGATGATCATCGATGGATCTTCATGTAGATCGACATCAGATGACCATGTAATTTCAGGTGTTTGTTGCCAACAGCGGGTCGGTGCCATCTGTCCTGTCGATTTCTCGATCGGTCGGGTGGAAAGCACACTTTTTTTTGGTTGACCGGGGTGGCGATCAATACTGTCTTTGATACTCTTGATGATTTACCCGTGTTTTGGACGGATATCAGAGGACTTGGTGTCTCAAAAGCATGAATTTTGGAAAGTACCAGAGGCTGGGCTTCTCGAATCGCGAAAAAACGGTGAAAACCGGGGTTTCCGGGGCTTTCCCGGCGACCCCGGGGTCCATGGTCGCCGGCGACCCTGGCCCAGGGTCGCAGGGGCCTGCGACCTTGGGCCAGGGTCGCAGGGGCCTGCGACCCTGGCCCAGGGTCGCAGGGGTCTGCGACCCTGGGGGGGTTTTCCCCCTTTCTGGTCCCGTTTTGCGTCCGTTTTTGCTCTTTTCTGATTCTTTTTTCTTCTGTACTTTTCTTTGACATTTTGATCATTTATTGGCCTGATTTCTTTGTAGGAAACCTGATGAGAATCCTTGCATTTTATTTTGCAAAGTTTCCAATTTCCTGAGAAAGCCGAAGACTTTGTCGCGCAGAGCTGCCGATTTTCTGTCAAAAGCTGAAACTGGGTCAAACGATGTCGGAATGACCTGAAATTTGGTGTGAAGCCTGCTGAGCAATAAATAAGACCAACCATAGGCTTTTGTTTGAGTTTCGAAGCCGTTTGGGGTCCTATCACCTGCAGACTTGCTTTTTGTCGCGATGAAGATGTCGCGGTTTGATGTGCGGTCAACCGATGTCCGATTGACTTGAAATTTGACAGGGAACCTATTGGAGTCATTTTAAGATGATCCATAGGTTCTGTCTTGGAAATCATGGTCCCGGAGAGCTTTACCGCCGAGAGGCTTGATTTGGCTGTCGGAGAAGCGAAGTTAGGCCAAATGATCTTGAAATGGCTTGAAACTTCTTGTGTACTCCTCTTTTGGCTGTCTGGAAGAATCTTGCAGTTTTTGTTTGATTCTGACAAGATTTTATTTTTGGAAGCAGCATTGCCTATTTATGGCAGGTTGCGACTTCATGTAGCTCTTTGGATCTTGAAAAGGCAAAGTGACATTTTTGGTGTCAACAAATGCCCCCTCGAGGTACAGCGGCGAGTTGCTTAACTTTTGTAGTCGATGTGCCTCGAAGAGATTTTTTTGAAGGAGAGCCTGTGACTTGACCAAGAGTCTTTGAGCAATCTTTCTTTTTGGTATTTGTAGCCTTTTGAGCTTCCAGGGGAATTTTATGGTGGTGAAAGGGATCACGTACCATCTCGAGGCAAAGTTTTGAAGATGACATCAGGGATGTGGATTTGGGTTTTGACCTTGTGACCTAACAGGCTATATATGGCAGGTTAGGGGGTCGGGTTTGGTTTTGATCGTGTGACCCAACAAGCTGTATGTGGAATGTTGGGGGATCAGTTTTGGTTTTGATCTTGTGACCTAACAGGCTGTATGTGGCAAGTTAGGGGATCAGGTTTTGGTTTTTGGTTTTGGTCTTGTGACCTAACAGGCTGTATGTGGCAAGTTAGGGGACCAGGATTTGGTTTGATTTTTGTGGAATGTCAATTTCAAGATTTTGGCTCAATTTGGTAGATGAGGCTGGATGGTTTGATTTTTGGAAGCTCATGGGGCTTGGAATTTTCTTTTGTATGGTCCAATCAACTCAAAAGAGGCATGGAACCATTTTTGTATGCTCTTGGTAAGAGGGATTTCTCTTTGACTAAAAGCCCAAAAAATTTTCTTTTTTTTTTTGTGCCTAGGTGGTCAAACCTGGCTCATATGGGCTAACCCATGGGACCTTAAGCTTTTGAAATGGCTTAGATCTCATATGGTGTCATTTTTGTAAAGAATATCCAAAAATATCTCATTCGGATAGAGAATATCTAAGAATATCTTTACTTGGAGAGAATCTCTCATGATCCCTTTATTTTTGGGATAGAATATCTCAAGATATCTTTCTTTTGGGAAAGAATCCGTCATAGATTGATTTTTGGAGAAAATCTCTCAAGATCCCTTTATTTTGGGATAGGATATCTCAAGATATCTTTCTTTTGGGAAAGAATCCGTCATAGATTGATTTTAGGAGAAAATCTCTCAAGATCCCTTTCTTTTGGAAAGAATCTTTCTAATTTCTTTCTTTTGGTAAGGTTACTAATTAGTAACACTTACCTCTTTCTTCTTTCCTTCTTTGGTTTGCTCTCCTCTATAAAAGCAAAGGAGAAGGTTGGATCTCTTGCTCTTACTACTTTCTTTTGCAATAATCTCAAGAGGGCTTCAAGACCAAGAGCTTTTCTTCTTCAAGATCTTCAAGAGTTTTCTTCTTCTTCTCCATCAATGGCTTCAAGTAAGTTCTTCTTTTTCAGAAAACTCCATTGTAGGAAAAAAAAGTTCTTTCTTCTTTTTTTTTTTTTTTTTTCTTTTCTTTTCTTCTATTTTTTTGTTCACGTGTTTGCCTTTCTTCTTTTTTTTTTTCACACGTTTTTTTTTTGCTTTCTTTTCTTTCTTTTTTTTTTTTCATGTTTGTTTTTTTTTTTATGTGGGCCGTACGGACAGATCCGTACGGATCTGGCCGTACGGCCATGTGGCCTGTGGGCCACGGCCTGTGGGCCAGCCCCTAAAAAAAATTTCTTTCTTCTTTTTTTTTTTTTCTTTCCCTCCTCTTTTTTTTTTTGAGAGAGTTTCGTTTCCTTTTTTTTTTGTTTTCTTTCTCCTCCCTTTTTTTTTTAGAGAAAGTTTCTTTTCTTTTCTTTTTTTTTTTTTGCTCATCATGATAATGCATTTTTTTTTTCGCAAATCTAGATGTTCATGCATGCCTTTAATTTGTAAATTAAACTTGTAGCATGATGTGATTGCATACCTGAAAGTGTTTGCAAATTTGGGAACTTGGAGCTCGCAGTGATGTTGAGCCCTTCCTGATTTTGCGGAGACTTTTAGGTTTCGAAAGTTTGGAGTTTCGGAGCTCGCAGCGATGTTGAGCCCATCTTCAAGCTTTCTATTTCTTTCGGGATAGTTCCTTTTCTTCGGAATTGCCCCGTCATCATGTCAAAATTTCGCCAGATTTTTTTTTAGCGAGATTCTGTCATTTTGATGTTTGATCTTTTTCTTTTCCATCCTTTTCAGGTGGTTCCTCTAGAGCGAACAAGGGTAAAGAGCCTGCTACAAGCGTACCTCGTCGATCTTCTAGATCTTCTAATCCGGCCGTTCAGCAGGCTTTCGAGAAGGTCCAGTATGTTGAAAGAAACCTGGAAGAGTGCGACTCCCTCAACCGAGATGAGATGAGGCAGCGACTGATCACTCTCAAGGGAGAGGAATTTTATAAGATCATGGTAAGCAGTCGTCCATGGCTGATGGAAGATCAGAGCATTTTGCCTAAGCCTACCTTCTTCTTTGGTGATGCGGTCCCTGACGACATTACATACCAGAGGAGATCTTTTCAGTTTTCCTTCACAGCAAATGGTGAGAAGAAGACTGTTACTACCCGGTCGATGTTTGATCGCACCGTCTCGATTCTGAGCCTTGCCCCCACGTGCCCCAAGAGGGAAGATCCTCCAAGCTGGGTGAGAAGGACAAATGTAATCAAGACCGGGGTTTTTGTTGGCGGTTCTCCTGGATATACGGAGAGGTCGCCTGTTGACATGGACCTGTTGATGCCATCCAGCGGCTACCAGGGCTCTGATTATCCGTCGGTCGATTTGAGACCGGTGGGCCTTGGTATTTTCAGCGGTGACGGCAGCAATTGGATCAAGCCTTTTCGACTTCGAGGTCGTTTCAATGCTGACTCCGAGTGGAAGTCGTGGACTGATCGCGTCCTGTTGATTGGTGGCGCCGTTTTGAAGGAAGCCGGGATTTTTGATGCGGTCCGCGCTTTTGGGGAGACCGTGATCTTTTCCGACGAGGCCTTCATGGCTATGCTGGAGTCGTTCCTCCCTCAAACCAATACCTTCGTTGTGACGAATGGTGAGATTGGTTTTTCTTTGAAGGAGCTGAGCGCTATTACCGGATTGCCCATCCTCGGCAAACTCTATGAGGAGTTTATGCCGATTGACAGCGTCCTCGAGGGGCAGTCTGAGGAGTTCAGGCTTCTATACTTTCAGCTCGTCGCCTTCTATGATTTTTTGAAGGAGAAGGGGGGTTCGAAAGTTAGATCCAGCAGTTGGAAGAGTTTTTGCTCTTCATTCCCCAACTTCTTTGATAGTAGGGAGCCTTCTGATAGCATGACCCAGGAAGCTGGAGCTCAGGATCCAAGTTCAAAGAAGATCTTGGCCATGCAAGAAGAGTTAAGAGATTTCTGTGCAAGTACAAACGCCATATGTCCTGACATTGCACTGAGGAGAGATCTCGCTGTTTACCTCACTTATTGGCTTGGTGAGGCTATTTTTGCTGGAGGAGATGGAACGCACATCAGGCCGCATTGTATTTTCCCGGCTTGTCAGATGGCGTTTGGAGAGCAGCTTGCTTTGGTGCCAGCTCTTTACTCCTACCTGTGTACCGAACTGCAGGCTGCTGCTTTTCTAGTTCGGCTTGGGCTTCCCATGAATAGGGTATTTTCAGCCCATATCTTTTATTCGTGGTATGTATACCACTGTCCTGGCTTCCATCGGCTGGGTGCTGCACAGGATGATGATCCTCTGATGATTCGACTGGCTAAGGGCAAAGCCGTGTCCGAATCACTTTTGTTTGCCCGCATGAGGATCCGACGGTTCAGGGACGTCGAGATGGGGCAATCTTCAGTAAAGCTTTCTCCGGAGTTGCGGAAGAAGGCTTTTGATTTTGGTGCCTCCCGAGACTCTACCAGGGCGGGGTCGGGAAGGCATTATTCCTTGACAAATGCAGAGAGAGAGTGGCTTTTCAGCATACGTGTCGGCACGATGGTGTACCGCAGGCATCTTTTCGTCGATATCCAGCCGTATGTACCCTCTCGCTTTGCTTTGCAGCTTGGCTTTTCTCAAGGCGTTGTTGGAGCGCCTTCAAGCATGGTGAAGCGCTTTGGAGGCTTACAGGACGGGAGAAATGCATGGGCTTTCTATAGTGCTGAAGACACTACAGCCATGATTTCTTATCCTGTGTTGCTGACTTCCCGGACTGCCGGCTTTGCGAAGTGGTTCGCGGAGAGCTTCTCGGCATATCGGGGACTTTCCAGGAAGGAGCTTGATGTGAAGCTGGCATCTGGAAAGGGCCTTGGAAAGTCGGATGGCATCCGGCGAGAGGAAGTTTGGTCCTTCCTTTCTGGAGAGAAGCACAAGATAGGCTTTCTCGGTGACCAGGGCGTCATCGGTTCTGAAGCTGTTCGAGAAATACCTGACGAGGCTTTGGAGCAGCTAGAACAGGAGGAAGCCGAACTTGGCGCTTGGATGCAAGCGGCACAGAGGCAAGCTTCCGTGGAGTCTACTGGCAAGAGCAGACCATCCAGTGATGAGTCAAGTGGGAAACCTGACTCTGACAGCGGGGTAGGTTCTTCTAAGAAGCGAGCCCGCAGAAGTAAGAGGAGGAGGAGTCATCATAGTAGCAAGGGGCAACATGAGGGCTCTCCTAACTTGGAAGTTCCTCTTACTATTAATGAGGATATGCCAGTGGATGCTGACGAGCCTCCGGAGAAGAGAAGCCGAGAAGAAGAGACCGTCGGTGAAGGTATGATTCTTCCTTTTTCTCTTTCCATTTCTTTTCATGGGATTTTTTCCATGTTATGATTTGCTTCTTGTTTCTGCTTTTCTTCCTTTTTTTTTTTTAGCAGAGGAAGACTTGGTGATGCCTGAGGTCCCAACCGATGAGGTGGTGATGGATCCTGTTGAGGCACCTGAAGAAGAACCGAGGGACTCTGGAGTAAATCCAGAATCTCCAATTGGTACGACTTCTTTTGCTTTCTTTTTTTTGTTTGTGACTTGGCTTACTAACACATTTTTTGTTGCCAGCTGACTTGCCACAGGGTTCTGATGACTTTGAACCATCGATGGACGCAAATGTTGATGATGCTTTCGATGAGTTCATGGGGGAAGAAAGTGTTCCGCCAGTCGTCGAAGAAGGTATTTTGTAGTTATAACTCTGATAATGATTTTCAAACAGGGTCATATTCATACCTTTTTGTGTTTCCTTTGCAGGTTTTGAAGTGGCAGAGGAGGATCCGTTGCTTCCAGAGCAAGAGATGCCAGAGGTTGATCCAGAGGTAGAGATTCCCGGGACCAGCTCTGACAATATTGAGGAGATTCCTCGCGCTGAGATTCCTTCCCGAGCAGGAGCAGCTTCAGCTGGAAAGAGTTCTTTTGTTACTCTTTCAACAGATGATGACATGAGTAGCCGACCAACGGAGTTGGGCGAATCCTCAGCTGGGCCATCTCTTCTTTTTGCGAAGAAGGTGGTGGTGCGAGTTGTGCGCTCTTGGATTGAGACTCTCCTTTCTGGGCACTTGGAAGTCGGATTTGGCATGATCCAGCATGTGCAGGAGATTCTCAGTGATGCTGAAGAGGCTGGTCTGGATGTCACAGGTGCCAGGGCGATCGTTGATAGGATCATTGCACTGGGTGACAAGTGGTTTGAGACCGTGAGTTTGGCTGATGACCAGTTCTTCAAGGAGATGTTCCTGGACCCTGCTGATAAGGCTAAGTCTGACCTAGATGAGGCTACAGAAAGCAGGAAGGTGGCAGTCCGAAGGAGGAATAGAGAAGAGGTAACCATCATCGAGCTGACACATGACCTTAACATCCTTGATAGGGAGGTCGATGAGGCCAGGAAACGTCTTGAGCTTCTGCAGGCACAAGTCGCTGCCAAGTGGACTGCCATAATAGAAGCTCGCGACAGGGAGAGTGTCCTGATTCACCAGGTTGCAGATGCCGAACGGGTTCTCAAAAGGAAGTCTGATGAGGATAAAACAATGGCAAGCTGCTCCGAGGTAAGCTCCTGGTGTGAGAGAAGGGGTACAGCCAACTTCAGCATCTCATGCCAAGTTCCTGACGAAGCGTGCCTTGGAATCCTTGACAGTAGGAACTAAGAGTTGCTTGGGGAGTTGAACTCTTGGGCTGCAGACCATCTTTGATTGAGCCTCCTGTATACAGAAACCATCCCCTCCCCTTCTTTTTTTTTTTTGTCAGTGCTTGTACATTCTCTCTTTTTTTTTGGTAACCATGTATTTTTTTGGTCTCTTTTTTTTTTGGTAGTGCTTGTGACACTTTTTTCTTGTTACCACATGTCTATTCTTTTTTGGTACTCTTTTTTTGTAGTGCTTGTGAACCACTTTCTTTTTTTTTTTTGTTATCCCCTACGCTCACTTTAATCTTTTTGTAATAAAAGTAATTGCTAAATGGGATTGATTTTTTTTGTTATCCCTACGTTACTTGAATCTTTTTGTGATAAAAGTAATTGCTAAATGGGATTGATTTTTTTGTTATCCCTACGCTTACTTGAATCTTTTTGTGATAAAAGTAATTGCTAAATGGGATTTGATCAAAAGGTTGTCATTTTGTGAAAATCTTTTGTCAAATGATTGTTTTGGCATGAAAGCCAGGTTTTTTGTTTGTGGCATGGAAGCCAATTTTGGCATGAGAGCCAGCTTTTCTTGTGGCATTGATAGCCGAGTTTTTTTTTTGTTTGTGGCATCTATAGCCAATTTTGGTGGCATTGATAGCCGGTTTGTTTTGTGGCATCTATAGCCTGTTTTTGGTGGCATTGATAGCCTGTTTTTGTTTTGGTGGCATTGATAGCCGGGTTTTTTGAAATCCAAGTTTTTTGTTTGTGTGGCATTGATAGCCGGTTTTGTTTTTGGTGGCATTGATAGCCGGTTTGTGGCATTTATAGCCTGTTTGTGGCATTTATAGCCTGTTTTGGTGGCATTTATAGCCGTTTTGTGGCATTTATAGCCGGTTTGGTTTTCAAAAATGCAAGTATCGACTAAAAGTCGCATCCCTGCTGAATGTTCTTGCAAGTATCGATGGAATGTCGCATCCTTGCTCATTCGGTTGCGAGTATCGATGGAATGTCGCATCCTCGCGGATTTGGGTGCAAGTATCGATGGAATGTCGCATCCTTGCTTTTCAAAAATTTTGGTTTTGCGGGTACTGACTTGATGTCGTTTCCCCACGATTTTTGAAATTTGTGGTTTTCTCGAACCTTTGGGTCATGGATATCAACTGAAATGTTGCGTCTCCACAGTTTTTTAGGTTTTTTCGAACCTCTGAAATTTGGGTTGTGGATATCAACTGAAATGTTGCATCTCCACAGTTTTTTAGGTTTTTTCGAACCTTTGAAATTTGGGTTGTGGATATCAACTGAAATGTTGCGTCTCCACAGTTTTGGATTTTGCAAGTATCGACGAAATGTCGTTTCCCTGCGATTTTGGAAGTGTCGAACGTGGTTCGCTTGCTTCCGATTTGTGCGAGTATCGACTAAGCGTCGCTTCCTCGCGGTTTTTGAAAAACCATTTTTTTTTTTAAAGACACGAGGGTCATAAATTTTGACCTAAAACCATTTTGGCGGTAAAAGGCAGGGTGGACTAGGGTGGAAATCCCTGAATCCAGATTTTGTTTCAAACCATGAATTTTGGGTTCAAGGGTTGAAAATTTTGGTCAAGTTAGGGAAAGGTTCCTAAACTTGGATTTTTGTTGAACAATGAAACGATGAAAGTAAGCATTGTTTTAGATTTCTAGAAATTTCAACATTTGATATGAAAATTCTAAAAAGGGTGGGTTTAGCGAGCGTGTACCTGGAAACCGGTTTTGGCCGTACAGGCATTGCTCTTACCCAGTTGGGTAAGTCTTCAAGGGTAGTACCGCTTTAAGAACTTGCCATTGATGGGCAGCATACATCTGTCACCTTCCATGTTTAGGAGTGCGTATGCGCCATTGGAGAAAACTTTGTCGATGACGTAGGGTCCCTCCCATTTTGGCTCGAATTTGCCTTTGGACTTGTGAGCGAAGACCATTGGTCTTTTTACCGCAAGAACCAAGTCATTCTTTTTGTAGGCGCGTTGCCTGACCTTTTTATCGAAAGATCCTGCCATGCGTGCTTGGTAAAGTTCAATGCTTTGTTGAGCTACGAGCCGTCTCTCATCGAGATTGTCCAGCTCATGGAGTCGCAATTTGACATTGCTTTCTTGAGTCATGTCATTTTGCAAGGATACCCTCAAGGAAGGAATTTGTACTTCCAAGGGCACGACAGCTTCGCATCCATAGACCAAGGAGAATGGTGTGCTATGGGTTGGTCCTCGAACGGTGGTTCGATAGGCCCACAAAGCTTCAGACATTTTGTCGCTCCAGTCTCTTTTGTGACTAGAGACCATTTTTTTGAGGATTTTGCAGAGTGTCTTGTTGAAAGCTTCTGCTAACCCGTTTGCTGCCGGATTGTATGGAGTCGAAGGACAGCTTTGGATTTTGTATTTGTCGCAGAACCTGTAGAATCGATGATCCCGGAACTGTGGTCCGTTATCATGGACGAATCTTTTGGGTATGCCGAAACGACAAATGATGTTGGTGCGCAGGAACTGAAGGACTGATGAGGTCTTCATTTCGTTAAACGCAAATGCTTCTGACCACTTGGAGAAATAATCCGTAGCGGCGAAGATGAAGCGATGACCTTTGCTTGAAGGGGGAGAAATAGGACCTATGATGTCCATACCCCAGGCTTCGAAAGGCCATGAGATCGCTGTAGGATGCAGCCATTCTGGAGGCATGTGAATGTAATCTCCATGAACTTGGCATTGTTGGCAGCGCTTAGCAAATTGCATTGCATCAGCTACCATGGTAGGCCAGTAATATCCTAACCTTTTTATCTGATCATAGAGCTTAGGTCCAGCCTGATGAGCTCCACAAAGACCAGCATGAACTTCTTTGAGTGTTTCTTCAGCCTCTTGTTGTGACAAGCAGCGTAGAAGTACTCCGTTGAAGGATTTCCTGTAAAGGATTTTTGAAGGAATATCCAAATGGAAGCTTGGGGTTCGCCTTTGGATGCTTACCCGTTCTTTTGGATCTTCAGGTAGGATTCCGAACATAATGTAATCAATGAACGGATCCCTCCAGTCGCCAATTGAAGTTTGAAGGATTGAAATCCGACTTCCGACCACTTGGTGGCATTCAGCAACTGCTTGGTGTGTGTTAAGAGGAGGAAGGATTCTTCTTTCGCACACTGTGACTTGCATGTTTTCCCCTTCCTGGATTGCCATGGATGCGGCAAGTCCGGCTAGGGCATCTGCACGTATGTTTTCACCTCTACGAATGTGGGTGATGTGACAGATGTCAAACTTTTGCAGAAGTGATTGTGCCTTGTTGTAGTAGGGCAACAAATCTGGCTTCCTGACTTCAAATTTCTGATTCATCTGGTTGACGATCAGTTGAGAGTCTCCAAAGACTTCCAGCATAGTGATACCGGATTCGATGGCGAGTTCCAATCCTAAGATCAGAGCTTGATATTCAGCTGCATTGTTTGTGCATGGTTCCAGTAGCGAGAAAGCGTGTGGAATCATGTATTTGTCGGGGCTAACAAAGAGGATGCCAACTCCCGAGATCAGCTGTCTTTTTTCATTTGTCCTGGTTGCACCGTCAAAGTACATGTCCCAGGAGGCACTTTGTGAGAAAGTCTCCACATTGTAGACTGGTTCGTCTGGGAGATCATCTCTGAGTGGAGAATCTTTAGGCAATGGATGCTCTGCGAGGAAGTCCGCTAGAGCTTGCCCTTTGATTGCTTTTTGTGGTACATACCTAATATCAAATTGTGACAGAAGGATGGACCATTTTGCCAGTCGAGCATTGAGAGAACCTGCCTTTGTGACAAGGACCTTCAAGAGGTTGACCCTCGAGACCAGGTAGACTGTGTTGGAAAGCAAGTAGTGACGCAGCTTTTGTACGGCGAACATCACTGCAAGACATTCTTTTTCGACTGGAGAGTAGCGATGCTCTGCACCTACTAGCATGCGGCTGAGGTAATATAGAGCAGCTTCTTTTCTTTGATCATTTTCTTGCGCAAGCAGAGCTCCCAAAGAGTGATCAAGGGCTCTTGTGTACAAGATGAATGGTTTTCCAGTGGTAGGAGCAGCTAACACTGGAGGTTTTGTCAGGTATGACTTGATGTCTTGGAAAGCAGCTTCACAGTCAGCATCCCAGACAAAGTTTACACCTTTTTTCATCAACCGGGAGAATGGACGGCATTTCCCCGAAAGATTGGAGATGAACCGTCTGATGTAGGCCAATCTCCCTTGAAGCCCTTTGAGTTCTCTCAAGGTTCTTGGAGAGGGCATTTCTAGAATGGCTTTGACTTTTATGGGGTCAAGCTCTATTCCAGCTTTCCGAACTAAGAATCCGAGGAACTTACCCGACGAGACGCCGAAGAAGCATTTCAATGGATTCATTCGCAGTTTGTGTTTGCGAAGCCGGAGGAAGACTTCTCGGAGGTTTTCGAGATGATCTTCTTTTCTTTTGCTTTTGACGGCGAGGTCATCAACGTAACATTCAACCGTCTTGTGCTGCATATCTTGGAATATTTTCATCATAGCCCTCTGATATGTGGCACCAGCATTCTTCAAACCGAATGGCATGACAGTGTAGCAATACACGCCAAATGGGGTTCGAAAGGATGTATGTTTTTCATCCTCAGGATGCATCTTTATCTGATTGTAGCCAGAGAAGCCATCCATGAATGTCATTCGCTCGAATCCACAGGTATTATCAATCATTACCTCTGGTATGGGGAGCGGAAATTCATCTTTTGGGCATGCGCCATTCAGGTCTCTATAGTCAATACAGACCCTGATCTGCCCATTTTTCTTTGTCACGGGGACAATGTTGGCCAACCATTCAGGATGTTGTTCCTCACGGATGAAGCCGACGCTTTTGAGTTTTTGAACTTCTTGTTCAATTTTATCCATCACATCTGGACGGAATCTTCTTTGGCCTTGCTTGACAGGCTTGATGTCTTCTTGAAGATTGAGTTTGTGAACTGCTATTTTGGGGTCTAAGCCTGGCATTTCAGCATAAGACCATGCAAAGCAATCAACGAACTCACGAAGAAAAGCGATATACTCGGGTAACTCATCATCCTTTATATTCTTGCTTATGAATACAGGACGTGGGTTATCTGGTGTTCCCAAGTCTATCTTTTGAACAGGATCTTCTGTTGGAAGGTTCGAAGGTGGTTCCTCCACAATATTTTCGGAGGCTTCCAGCTCAACGAAACCTTCTGGGGTTTCAAGGGCATTTCCAGACCAAGGTTTTGTTCCTTTCCACGGGTCTTCTTGATCGGTAGTTTTCCCAAGGCTTGCTATGAGATGATCCCAATCGCCTGTTGAAACCGAGTCGAAGTAGGCTACTTCTTTTGGAGATGAGGGTTCTTCTGAGTCAGAAGTCCACACGTCTGTGCCATCGGACAACTCCTCTTCATTTTCGGAGAAATCGTGCCAATTGGATGAGCTTCCTGGATCTTTGTCAGGTGACTCATCAAAGAGATATCCAGGGAGATCGATGTCTTCATGGACTTGAGATGTTGAGGCTTGGTCAGCATATTGACTTTTAAGCCTTTGTGTCAACTGTCTCAAGGGAGTGTCAGGATCATACCCTAACCCGTGTGAAGACTTTTCTACATAGCCGTAGAGTCTCCAATCTTCCAGCTGGCTTTTGGTCAAGACGGGCCCCAATGGTGTGAGAATACCGCGTCCTTCTCCCAAACCGACTGGGTTTTGAGCGTCATAGCCCATTTTCTTCATAATAGCTTGTGCCACAGAACTGTATAAGGATAGTTGAGGCGTACCTTTATTTTGGAAAGGTTCAAGCATGGAGTTTGATGAAGAAGCATCCGATCTATGGAAGAAGATCGGCTTTTCCTTTGTTGAAGTTGCTGGAACAACGAAGGAAGCTGACGTAGGATCTTCTATGTCAGAAGTTGTCTCCATTGGAGTAAGAGCAGGCTGAACTTGCTGAGTGTCAGCTTGGCTTGACGATGTGTCGTCTTCTGGCTCTGAATCCGAGTCCGTGTCTTGCATGATAGACACGAAAGAGACAACAAATTTGCCCCCAGGCTTTTGTTTTGCCTTCTTCACTTTAGTTGTGATGACCAAAGGCTTTGAAGATTTGAGGGAGATGATGAAGGGAGTTTGCATGCTCTCTTCAGATTTACCGGATGGTTTGTTTTCTTCCGGTGATTGTTGAGGAGCTTTGCCTTTATCTTTCTGGAGACTTTCGGCAAAGGATGCTGTATGATTCTCCTCTTCTTCTTTTTCACCTTCATACATCTGTGAGTCTGCGAAGTGGATTTCTTTACCTTTGAAGGGTTTTCTATCCGCAAAGACTCGATGTATCATGCCGTCGTCGCCAACAAACTTGATGCATTGATGTAGAGTTGAAGGGACAACACCATTCTCATGGATCCAAGGGCGTCCGAGAAGGATGTTGTAGCATGAAGGGGTCTTTATTGCATACACTGTGACCTCAGAGATAAGATCACCGATCTGCAATTTGAACCTGATTTTGCCGATAGGCTTTTGAGTACTCCCATCGTATCCAAAGATAGATACAGATGTGTGGCTCAGTTTGCTGGGTGGGATGCCCAACTCTTCAAGAGCCGATGTGGAGATAAGGTTGAGTGCAGAACCTGGGTCGATCTGAACTCTATGCATAGGCATTTCCTTGATATACCCTGTGAAGTACAGGGGTCGGTTATGCCTGGTTTCGCCAAGTAGGAGGTCGTCCTTTGTGAAGGCGATGGTTGCACTGGCTGCTTTTTTAACCGAGAGGCATTCAATGCATGATCCCTCAGTTTTCTTCTTTTCTCCCTTTGAGGAGGCTTCTGAGTTTTTGACCCGGTAATCCATTTCAATTTGGAGGACTTGCGGGGCATGTTTGTCGACATCCTCATTCAGTTTTTGTAATTCTGAGATGAGATTATCACGAGTGTGCGGAGACATTCGCAACAAATCTAGGATGTGCAGACGTGCAGGTATGTGCTTGAAGTGTTCAATCAAGTCATACTTGAAAGCCTCCTTAGGGCCTGCATGTTCATCATTGTTGCCACTAGGGGCGCTTACAACATCTTTTCCCGAAGGATTTACATATGTAAAGGAAGATTGGTTGTAATTTTTGTGATAGTCCCGGCCAGAGCGGGTGCCTCTACCAACTTCGAGAGCTTCTTGAGAAGGGTCTTCGTTTGGAAGATTGTCTTCAGGATCAAGAGGCTGTCGTTTTTCATTTGCTGAGGATGCATCAGCAGCAGAGTTACCATCCTCAGTGATTGTGTTGCATGGAGCATTTTCCGGGAACAAGTCCTGAACAGCATCCAGCAATCTTTCTTCTTCGTTGACTAATTCATCGTCCCAAGCATCAATGGCTGGGAATTCTTCAGTCAGGAAGGGTGTGAACTTTGAAGTCACAGTCTCAGGAGAAGAAACCTGAGAGGGTGTCATCTCAGTGAAAGTCACGTGAGACGAGGTGGCTCCAGAAGATATATTGCTAGGCGTCGCCGGAGTGTAAGTGCTCTCATCAGACGATGCTTCGGAAGAGCTATAATCCCGAATTATCACATTACAGGAAGCTCTGACGGGAGACGTTGCCTGATCGGAGTCAGACTCATCCTCGGATGTGAGAGGATCGTCTACCCAGCAATTTTCTCCATTTTCAGGAGTTAAGGGAGGATGTACCTGATGGTCTTCAGGGACTTCAGGCTCTGGATTGCGAGGAGGCTCGTTGACGCGTTCTTGCTCTTGTTCTAGAGCGAGTCGCTGCAAGATCCTTGCATATTCTTCAAGATCAGGCATGGGAGCCGGATCTTCTTCTTCATCATCTCTTTGTGGCTCAACATTGTTGATTTCCACTGGAGTAATGAGAGGTGCTGGTTCAGCAGCACTTTCTTGTACAGCTTCTTGGTCTTCTTCATCATCAGACCAGGATCCTTGTGGCTGTAGGGGTTATACCAGATTACTGGCATAAGATGAGACTCAGGAACCCATTCTTCATCGGAGAGATATTCTCCTGTTTCAAGGGACTCCTCCCACTCATCTGTGTAGTTGGGTTCGAATCCATCATCGGTGTCGCTGGACTCGTATCCATCAATGGAGAATCCAACTACCGAATTGCAAGAGTATGATGTCTCCTGCATGGCTTCTCTGAATTGAGGTGGCATGAAATCACTGAGAGTGAATTTCCTTGCCCCCTTTGAAGTCTCTGGAAGGGATGTTTTTGTTACCTCCAGTGAAGCGGTAGAGGAAGCCTCTGCCTTTTCTTTGACCTCTAGTTTTGGCTGGGTCTTCTCTTGCCGTTTGAGCTTGAGGAGATGTTTCCTAGCCTGCCTTCGCTGTTGAGCTGTAGGCTTTATTTTCACGACCTCCCAATTTTCATCTTCCAGGAGATCGGGATGTACCCATATCGGTTGTCCGTCTGGTGTCGGGTAAGGAACCAGTTCCTCGGACGCTTCGATTGAGTTTATCACCTTGAAGGAAGTAGTGATCTTCTTCTTCGGTGATCTTGATGTTTGTCCACATGTCACCATGTTGACGGAGGCAGACCCATAGTTTTTGTCAAAGGTGATGACTCCGTTTTTCCACATCTCATTTATTTTCTCTCTCACAACGAAGCATTGATTGAGAGGATGCGAGATCATCTGGTGGTATGGACAGTACCGAGGATCGTTGGTTTTGCCAACATCACCCGGTCTTTTTGGTTCAGGCAAGGTGAGCTTGCCGTTTGCCACAAGAGCCCCGAAGATTTCATCAACATCTTCATCAAACGGGTATTTCTTCTCTACTCGTTCTTTGAAGGCGTCAGAGAGTTCAGGTCTCTTACCAGCAGCTTTGTTTTCAGCTTTCTTTGGTGGCTGAGGAGCTGGCTTGGTCTGCACATTGAGGACCTCTTTCTTCTTTGGTTTAGAGGTTGCAATGGCGGTTGGCTCTTTTCTTGATGATTTCTGACTGTTGAGGTCTTTAATCACCGTTTCAGCTTCCATGGAAGCTTCTAGGAGTTCTCCCAGGTTTTTTGATTTGTTGCCGATGATCATGGAGCGGATTCTGGCTCTCATGTTGTTTCGGCAGATGTCGACTAGCGACGCTTGTGGCAATACATCAGAGCATTTGTATGCCATTGCTTTCCACTTGTGAATGAAGTCATATGTTGATTCATTCTCCCCCTGTTTTAGGCTGCACAGCTGAGCCATAGTAGCGGGGTGATCTCACCTTTGAAGTGAGTTAGGAAGCGTGTCTCTAGCATGGCCCAATTTTGGATTGAGTCCTCCGGCAGAGTGGAGTACCAATCGAAGGCCGTACCTTTTAGGGTACTTGCAAAGAGGCGGATCTTGAGTGCATCTTGATCTGCAATAGCTCCCGTCAGGATCTTGAAGTGGATGACGTGCTGTCTGGCTGATCCTTTCCCCGTATATGTTTGGAGAGTAGGATGCTTGAATTTGGTGGGGAACGGGACCGAGTCCATCCATAAGGGATATGGTGGCTTGATCCCATGCTCTTTGAGTATATCCTCTTCTTTTGCTTTGGCGAGGATACCGTCTACGTCCTTTTTAGTAAGGGCGCGTGACTCATTTTCTTCTCTATTTACCTCGTCGTCTTGATGATTCGGAGGAGGTTCATTGTTCGCCTGATTTTGGAAGGCGAGGAGAAGGTTTTCCATCAGAGTTTCAATCCTCTGCTGGCCCTGTTCCAACTGCTGGATGCGGGTGATCGCATCTTCTGGAGGTGGATTGTGGGGTGGTGGCTCAGAATTTGTAGCCAAGACATTCATCCTTCGTGATTCGAACGAAGAAACTGTCCTGGTGACTGAGCTAGGGCTCATTCTTTTTGAAGAGGAGCTTGAGGAAGGATCACTCTGCTGTCCTTTGCTTGAAGGAGCAGGGGATTCTTCTGAATGTCTTCTTGTCCTTGAGACGCTGCGGGTCATTGGACGTCGGACATGGATTTTTGTTGCTGATTTTTGGCGCCTTCTGGTTTTTCCAACCATATGGACGGCAGCAACTTGGTTGGGTCTTTCTTTTTCGACCCATTTAGGAGAGACTTGAAGTGTGGGAGGCTGGGTCCTTTGCTTCTGTAGTCTCTTTTGTCGGTACGACGCGCGGCGGCGTATACGACGAGCAATTTGAGCTTCGGTCAGCTCTGACTGGGCTCTGACGATGAAGGATGTACTCCCTCGGGCGCAGCAGCCGAGCCTGTCTTCTCTGTAGCTGGGCAAGGACAGGATGCGAACCCTATCCTTCGCCTGTTGCAGCGAAGCTTTGAATTTTTGAAGTTCGGCCCCTGTAGATATGAAGGGTCGAACTGCAGATTTGTAGGCCTTAGCAGGTGCTTGTGGAGGCCTTGTGATGCATGACTTGATTTTGGGCTTGTAGGAACAAGCCGGCTCATGCTGGGTTGACTTTGAAGTCGGGTTGGAGATGGGTCTCTCCTCTTTCATGTAAGCAAGAGGATAGAACTGGTTCTCCTTGAGTGGGGCCAGGAATGCTGGCTTAGTGGATGTCCGGGACCTTCTTTGTTTTGGTGAAGGTCTTGGGGACCAAGTCTTGGGGTAGACCTGGTTGTTTGCAGGTTGAGGCTTCGTGGGGCTGCCACGGGCTTCAGGTCTTCTGGTGCTCGCCTTTGGTGTCACGGTAGTGACACGTTGAGAGGCGAGTTTCTGCTTCTTGGAGGGAGCAGTTTGTTCCTCGGGAAGTGGGAATGGTCCCAGCGTCCCGAAGACGATAGTCCGGGGAGTCGAGGTCGACCCGGAGTTCAGAGAGTTGCCGAGGGAGTTGACACTTCGGCAGCTGATGGGGCGCTTGTAGGTGCGCGTGGTTTGCTTCTGTTGAAGCATGAGTTGGTGCTTGTTTTCATCGAAAGTAATGGTTAGTGAAGCTGCCATTGTTAGTTTTCGAAAATTTCTGAAACAAGACCACATCCATTAGTAATCACAAGAATATAATGATCATAAATGGGAAGTTCTATGGTTTCGTCTTTTCAAATTGCTCGAGGTAGATGACCCAAACAATATGAGGAAGGCAAAATGCCATAGAGGGTACAATTGTTCTGATCGCAGGTGTGGTAAGCCCGGAATGGGCATCCCAGTGACTGCTAGAAGCAATTGTGAACTTAAATTCGACTTATCGAGAAGCAGAGCTTGCTCGAGGTAAGAAGAATATAAAGTTGGAGTTACAAATGTGCCGGTCGCAATACAGTAGACCCTGAAAGGGCGTACTAGTACCGCTAGACACAAATGTTTTGAGACCGCATCTATGAGATGAGATTCTCTGTTTTGAAAGGTCAAGATTGGATTCATCAAAGAGAGCAGATGGTATTCCAATCTGAACACGGGCTCAGCGATTTCCGTGAGCGCCAGTGCTCAGAAAGAAATGAACCATGATTTCTCGGATCTGAATCTAAAAATGACGAGTTTTCTTTTGAAAGGCCAATATCGGGTTCATCAAAGAGAGCAAAAGGCACTCCAATCTGAACACGGGCTCAGCGATTTCCGCGAGCGCCAGTGCTCAGAAAGAAGAAGACCAAGATTTCTCCGATCTAAACCCAAAATGACGGAAGTTTTTTTTTTTGAAGTTTTTTTGAAGATTTTTGAAGATTTTTTTTTTTAAAGAAAAAAATCTTTTTTTTTTTTATTTTTTATTTATTTTTATATTTTTTTTTTTATTTTTTTTTTTAAGATTTTTTTTTTTGAAAATTTTTTTTATTTTTTATTTTTTTATTTTAAAATTTTTATATTTTTTTTTTTTATTTATTATTATTTTTTTTTTTTTTTAAAAGACGAGAGAGTACACATAGGCCTCCTAACCCGGTCTTATGAAACCTTGATTGATAGAATTGCCCCCAGGTAAGGGTATGATTACTTAATGAACCCGTTTGGAGGACCCTTGCCTAGAACAGTCAAGCTGTCTCCACACTCTGGACAAGGCTTTTCCTTTGAATCAACCATGATCAAAGAACACAGTTGGTTTAAACCTTAGTGGTCTATGTCTTTTTTTTTTTTTTTTTTTTATATATATATTATTTTTTTTTATTTTTTTTATTTTTATGAATTCATCGAAGAGAAACCATGGCCCAAAACCTTAGTCGAACAGGCTCAACATTTCTGCAAGCGCGATGAACGATAGGAACGGATCAAGGTTTCTCAATTTTGAATCCAAATTGAGAAATCTGATTTTTTTTGTTTTTTTTTTTTAAATTTTTTTTTTGAAAAGAGAAAGAATGGAAATAAATTCAAAGAATTAGAAATTTCCAAACAAAAAATCTCATCTCATTTTTTTTGCAGAATTCAACATAGGCCACCAATTTATAAAGTAGCCAAGGAATCAAGAAAAGAAATATAAGCATAGAGCAAAATATATGATATGCAAATATTTCATTTCTAGCATCGTTGTTCTCAAATAAACGAGTCCCACCGGGTGATGCCAGCTTGATGGACCGCGCTCCTGCTTGGTTCTACCGAGGTCGGCGGACGTGGGAGTCCGTCGGGTCCGACCCTTTCGTAACCGGGGGGCAGGGGCGTGCATCAACATTTCTTTTTTTGTGGGTGTGCCAGGTTTTCTATTTTACTTGGAATTACAAGTGGTGATCCGGAGGTCAACCTTCGCAAGTAAAAAGGAAATCAACTTCTTTCAAGTTTTCATTGCACATATATTTAAGAAAAAAGACATTTTTCTTAGTTTGCCGTGAAAGGCGATTTTTTTTGGCATTTATAGCCGATTTTGGCGTTTATAGCCGATTTTTGGCGTTTATAGCCGATTTTGGCGTTTATAGCCGATTACAATCCTTATCAATAATGAAAGACAAGAATTGTGATTTTTGTCTCTTTTGAAAAAATACAAACTACAATGAAAAGCAAGAAAAGGAGGATCTAACTTCTCAGGAGATTGTGGAGGACTCGTTTAGATTGACGGTCGCAAGCCATATGTGGGCTTCGCCATCATCCATGCAGATGAGAACAGAGGATGCTATTTGATTCACTTGGCTTGGCTATAACCTCGGGTTTTTAGAAGACAAGACCAAAGAAAGGTCCTATGTCCAATAAAAAACCGAGTAGACGGGCTGAAAAGCCACATCTAAGCCATTGGAGGCAGGAGGAGAAGGCAAGGACCTTGGGGGGGGGGTACCCCCCAAGGGACTTTGTCACCTTGTTGCGGTGGCCGGTGTAGAACTTCCGCAGAGTTTTTCTCTCTTTTTCTTTTCTCTGGATTTTCTGACTGCTGTCTGATGTTTGTTGTGTGTTTTTCTGATCTTTCTGATTTGTGTTTCTTTGGAGTGCTCTCCTATTTATAGGCTCTTGGTAGCCATTAGGAGAGCTTATGGGCTTTTAATGTCATTAAGCCACATAATGGGAGGAGTTACAAAAATTGAATTGTTTATTTTGTAACTCTTTTTTCTTGGCTTCTGATTGGCCGGAGGAGATGAGGGCATTTAATCGCCTTTAATCGCCATGATGGGAGGAGTTTCATGGGTTAAATGCCATGAATCTCTTGACTTGTAACTCCCAAATGCTTGCTTCTGATTGGGCCGTCCAAGGAAATGGATTAATGACTGTAATAAAGCTAGTCAATTAATCGCATTAAGTGGTCGCCGAGCAGCTGAAGAGTCGCGGGCCGTGCCACGTCTTTTGGAATTCTTCTGTCGATGATCATCGATGGATCTTCATGTAGATCGACATCAGATGACCATGTAATTTCAGGTGTTTGTTGCCAACAGCGGGTCGGTGCCATCTGTCCTGTCGATTTCTCGATCGGTCGGGTGGAAAGCACACTTTTTTTTTGGTTGACCGGGTGGCGATCAATACTGTCTTTGATACTCTTGATGATTTACCCGTGTTTTGGACGGATATCAGAGGACTTGGTGTCTCAAAAGCATGAATTTTGGAAAGTACCAGAGGCTGGGCTTCTCGAATCGCGAAAAAAATGGCGAAAACCGGGGTTTCCGGGGCTTTCCCGGCGACCCCGGGGTCCATGGTCGCCGGCGACCCTGGCCCAGGGTCGCAGGGGCCTGCGACCTTGGGCCAGGGTCGCAGGGGCCTGCGACCCTGGCCCAGGGTCGCAGGGGTCTGCGACCCTGGGGGGTTTTCCCCCTTTTTGGTCCCGTTTTGCGTCCGTTTTTGCTCTTTTTTGATTCTTTTTTCTTCTGTACTTTTCTTTGACATTTTGATCATTCATTGGCCTGATTTCTTTGTAGGAAACCTGATGAGAATCCTTGCATTTTATTTTGCAAAGTTTCCAATTTCCTGAGAAAGCCGAAGACTTTGTCGCGCAGAGCTGCCGATTTTCTGTCAAAAGCTGAAACTGGGTCAAACGATGTCGGAATGACCTGAAATTTGGTGTGAAGCCTGCTGAGCAATAAATAAGACCAACCATAGGCTTTTGTTTGAGTTTCGAAGCCGTTTGGGGTCCTATCACCTGCAGACTTGCTTTTTGTCGCGATGAAGATGTCGCGGTTTGATGTGCGGTCAACCGATGTCCGATTGACTTGAAATTTGACAGGGAACCTATTGGAGTCATTTTAAGATGATCCATAGGTTCTGTCTTGGAAATCATGGTCCCGGAGAGCTTTACCGCCGAGAGGCTTGATTTGGCTGTCGGAGAAGCGAAGTTAGGCCAAATGATCTTGAGATGGCTTGAAACTTCTTGTGTACTCCTCTTTTGGCTGTCTGGAAGAATCTTGCAGTTTTTGTTTGATTCTGACAAGATTTGATTTTTGGAAGCAGCATTACCTTTTTATGGCAGGTTGCGACTTCATGTAGCTCTTTGGATCTTGGAAAGGCAAAGTGACATTTTTGGTGTCAACAACAAGCCCAAGTACCGAGGCTACATCAGAGGGACGATCGAGCCCATCGGAGAGGAGAATCTGAGTTCTGTCGTTCCTGAGGCTAGAGTCGAGTTCGACATTCCTGGAGCAGTTGTGGAGAGAGATCAAACTGCCGCTGGAGCAGGGGAAGAGAGGGAAGAGCCTTCGCGAGTCAGGGTTGGCTCGGATCACAGGGCGACGTCGGGTGCTGAGGCTTCTACCTCCGCGCCGAAGCCACGCCTGGTCCCTTTACGGAAGAAAGGGGAGCACCGAATAGTCCTGTCCCTTTCACCGAGCGCCGAGATGCGTTGTGCTAGGCGCCTGTCCTTCGAGGACATAGAAACCCTGGCGCTTGGGGCTGAGGATCCCCGAACCCCCCTGGCAGCTTCGAATCTGGATGCTATCGAGGCTTCTGCCCCCAGTCCCTCGTCAACTCCTCCTGTTGCTGAGGCCGAGGCCTCTCTCTCTGGACCTGTCTCTGCTCAGCCCACCGAACCGGAAGCTCGGCAGCCTCTGGCCGAAGCCGGACAGAAGGAAGGTCGGTCAAAGAAAAGGCCGAGAGTCGACGGTGGTTCTAGTTCGGTTGTGGCGCCACCATCTGCCGGTCCAAGTCCGCTGGAGCCGAGTTTCCTGCTTGAGCCGGGGAGACCAATGACAATGGAAGATTGTGTCCTCCAGAAGGTCGATCCCCTCATTCTCGAGGCACTTGGGCGGGCCTGCGCCCTGCCTTGATACATGGCTCAACTGGAGGGGTATGACAACCCGAAGTTGATACTGTCGCTGCTACAATCGTGTTTTGCGGTGAGGTCATTCGAACATTTAATTCTTTGTCAATTTGTTTGGCTTCGGTGACTGTTCTGAGTTTCTTTATGGATGCTTTGTTTATTCGACAGACGGTACATAAGTCTATGGTTGAAGCAGATGGGCTCTATAGGCAAGGCACCGCGATCACCGAGCTGAATGCGGAGAAGAACGGCCTCGAGGAATCCCTGCATGCCGTTACTCGAAAATTGGCAAGGGCTGAAGGAGAGTTCGCAGCGGGGCTTGAGCAAGCGAAGGGCGAAGCTGAGGCCGAGAGGAAAAGGGTGGCCGACCTCGAGGCCTCAATCGAGAAGCTGAGAGACGACTTCGCGGTCCAGCTCTAGGCCGAGTCAAAGAGGGCAGACGAGGCCGAGGCGAGACTCGAGTCAGAGTGTGACGCCGCCTTCGAGGATGCCAAGGCGCAGGTTACGGCTCACTATAAGGCCAGAGTCTTCTTCGTGAGGGATAAGGCCTAGGCGAAAGGATGGCATGCCGCCTTAAAGGAGGCGGGGGTCTCAGAGGATCATCCGTCCTTCCAGGATCCCCCCCCCCGTTTCCAATTCCAGTGCCGAGCTCTGCCCCTCCTGTCACTGTCCCTGCTGGCAAGGCCGCTGCCGCTGATCAGACAGGGGCCGACGTTGGAACTGCTGCTACTCCTCACACCTTTGATCCAGTCTGACTTCGGGCCAGTCTTGTCAGTTCTGTTTGTAGGAAAATCCTTTTTGTTTCTGATGTACCTTTCTTGTTTTTCAGTTGTATTCGCTGTATCAGGTAATGAACGAAGATTCAATACAATTGAAATTTCCTCTGGCGACTATCTTGGTCACTTGTTGTGTATGTTTTTTACTTGTCTAATATTTTGTACAAGTATACGAGCTCAGTAGGGATAGGTGCCGAACTTCCCCCAGGTTGGCCCTGGTTTATATCACTGGGATTGTTACCCCTTCGGTAGATAGCGCGTCATGAGTGTCGAGGTGCCCTCATAACGCGAACTGGAGAAGACCCACTGGCCCGTGGCCAGGGGTGCGCCGGCTACCTGGCAAGAGTGCCGAGGTGCGTTCATAACGCGAACTGGAGAAGACCCACTGGCTCGTTGCTAGAGGCGCGTCGGCTACCTGGCAAGAGTGCCGAGGTGCGCTCATAACGCGAACTGGAGAAGACCCACTGGCTCCTCGCCAGGGGCGCGTCGGCTACCTGGCAAGAGTGCCGAGGTGCGCTTTAACGCGAACTGGAGAAGACCCACTGGCTCGTCGCCAAGGGCGCGCCGGCTACTTGGCAAGAGTGCCAAGGTATGCTCATAACGCGAACTGGAGAAGACCCACTGGCTCGTCGCCAGGGGCGCGTCAACTATCTGGCAAGAGTGTTGAGGTGCGCTCCTAACGCGAACTGGAGAAGACCCACTGGTTCGTCGCCAGGGGTGCGCCGGCTACCTGGCAAGAGTGTCGAGGTGAGATCATAATGCGAAATGGAGAAGACCCACTGGCTCGTCGCCTGGGGCACGCCGGCTACTTGGCAAGAGTGCCGAGGTGCGCTCATAACGCGAACTGGAGAAGACCCGAGACGCGTAGCCCCTTGGGCGCTGTATGAGAGTTCTACGTTCTGGAGAGAATTGAGGGAGACAAGGAGCAGAGTGCTTTTATTGCTTCTCAAAAATCAGTTACAATTCAGAAATAGAACTTCTTGAGGTGCGTTGTATTCCATGGCCGTGGAAATTGTGTGCCATCCTTGTTTTCAAGCTTGTAAGCTGAATGACCGCAGACCTCAGTGACCTTGAATGGTCCGTGGCAGTTTGGCGCTAACTTGTCGTGGTTCGGATCTTTGTCCTGTGGGAGTGACTTCTTCAGTATGAGTTCCCCGACCGAGAATTTCCTTTCTCTGACCCTTTAGTTGTAGTCCCTGGCTAACTGCTGCTGGTAGGCTGCTAGACAGACGGCCGCCGCTTCCCTGCGCTATTCGGCTACGTCTAGCTCTCGAGTCAAGTTTACATCGTTATGGCCTTGGTCGAAGAGTTCCGACCTCAAGGTCGGGAGGCCGATCTCGATTGGAATCACGGATTCCATACCGTAGGCAAGGGAGAAGGGTGTCGCCGAGGTGGAGCGTCTTGGCGTCGTCCTGTATGCCCATAGGATGCTCGGCAGTTCTTCCACCCATCTTCCTTTGGCTCGATCGAGCCGCTTCTTGAGTCCATCGAGCATCACCTTGTTGGAGAACTCGGCTTGACCGTTACTTTGGGGATATGCTGGGGTAGAGTAATGATTTCTGATGCCAAGCCCCTGGTAGAAGGTTTTGAAGAGGTTGGAATCGAACTGAGTCTCGTTATCTGAGATCAACGTCCGTGGGATTCCAAGCCTTGTGACGATGTTTCTCCAGACAAGATCTTTGAATCGTGCTCGGTGATGGAGGAGAGTGCTTCTGCTTCTATCCACTTGGTGAAATAATCGGTGGCTACTATCAGCCACCTCTTATTTCCTAGAGCTCGGTGGAGAGGTCCTACGATGTCCAGTCCCCATTGGGCGAAAGGCCACGGGCTGGATAGTGGACTCAGATCCTGGGCCGGTTGGTGGAGGGAGTGTGAAAACTTATGGCACTTTTCGCACTTCTGCGTATATTTCTGTGCATCTGTCTACATGTATGGCCACCAGTAACCCTGGCTGATAGCCCGGTACGCCAGCGACCGTCCACCGATGTGACTTCCACAGATTCCTTCATGCATCTTGTAGAGGAAGTTGTCGACATTGTCGGGGTGCACGCACTGAAGGTAGGGGCCAGTGAAGGACTTCTTGTAGAGCTTGCCTTGTGGCCTTAACCAAAATCGAGCCGCTTTGAGTCTGATTCGGCGAGCTTCGTTCTTGTCTTCAGGGAGCTGGTCATCTCTGAGGAAGGCAATGATTTCGTCCATCCAGCTCGGGCCGAGAATGACGCATAGAATCTGCCGAGGTGGAGGGAGATCTGTGCTTGGCCTCTCTAGCGATCCTACCTCGATAGTTCTTTTCCTCCCGGCCTCAACCGCTGAAGCTAGGCTGGCGAGGGCGTCGGCATGCGAGTTGGAGTCCCTCCCGATCCGCTTGACTTCGGCTTTTTGGAACTGCGAAATGAGCTTTTTTTCATGCGCTAGATAGGCGGCCATCCTGTCGTCGCGAGCCTGGTAGTCTCCGGTTAGCTCGCTCGTCACCAACTGTGAATCACTGAAAACCACTAGCTGCTGGGCTCCTAGGATTTTAGCGCTGTTCAACCCAGCTATGAGGGCCTCGTACTCTGCCTCATTATTGGATGCTTTGAAATCCAGGGTGAGGGCTTGCTCGATAACCAGTCCCTCTGGAGACTGAAGGACTACGCCGGCGGCAGCCCTCTTGGGGGTGGAGGATCCATCAACGAATACCTTCCAAGCGGAAGTGAGGAATCGGTTCCAGGCCTGATCCTGCTCCATCCCAGTGACCTCGTCCTCATACCTCCCGCCCCCTAGTTCGGTGTCGACCGGGGTCGGTGCCAAACTCAGAGAGGTAAATTCGATGATAAAATCTGTCAGAATTTGAGCTTTGACTGCCGTTCTAGGTTGATACTTGATGTCGTATTGCCCTAGTTCGACGGCCCACTGCGAGATTCGGCCGGAGAAGTCGGCCTTTTTGAAGACCGCCCCGAGCAGATGTTCTGTGACGACCACGATGGAGAAAGCTTGGAAATAGTGGGAGAGTTTGCGAGAAGCGTTAACAAGTACCAACGCGAGCTTCTCCATTGGGAGGTACCTGGTCTCGGCATCAAGCATGATTTTGCTCGTGTAGTAGATCGGCATTTGCGGTCTGTCGTCTTCTCTAAGGATAACCGAACTGACTGCATGTTCCGAGACTGCGAGGTAGAGGTAGAGTACTTCTCCCTATTTCGGAGTCGAGAGTAGGGGAGGTGAGGAGAGATAGGCTTTGAGCCTTTGCAGTGCTTCATCGCATTCTGGTGTCCAATGGAATTTCAGGTTTTTCTTGAGCAGTTGAAAGAAAGGCCTGCATCTATCTGATGATCTGCTGACGAAGCGATTGAGAGCGGCAGCCATGCCGGTGAGCTTCTGGACCTGCTTCGTCGTCGTCAGACTTTGTATTCCCAGGATCGCCGTGATATGGTCCGGATTGGCTTCAATTCCTCTTCTGGTGACCAGGCTTCCAAGGAATTTGCCTAAACTGACTCCGAACGTGCATTTGGAGGCGTTGAGTTTCAGCTTGAAACTCCTAAGTATGTCAAACACTTGACTAAGGTCGTCCAGGTGGTCCTGGGACTGCTTGGACTTGACGACGATGTCATCAATATTAACCTCCACCGTCTTGCCTAGCTGGGCCTGGAACATCTTCGCGACCAGCCTTTGGTAGGTGGCCCCTGCGTTCTTGAGTCCAAAGGGCATAACCTTGTAACAGTAAATGCCTCTGGGCATTATGAACGCAGTCTTCTCTTTGTCAGGCTCATACATTGATATTTGGTGGTAGCCTCGATAAGCATCGAGGAAGCTCATCCTTTCATGGCCCGCGGTGGCGTCGATTAATTGGTTGATTTTTTGGAGTGGGAAGCTGTCTTTAGGATAGGCCTTGTTTAGGTTGGTGAAATCGACGCAGACTCTCCACTTTCAATTTTTCTTTTTGACAACCACTGTGTTTGCCAACCACTTCGGATTCTTGACCTCCCTGATCGCCTGCGCCTCCAGCAACTTTCCAACTTCTTCGACTACTGCCTCTGAATGCAGTACCCCTGTCCCGCGTGACTTCTGTACCACTGGTTTGTGTTGAGGGTCCACGCTGAGCCTGTGGCACATGACTTCGGGGTCAATGCCGGGCATCTCGTAGGGGGTCCAGGCGAAAACCTCCTTGTTTCTGAATAGTAAACCGACGAGCTCGGCCTTTTCTGCCTCGGCAAGCTGGCTGCCGATCAGGAAGTGGCGCCCGGGATCGGTGGGATTGAGTCTGACCTCGGTCAGATCCTCCACGCTCTTCTTCTCGGGATCGCGGCCGACCTTTTCAAGCTCGTCTTCCAACTCGGCCATGTTCACCTGCTGCGGCTCCTTCTCTCCGGGCACCACGGCCATGAGACACTGCTTGGCTGCCCGTTGGTCGCCCCTGACAGTGACCACCTTCATTCTGCCGTCCTTGTCCTCTAAGGGAAATTTGAGCTTCTGGTGGTGGGTGGAAGGTATTGCTTCCATGCTTTGCAGCCATGACCTCCCCATTATGGCATTGTAGGGAGACGGCGCATCTACCACAAGGAAATCGGCAGTAATGGAGGCACCTTCGACCTGGACCGTGAGGGAGATCTTCCCCTTGGGATACACTGGTTTGGCGCTGAAGCCTATCAGGGGAGTGCATGCCTCCTCCAGGTTTTCTTCTCTAAGGCCCATCCTTCTATAGCAATCGAAATAAAGGATTTTGGAAGAGCTTCCGGGGTCAACAAGGATCCTCTGAACTATGCAGTTCTTGAGCTTTAGGGTGACGATCAGCGGATCGTTATGGGGGAGCTGGACACTTTCCAAGTCTTCCTCAGAGAAACAGATCCTGGGCTTCTCCTTCTGGGCTCTCTTTGATACTGGCTTGAGCTCGGCAATCATCACTTGTTTGCCGTGCACGGCCCTTCTGGCCTCGGCCTAGGCCTGGTTACTCCCCCTTGGGGCGGGAGCCAGGTGGATGACACTGATAAGTTTTTCGATTCATCACTAGAGTGGGCCCCGTCATCTTGGCACTGAGCTCGGCTGGTGTTTATTCCTCCCCCTTTCATATACTCCTTTAGGTGTCCTTCCTTGACGAGCTTCTCGAGGTGTGACTTGAGGGAGTAGCAGTCTTCGGTGTCGTGCCCCTTCTACTTGTGATAGGTGCAAAACTTACTCTGGTTTCGGTTGGCAGGGTTGCCCTGCATAGGCTGCGGCCAGCTGAAGTAAGGCTGGTCTTTGATCTTGTTTAGTATCTTATGGACCGACTCAACGAACACTGTGTGGACACCCGGCCTGGGTTTCTTGTTGTCATCCCTGTTGAGAAATGAAGCCGTTGCTGAGCTGGTGGAGGCTCAGTATCGATCCCTTTCCACCCTCTGAAATGTCCACTTTTCTTTCTTGGAAAAGGGTTTCCCGGAAGGGTGTTGATCGCGCTGGATGACTTGATTTTCGGGCTTGGTCTGGCCTTTGGAGGTGGATTTAGAGACGCCGAAGCTCTCCTTTTCCCTGACCTCGTCCTCCTCTTGGGCGACGTACTTGTTCACCCTGGACATTAGCGCTTCTACCGAGGTCATGGGGCTCCCGACCAGCTCTTTGCGAAGGTCGTTGCCAGGCAACAGGGCGTGCTGGAAGGACATGATTGCCACTTCGTTGTTTGAGTTTTCGATCTGACTATAGACAGTCCAGAATCTCTTAGCAAACTAGGTAATGCTCTCGTTCCACCTCATCTTGAGGGCCATGATGTCGCCATCTGTCTTCGGGATGACTCTGTGGGCTTGGAACTTTCCCAGGAAGGAGTTCCGCAACTGGTGCCAACTCGAGATCGATCCTTCTGGGAGGCTGCAAAACCATTTGAGGGGGAGGTCTCCGAAACTTGACGAGAAAACTCTACAGTTCAGATGACCGACCTCGCCCCACACTGACATCTTCTGGGTGAAATGTCGGAGATGCGATGCCGGGTCTGAGGTGCCATCATAATGAACGAACCTCGGAATGCTGAATCTCTTGGGCAGGAGGAAATCCTTGATTTCCTGAGAGAAGGGAGATGAGCTGGCATCACCGGAGTCGTACGAATCTAGGGGATTGCAGGAGACAACTTCCATATTGGCCGGATTGCCTGCCTGACGAGCCTGTCAAGCCGCGCTTCTTCGTCTTCTTTGTCCCCGAGGGGGGTTTTGATCTTCTCTTCGAATGACTGTTGCTGGAGCACTCGTCCTGAGCCCGGCGCTGCCTCTTCTGCTCGAGGTGTTGCCTGAGGTCGATCTCGGATTGATGGGTCGGCCTACTCTTGGAAGGCTGAGGGCCGACCTTTGCATCGCGCTCAGACTGCTGTCGGAGCTGCTGGATCAACTTTTCTTGTTCTCAGATGAGGATGTTCTGGGCCGCGATGTCCTTGTCGCCAGTGAAGTAGCGGGAACGATAGGACCCACTGACCACTCCAGCTTTGTCCTTCCGGGGACGTTCTCGTCTCTGTTCATCTCGCCGAGGAGGCATGACTTCCTCCTCCGGGGATGAGTCTTCGATCTGCTCCGGAGATAGGATCTGAACGAAGAGGTGTGTGTCAGAGCGCTCCTCGATTGCGGTTGGACCATACCTTGCCTCCGATCGCATCTGAGGAGGAGCGATCGGCGACAGGCTCGGGGGTGGCTGGATGATTGCCCTCACAGCTTCTCCGCCTTTCTTAGCTTTGGGAGGCATGGTGTTTGGAAAAATCGGGTTAGTGCTTTCCCACAGACGGCGCCAATTGTAAGTGCCTAAATATTACAGAGTTTGTAATGAAGATTATCTTGAGTCTGATGCTCCTTGGAAGATGATGGATGGCCTGAGAACCTGAAAGGGAAGAAGATAAGGACGTCAAAGGACCCTGGCTATGGGCAGCGCAAGGCTCTCCGATGCCTAAGTCAGTAAGAGGTCTGAGCAGTAGGATAGAGATAAGGGAGAAGAGAGACAGAGTAACAGCTCTCTGGTTATGTTGTGCATACCTGTGATGGAGATCGTTCCTCTATTTATAGAGGAGGAAGTCTACGTGCATGGTGAGGCTCATGATGACGTCCTAGCGTTCCCAGGGATATCGTCATGTCAGTCCATTACTCATTAAATAGCAGTCCGATCAGCCCATTGTGCATTAAATGCTGGTCTAATCGGGCCTTACCACATCTGACTTCTGGGCCTAGTCCCATCGGGCCTAGCTTGGGGCCATACTTTGATGGGACGTAACCTCTGGATGCCACGCTGTCAGGGGTAAGAGGTGGCCAGGATGGCTTTGTCAGTTCCAGCTGGACATTCTTGAAAGTACAGCCGTCACCGCCCATCTCTGCTAAGGGTCTGGCTCTGGTGCCGAACAGAGTGATTGAAGTGTAGGCTTTGCACTGAGGTTGGGGGTGCCCAAGCCCAGAGACGGTCTTGAGTTCGGGTAGCACATGAGTAATGTTTGCCGAGGTCACAGTGCTATTAATGGGCATAAGCACCGAAGTTAGCATAACCTCAGTACTTCGGGAGACATCCCCGCACAAAAACAAAATCTGGATGCAGGGATTTCCACCCTAGTCCACCCTACCTTTTACCGCCTAAATGGTTTTTGGTCAAAACTTATGACCCTCGTGTCTTTAAACAAAAAAATGGTTTTTCAAAAACCGCGAGGAAGCGACGCTTAGTCGATACTCACACAAATCGGAAGCATGCGGACCACGTTCGACACTTCGAAAATCACAGGGAAGCGACGTTTCGTCAATACTTGCAAAATCAAAAACCGTGGAGATGCAACATTTCAGTTGATATCCACAACCCAAATTTCAAAGGTTCGAAAAAAGCAAGAAACCGTGGAGATGCAACATTTCAGTTGATATCCACAACCCAAATTTCAAAGGTTCAAAAAAACCAAAAAAACCATGGAGATGCAACATTTCAGTTGATATCCACAACCCAAAGGTTTGAAAAAACTGCAAATTTCAAAAATTGTGGGGAAACGACATCAAGTCAGTACCCGTAAATCCAAAATTTTTGAAAAGCAAGGATGCGACATTCCATCGATACTTGCACCCAAATCCGCGAGGATGCGACATTCCATCGATACTCGCAACCGAATGAGCAAGGATGCGACATTCCATCGATACTTGCAAGACCATTCAGCAGGGAGGCGACTGTTAGTCGATACTTGCATTTTTGAAAACCAAAACTGGCTATAAATGCCACAAAAAAGGCTATAAATGCCACCAAAACAGGCTATAAATGCCACAAACCGGATATCAATGCCACAAACCAAAACCAGCTATAAAAGCCACCAAAAACGGCTATAAATGCCACCAAAACATGCTATAAATGCCACAAACCGGCTATCAATGCCACAAAACAAAACCGGCTATCAATGCCACAAACCAAAAACTTGGCTTTTAAAAAAAAAAACCCGGCTATCAATGCCACCAAAACAGGCTATAAATGCCACAAAACAAACCGGCTATCAATGCCACAAAACAAAAATCTGGCTCCCATGCCAAAATAATCATTTGACAAAAGATTTTCACAAAATGACAAGCTTTTGATCAAATCCCATTTAGCAATTGCTTTTATCAAAAAAAGATTTAAGTGAGCGTAGGGAACACAAAACAAAAAAAAACAAAACCAAAAGAAAAGAATCCCATTTAGTAATTTCTTTCATCACAAAAAGAATTAAGTGAGCGTAGGGAAAACAGGAGTACCAAAAAAATACATGCGGTACCAAAAAAAGAAAGTGTTCACAAGCACTACAAAAAAAAAGAGTACCAAAAAAATACATGCGGTACCAAAAAAAAAAGAAGGATAGTTTCTGCTACAAATATCAGGAGCTCAACCAAAAATGGTCCCCAACCAAGATCTCAGCTCCTCAAGCAAACTTTTGGCCTCAGCCGTCAGAGTTTCCAATGCACGCTTCTTCAGAAACTTGCCATGAGATGCTGGAGAAGGCTGTAACCCTTCTTTTACACCGGGAAGCTTATCTCGAGCAGTTTACCATTGTTTGTTCTCTTGAAACCTCCTTTCAAGAACTCGATCAGCATCTACAACCCGGCGAATCAGAGCACTCTCGCTGTCGCAAGCCTCTGTTATTGTAGCCCACTTAGCAGCGACTTGTGCCTTTAGATGCTCAAGACGTTTTTTGGCCTCATCGACCTCCCTATCAAGGATGTTAAGGTCATGTGTCAGCCCAATGATGGCTAGCTCTTCCAAGTTCTTCTCTTGGACTATCTGCTTCCTGTCTTGTGTAGCCTTATTCAGGTCAGACTTAGCCTTATCAGCAGGGTCCATGAATATCTCCTTGAAGAACTGGTCATCAGCATAACCCATGGTCTCAAACCACTTGTCACCCAGCGCAATGATCCTATCAACGATTGCCCTGGCGCCTGTGACATCCAGACCAGCGTCTTCGGCATCACCGAGAATCTCATGCACATGCTGGATCATGCCAAATCCAGCATCCAAGTGTCCAATAAGGAGAGTCTCAATCCAAGAGCTCAGAACCTGCACTACGACCTTCTTCGCAAAAAGAAGAGATGGCCCAGCTGAGGATTTGCCCCGCTCCGTCGGTCGGCTGCTCATGTCATACCCCGTTGGAAGAGGAACAAAAGAACTCTTTCCAGTCGGAGCTGCTGGAGAAGGAATCTCAGCATGATGTATCTCCTCAACAGTATCAGATATGGTCCCAGGAGCCTCTACCTCTAGAAAGACCTCTGGCATCCCTTGCTCTGGTTCAGAAAGAAGCGACGGACTCTCAGCTGTCACCTTAAAACCTGCCAAAGAAACATAAAAAGGTATGAATATGATCCTGTTTGAAAATCATTATCAGGGTTATTACTACAAAATACCTTCTTCAACGACTGGTGGAACACTCTCTTCCTCCATGAACTCATCGGAAGCATCATCAACATTTGCGTCCATCGATGGTTCAAAGTCATCAGAATCTTGTGGCAAGTCAGCTGACAAGAAAAATGTTAGCAAACCAAGTCACAGACAAAAAAAAGAAAGCAAAAGAAGTTATACCAATTGAAGATTCTGGATTCAATCCAGAGTCCCTCGGTTCTTCTTCAGGTGCCCCGACAGGATCCATCACCACCTCATCGGTTGGAACCTCAGGCATCGCCAAGTCTTCCTCTGCTAAAAAAAAAAGAGCAGCAGGGGGAGAAAACAAATCAAGACATGGAAAATTCCCATGAAAAGAAATGAAAAGAGAAAGAGGAAGAATCATACCTTCACCGACGGTCTCTTCTTCTCAGCTTCTCTTTTCCAGAGGCTCATCAGCATTCCCTGGATCTTCCTCATTGATAGTAAGAGGGAATTCTATGTCAGGAGAGTCCTCATGCTGCCCCTTGCTGTGATGATGACTCCTCTTCCTCTTACTTCTGTGGGCTCGCTTCTTAGAAGAACCTGCCCCGCTGTTAGAGTCAGGTTTCCCACTTGACTCCACATTGGATAGTCTACTCTTGCCAGTAGACTCCACGGAAGCTTGCCTCTGTGCCGCTTGCATCCAAGCATCAAGTTCAGCTTCCTCCTGTTCTAGTTGCTCTAAAGCCTCATCAGGTATTTCTCGAACAGCTTCAGAACCAATGACGCCCTGGTCATCGAGAAAGCCTATCTTGTGCTTTTCTCCAGAAAGGAAGGCCCAAACTTCCTCTCACTGGATGCCATCCGACTTTCCAAGGCCATTTCTAGATGACAGCTTCACATCAAGCTCCTTCTTGGAAAGCCAGCGATATGCCGAAAAGCTCTCTGCGAACCACTTCGCAAAGTCGGCAGTCCGGGAAGTCGACAACACAGGATAAGAGATCATGGCAGTAGTGGCACTATAGAAAGCCCATGCGTTTCTCCCATCCTGCAAACCTCCAAAGCGCTTCACCATGCTTTAAGGCGCTCCAACAACGCCTTGAGAAAAGCCCAATTGCAAGGCAAAGCGAGAAGGTATTTACGGCTGGATGTCGACGAAAAGATGTCTATGGTACACCATTGTGCCGACACGTATGCTGAAAAGCCACTCCTTCTCTTCATTTGTCAAGGAGTAATGGCTTCCGACCCCGCCCTGGTAGAGTCTCGGGAGGCACCAAAATCAAAAGCCTTCTTTCGTAACTCCGGAGAAAGCTTCACTGAAGACTGCCACATCTTGACGTCCCTGAACCGTCGGATCCTCATGCGGGCAAACAAAAGTGATTCGGACGCGGCTTTGCCCTTAGCCAGTCGAATCATCAGAGGATCATCAACCTGTGCAGCACCCAGCCGGTGGAAGCCAGGACAGTGGTACACGTACCACGAATAAAAGATGTGGGCTGAAAATACCCTACTCATAGGGAGCCCAAGCCGAACAAAAAAAGCAGCAGCCTGCAGTTCGGTACACAGGTAGGAGTAAAGAGCTGGCACCAAAGCAAGCTGCTCTCCAAATGCCATCTGACAAGTCGGAAAAATACAATCCGGCCTGATGTGCGTTCCATCTCCTCCAGCAAAACCGGCTTCACGAAGCCAATAAGTGAGGTAAACAGCGAGATCTCTCCGCAGTGCAATGTCAGGACATATGGCATTTGTACTTGCATAGAATTCTCTCAACTCTTCTTGCATAGCCAAAATCTTCTTCGACCTTGGATCCTGAGCCCTGGCTTCCCGGGTCACACAATTAGAAGACTCGCTGCTATCAAAAAAGTTGGGGAACGAAGAGCTAGAACTCTTCCAACTACTGGATCTAACTTTTAAGCCTTTCTTCTCCTTCAAAAAATCATAGAAGGCAACAAGCTGAAAGTACAAAAGCCTGAACTCCTCAGAGTGCTCCTCAAGGACGCTGCCGATCGGCATAAACTCCTCATAAAGTCTTCCAAGGATGGGCAATCCAGTAATGGCGCTCAGCTCCTTCAAAGAAAAACCAATCTCACCATTCGTCACAACGAAGGTATTGGTTTGTGGAAGGAATGACTCCAACATAGCCATGAAGGCCTCGTCGGAAAAGATCACGGTCTCCCTAAATGCGCGGACCGCATAAAAAATCCCGGCTTCCTTCAAAACGGCGCCACCAATCAGCAAGACGCGATCAGTCCACGACTTCCACTCGGAGTCAGCACTGAAACGGCCATGAAGTCGAAAAGGCTTCACCCAATTGCTACCGTCACCACTGAAAATGCCAAGGCCCATCGGTCTCAAATCGACCGACGGATAATCAGAGCCCTGGTAGCCGCTGGCTGGCATCAACATGTCCATGTCAGTAGGCGACTTCTCTGCATATCCAGGAGAACCGCTAATGAAAACCCCGGTCTTGATTACATTTGTCCTTCTCACCTAGCTTGGAGGATCTTCCCTCTTAGAGCATGTGGGGGCAAGGCTCATGATCGAGACGGTACGATCAAACGACGACCGAGTAGCAACAGTCTTCTTCTCACCATCTGCTGTGAAATAGAACTGAAAACATCTCCTCTGGTATGTCATGTCATCAAGGACGGCATCACCAAAGAAGAAGGTAGGCTTGGGTAAAACACTCTAATCTTCCATCACCCATGGACGATTGCTTACCATTATCTTATAAAAATCCTCTCCCTTGAGAGCGATCAGTCGCTGCCTCATCTCATCTCTGTTCAGGGAGTCGCACTCTTCCAAGTTTCTCTCAACATATTGAACCTTCTCCCAGGCCTGCTGAACGGCCGGATTAGAAGATCTAGCAGATCGACGAGGTACGCTTGTAGCAGGCTCTTTACCCTTGTTCGCTCTGGAGGAACCACCTGCAAAGGTTGGAAAAGAAAAAATATCAAACATCAAAATGACAGAATTTCGCTAAAAAAATCTGGCGAAATTTTGACATTACTCCGGGGTAATTCCAAAGAAAAAGGAAATATCCCGAAAGAAATAGAAAGCTTGAAGATGGGCTCAACATTGATACGAGCTCCGAAACTCCAAACTTTCGAAACCTCAAAGTCTCCGCAAAATCAGAAAGGGCTCAACATCGCTGCGAGCTCCAAATTCCCAAATTTGCAAAAACTTTCAGGCATGCTATCACATCATGCTACAAATTCAATTTACAATAGAATGCATGCATGAACATCTTGGTTTGCGAAACAAAAAAAAAGCATTATCATGATGACCAAAAAAAAAACAGAGAGAAGAAAACTTTCTAAAAAAAAAACAACGTGCAAAAAAAAAAGAAAGCACAAGAAAAAAAAAGAAAAAAAAAACGTGTGAAAAAAAAAAGGAAAAAAAACACGTGGAAAAGATAAAAAAAGAAACAAAAAAAAGAACTTTTTTTTCCTACAATGGAGTTTTCTTGAAAAAGGGAACTTACTTGAAGCCATTGATGGAGAAGAAGAAGAAAAGTCTTGAAGATCTTGAAGAAGAAGAACTCTTGGTCTTGAAGCCCTCTTGGGATTGTTGCAAAAGAAAGCAATAAGAGCAAGAGATCCAACCTCCTCCTTGCTTTAATAGAAGAGAGCAAACCAAAGAAGGAAAGAAGAAAGAGGTAAGTGTTACTAATTAGTAACCTTACCAAAGAAAGAAATTTGAAAGATTCTTTCCCAAAAGAAAGATATCTTGAAGGATTCTCTCCCAAAAAGAAATCAATGAGAGATTTTCTCCCAAAAGATAGGATCAATGAGAGATTCTCTCCCAAAGAAAGATACCTTGAGATATTCTCTCCCAAAATAAAAGGAACATGAGAGATTCTCTCCAAATAAAGATATTCTTAGATATTCTCTATCCAAAGGAGATATTCTTAGATATTCTTTACAAAAATGACACCATATGAGATCTAAGCAATTCCAAAAAGCTTAAAGTCCCATGGGTTAGCCCATATGAGCCAGGTTTGACCACTTAGGCACTAAAAAAAATAATAATAAAAAATTGGGCTTTTAGTCAAAGAGAAATCCCTCTTACCAAGAGCATACAAAAATGGTTCCATGCCTCTTTTGAGTTGATTGGACCATACAAAAAAGAATTCCAGGCCCCATGAGCTTCCAAAAATCAACCAATCCAGCCTCATCTACCAAATTGAGCCAAAATATTGAAATTGACATTCCACAAAAATCCAAACCAAATCCTGGTCCCCTAACTTGCCACATACAGCTTGTTAGGTCACAAGACCAAAACCAAAAACCTGATCCCCTAACTTACCACATACAGCCTGTTAGGTCACAAGGTCAAAACCAAAATCGACCCCCCAACATTCCACATACAGCTTGTTGGGTCACACGGTCAAAACCAAACCCGACCCCCTAACCTTCCACATACAACGTTTTAGGTCACAAGGTCAAAACCCAAATCCACATCCCTGATGTCGTCTTCAAAACTTTGCCTCGAGATGGTACATGATCCCTATCACTACCATAAAATTCCCCTGGAAGCTCAAAAGGCTACAAATACCAAAAGAAAAACCGCTCAAATACTCTTGGTCAAGTCACAAGCTCTCCTTCAAGAATCTCTTCGAGGCACATCGACTACAAAAGTTAAGCAACTCGTCGCTGCACCTCGTGGGGGCATTTGTTGACACCAAAATGTCACTTTGCTTTTTCAAGATCCAGAAAACTGCATGAAGTCGCAACCTGCCATAAATAGGCAATGCTACTTCCAAAAAATCAAATCTTGGCAGAATCAAACAAAAACTGCAAGATCCTTCAAGACAGCCAAAAGAGGAGTATACAAGAAGTTTCGGGCCATTTCAAAATCATTTGGTCTAACTTCGCTTATCCGACAGCTGAAAAGGAGCTCCCGGTGGCGAAAGCATCTGAGACACCAAATCTTCGATCAGAGCCGATGGATGGTCTGAAAATACATCCAAAAGGCTCCACGTCAAGTTCCGAGTCAAACCGACAACGTTTGACCCTACATCAACCCTCGAGCAGCTAAATCAAGCCTCTTGGCGGAGAGAACCACCGAGGCCATCACTCATCAGATAGAGCACATGGACGGCTTCAATATGCTTACAAAGGGCTACACGTCAAATTTCAGGTCATTTTGACAACATTTGACTAGACTTTGACGCTCGGAAGCCAAATCAGGCCTCTCAGGGGCGAAGCTCCCTGGGACCATGGTTTCCAAGACAGAGCTTGTGGATCATCTTCAAATGACTCCAATAGGTTCCCTGTAAAATTTCAAGTCAATCGGACATCGGTTGACCGCACATCAAGCCACGACATCTTCATCGCGACAAAAATAAGTCTACTAGTGATAGGTCCCCAAACGGCTTCAAAACTCAAACAAAAGCCTATGGTTCGTCTTATTTATTGCTCAGGAGGCTTCACCCCAAATTTCAGGTCATTCCGACATCGTTGGCCTAATTTCAGCTTCTGACGGAAAATCGGCAGCTCTACGCGACAAAGTCTTCGGCTTTCTCGGAAAATTGGAAACTTTGCAAACCAAAATGCAAGGATTCTCTTTAGGTTTTCTACAGGGAAATTAGGCCATAAATGATCAAAAATGTCAAGAAAAAATACAGAAGAAAAAAAAATCGAAAAACATAAAAAACGGACGCAAAACGGGACAAAAAGGGGTGAAAACCCCTCCAGGGTCGCCGGCGACCCTTGAGCCCAGGGTAGCCGGGAGGGCCCCGGAAACCCTATTTTTTTCCTCGTTTTTCGCGATTCGAAGCGTCCGACTTCTGGGATTTTCCAAAATTCATACTTTTGAGACACCAAATCCCTTGACATCCGACAAAATCACGGGTCAATCATCATGAGTATCAAAATCAACATTGATCGCCAACCGGTCAACCAAAAAAGTGTACTTTCTACCCGACCGATCCAGAAATCGACATGACAGATGGCACCGACCTGCTGTTGGCAACCAATATCTGAAGTTACATGGTCATCCGATGTCGATCTACATGAAGATCCATCGATGATCATCCCCAAAAGAATCCCAAAAGACGCGGCACGGCCCGCGACTCTTCAACTGCTCGGCGACCACTTAATGCGATTAATTGACTAACTTTATTACAGTCATTAATCCATTTCTTTGGATGGCCCAATCAGAAGCAAGCATCCGGGAGTTACAAGTCAATTGATTCATGGCATTTAACCCATGAAACTCCTCCCATCATGGAGATTAAAGGCGATTAAATGCCCTCAATCTCCTCCGGCCAATCAGAAGCCAAGAAAAAGGAGTTACAAAATAAAGAATTAAATCCTGTAACTCCTCCCATTATGCAGCTTAATGACAATAAAAGCCCATAAACCCTCCTAAATGGCTACCAAAAAGCCTATAAATAGGAGAGTACTCCAAGAAGAAAAAACAGCGCGATAGACTGCAGAAAATCAGGAAATCCAGACAGAAAAGGCATCAGAAATCTAAGAGAAAGAAAGAGAAAAAACTCTGCGGAAGTTCTACACCGACCACCGCTACAAGGTGACAAAAGTCCCTTGGGGGGTACCCCCCCCCCCCCAAGGTCTTTGCCTTCTCCTTCTGCCTCCAATGGCTTAGACGTGGCCTTTCAGCCCGTCTACTTAGTTTTTTTATTGGACATAGGACCTCCTTTTGGTCTTTGTCCTCTAAAAACCCGAGGTTATAGCGAAGCCAAGAGAATCAAGAGCATCCTCTGTTCTCATCTGCATGGATGATGGCGAAGTCCACATATAGCTTGCGACGGTCAATTTGAACGAGTCCCCCACAATCTCCTGAGAAGTTAGATCCTCCTTTTCTTGCTTTTCATTGTAGTTTGTATTTTTCTAAAAGAGACAAAAATCAAAACTCTTGTCTTTTATTATTGATAAGAATTGTAAATCGGCTATTAACGCCAAAATCGGCTATAAACGCCAAAAATCGGCTATTAACGCCAAAATCGGCTATAAACGCCAAAAATCGGCTATAAATGCCAAAAAAATCGCCTTTCACGGCAAATCAAGAAAAATGTCTCTTTTCTTAAATATATGTGCAATGGAAAACTTGAAAGTAGATTTCCTTTTTACTTACGAAAGTCGATCTCTGGATCACCACTTATAATTCCAAGTAAAATAGAAAATCTGGCACACCCACACAAAAAAATGTTGATGCACGCCTCTACGCCCCGGTTACGAAAGGGTCGGACCCAACGGACTCTCACGTCCGCCGACCTCGGTAGAACCGAGTAGAAGCGCTGTTCCATCATGGATGATGGCGAAGTCCATACCTGGCTTGCGACAGTCTATCTGAACGAGTCCCCGACAATCTCCTGAGAAGTTAGATCTCTTTTTCTTGCTTTTCATTATATTTTGTATTTTTCTAAAAGAGACAAAAATCACAACTCTTGTCTTTCATTATTGATAAGAATTGTAAATCGGCTATAAAAGCCATAAATCGGCTATAAACGCCAAAAATCGATTATAAATGCCAAAAAATCACCTTTCATGGCAAATCAAGAAAATATCTCTTTTCTTAAATATATGTGCATTGGAAAACTTGAAAGAAGTTGATTTCCTTTTTACTTGCGAAGGTCGATCTCCGGATCTCCACTTACAATTCCAAGTAAAATAGAAAATCTGGTATACCCACACACAAAAAAATGTTGATGCACGCCTTTGCCCCCCGGGGTGCGAAAGGGTCGGATCAAACGGACTCCCACCTCCGCCGACCTCGGTAACACCGAACAGAAGCACGGTCCATCAAGCTGGCACACCCGGTGGGACTCGTTCATTTGAGAACACGATGCTTGGAAATGAAGTATTTGCATTCCATATTTTGGCTCTATGCTTATACTTCTTTTCTATATTCCTTGGCTACTTTCTAGTTGGTGGCCTTTGTTGGATTTCGCATCTAAAAAAAATTAAATGGAATTTTTTGGAAATTTCTAATTCTTCAAATTTATTTCCACTATTTCACTTTTCAAAAAAATAAAAAAAAAACAGATTTCTCAGTTTGGATTCAAAATTTATAAACTTTGGTCCTCTCCTATCGTTCATCGTGCTTGCAGAGATGTTGAGCCTGTTCGAATAAGATTTTGGGCCATCGTTTCTCTTCGATGAGTTCATTAGAGATCTTTAAAAAGAAATTAAAAAAAATCAGATTTCTCAGTTTGGATTCAAAATTGAGAAACTTTGATCATCTCCTATCATTCATCGTGCTTGCAGAAATGTTAAGCTTGTTCGAATAAGGATTTGGGCCATCGTTTCTCTTCGATGAGTTCATTAGAGATCTTAAAATTTTTTTTCTAAAACTCAAATTTCTCGTTTTGGATTTAAAATTGAGAAACTTTGATCCTTTCCCTTCTGGGCGCCGGCATTCGCGAAAATCGTTGAGCCCGTGTTCGGATCAAGAATTGGGCCATCGTTTTTCTTCGATGAGTCTATTTGGGATAAAAAAAAGACATAGACCACTACGGTTAAACCAATTGCATTCTTTGATCACGGTTGATTCAAGAAAAGCCTTGTCCAGAATGTGGAGACAGCTTGACTGTTCTAGGCAAGGGTCCTCCAAACGGGTTCATTAAGTAATCCTACCCTTACCTGGGGGCAATTTTATCAATTTTGATTTCATAAGACCGGGTTAGGAGGTCTATGTGTACTCTCTCGTCTTTTAAATAATAAAAATCTTTAAAATAAAAAAAATTCAAAATAAAAAATTTAAAATAAGAAATAAAAAATAAAAAATTTTCAAAATAAAAGAATATAAATTTTTTTTTTAAATCTTCAAAGAAAAAAAAAATTCCGTCATTTTGGGTTCAGATCTGAGAAATTTTGGTCTCTTCCCTTCTGAGCACTGGCGCTCGCGGAAATCATTGAGCTCGTGTTCAAATTAGAATGCCTTTTGCTCTCTTTGATGAACCTGATCTTGGCCTTTCAAAAAAAAATCTCGTTATTTTTGGGTTCAGATCTGAGAAATTTTCGTCTCTTCCCTTCTAGACACTGGCGTTCACGGAAATCGTTGAGCCCGTGTTTAGATTGGAATACCATCTACTCTCTTTGATGAATCCAATCTTGACCTTTCAAAACAAAGAATCCCATCTCATGGATGCGGTCTCCAAACATTTGTGCCTAGCAATACTGGTACACCTTTTCAGGGTCTACTGCATTTGCGACCGGCACATTTGTAACTCCAACATTATATTCTTTTTGCCTCGAACAAGCTCTGCTTCTCGATAAGTCGAATTTAGGTTCACAATTGCTTCTAGCAATCACTGGGACGCTCATTCTGCGCTCACCATACCTGCGATTAGAACAATTGTACCATCTATGGATTTTTGCCTTCTTCATGTCGCTTGGGTCTTGCCCTTATAGCGATTTGAAAAGATAAAAACATAGAATTTCCCATTTATGGACATTATTTTCTTGTGATTACTAATGGATGTGGTCTTGTTTCAGAAATTCTCAAAACTAACAATGGCAGCTTCCTTGACCATTACTTTTGATGAGAACAAGCACCAACTCACGCTTTAACATAAGCAAACCGTGCGCACTTACAAGCGCCCTGTCAGCTGCCGAAGCGTCAACTCCCTCGGCAACTCTTTGAACTCCGGGTCGACCTCGACTCCCCGGACTATCGTCTTTGGGACGTTGGGACCATTTCCACTTCCCGAAGAACAAACTACTCCTTCCAAGAAGCAGAAGGTCGCCTCTCAACGTGTCACTACCATGACACAAAAGGCGAGCGCCAAAAAGCCCGAAGCGCGCGGCAGCCCCGCGAAGTCTCAACCCGCAAACAACCAGGTCTATACCAAGACTTGGTCCCCAAGACCTTCACCAAAACAAAGAAGGTCCCAAACATCCACGAAGCCAGCAAACCTGGCCCCACTCAAGGAGAACCAGTTCTACCCTCTTGCCTACATAAAAGATGAGAGACCCATCTCCAACCTGACTCCCAAGTCAAACCAGCATGAGCCGGCTTGTTCCTACAAGCCCAAAATTAAGTCATGCATCACAAGGCCTCTGCAAGCACCTGCCAAGGCCTCTGCAAGCACCTGCCAAGGCCTACAATCCTTTGGTTCGACCCTTCATATCTACAGGGGCCAAACTCGAAAAATTCAAAGCTTCGCTGCAACAGGCGAAGGACCGGGTTCGCATCCTGTCCTTGCCTAGCTACAAAGAAGACGGGATTGGCTGCTGCGCCCGAGGGAGCACATCCTTCATTGTCAAAGCCCAGCCAGAGCTGACCGAAGCTCAAATTGCTCGTCGTATACTCCGCCGCGCGTCGTTATGACAAAAGAGACTAGAGAAGCAAAGGACCCAGCCTCCTACACTTCAAGTCTCTCACAAATCGGTCGAAAAAAAAAGACCCAACCAAGTTGCTGCTGTCCATATGGTTGGAAAAACCAGAATATGCCAAAAGTCAGCAATAAAAATCCATGTCCGACGTCCGGTGACCTGCAGCGTCTCCAGGACAAGAAGACATTCAGAAGAATCCCCTGCTCCTTCAAGCCAAGGACAGCAGAGTGATCTTTCCTCAAGCTCTTCATAAAAAAAAATGAGCCCCAGCTCAGTCTCCAGGACAATTTCTTTGTTCGAATCTCGAGGGATGAACGTCCTGGCTACAAATTCTGAGCCACCACCTCGCAATCCACCTCAAGATGATGCGCTCACACGCATCCAGCAGTTGGAACAACGCCAGCAGAGGATTAAAACTCTGATGGAAAACCTTCTCCTCGCCTTACGAAATCAGGCGAACAATGAACCTCCTCCGAATCATCACGATTATGAGGTAAATGGAGAAGAAAATGAGTCACGCGCCCTCAACAAAAAGGATGTAGACAGTATCCTTGCAAAAGCTAAAGAAGAGGATATACTCAAAGAGCATGGGATCAAGCCACCATATCCCTTATGGATGGACTCGGTCCCATTCCCTATAGAATTCAAGCATCCTATTCTCCAAACATATACGGGGAAAGGATCAGCCAGACAGCACGTCATCCACTTCAAGATCTTGACGGGAGCTATCGCGGATCAAGGTGCACTCAAGATCTGCCTCTTTGCAAGTACCCTAAAAGGTACGGCCTTTTATTGATACTCCACTTTGCCGGAGGACTCCATCTAAAACTGGGCCATGCTTGAGACACGCGTCCTGACTCACTTCAAAGGTGAGGATCATCCCGCTACTATGGCTCAGCTTTGTAGCCTAAAACAGGGGGAGAATGAGTCAACATACGACTTCAATCACAAGTGGAAAGCAATGGCATACAAATGCTCTGATGTACTTCCACAAGCGTCGCTAGTCGACATCTGCCGAAACAACACGATAGCTAGAATCCGTTCCATGATCATCGGCAATAATTCAAAGAACCTAGGAGAACTCCTAGAAGCTTCCATGGAAGCTGAAACGGTGATTAAATATCTCAACAGTCAGAAATCATCAAGGAAAGAGCCAACCGCCATTGCAACCTCTAAACCAAAGAAAAAAGAGGTCCTCAATGTGCAAACCAAGTCCGCTCCTCAGCCACCAAAGAAAGCTGAAAACAAAGCTGCAGGTAAGAGACCTGAACTCTATGATTCCTTCAAAGAGCGAGTAGAAAAGAAATACTCGTTCGATAAAGATGTTGATGAAATCTTCGGGGCTCTCGTGGCAAATGGCAAGCTCGCCTTGCCTAAACCCAAAAGACCGAGAGATGTTGGCAAAACCAACGATCCTCGGTACTGTCCATACCACCAGATGATCTCATATCCTCTCAATCAATGCTTCAGTGTGAGAGAGAAAACAAACGAGTTGTGGAAAAACGGAGTCATCACCTGTGACAAAAACTATAGGTCTGCCTCCGTCAACATGGTGTCATGTGGACAAACACCAAAATCACCAAAAAAGAAGATCACCACTTCCTTCAAGGTGATAAACAGAATTGAAGCGTCCGAAGAGCTGGTTCCTTACCCGACACCAGACGGACAACCCATATGGGTACATCCCGATCTCCTAGAAGATGAAAACTGGGAGATCATGAAAACAAAGCCAACAGCTCAACAGCGAAGGCAGGCTAGGAAACATCTCCTCAGGCTCAAACGGCAAGAGAAAACCCAGCCAAAATAAAAAGTCAAAGAAAAGGCAGAGGCCTCTGATGGACCGCGCCCCGAATGCTCGAGTTCCTACCGAGGTCGGCGGACGTGGGAGTCCGTTTGGTTCCGACCCTTTCGTAACCAGGGGGCAAGGGGCGTGCATCAACATTTCTTTTTGTGTGGGTGTGCCAGATTTTCTATTTTTACTTGAAATTGCAAGTGGCGATCCGGAGATCAACCTTCGCAAGTAAAAAGGAAATCAACTTCTTTCAAGTTTTACATTGCACATATATTTAAGAAAAGAGACATTTTTCTTGGTTTGCCGTGAAAGGCGATTTTTTGGCATTTATAGCCGATTTTGGCGTTTATAGCCGATTTTTGGCGTTTATAGCCGATTTACAATCCTTATCAATAATGAAAGACAAGAATTGTGATTTTTGTCTCTTTTAAAAAAAAATACAAACTACAATGAAAAGCAAGAAAAGGAGGATCTAACTTCTCAGGAGATTGTGGGGGACCCGTTTAGATTGACGGTCGCAAGCCATATGTGGGCTTCGCCATCATGCAGATGAGAACAGAGGATGCTATTGATTCGCTTGGCTTGGCTATAACCTCGGGTTTTTAGAGGACAAAGACCAAAAGGAGGTCCTATGTCCAATAAAAAGCCGAGTAGACGGGCTGAAAAGCCATATCTAAGCCATTGGAGGCAGGAGGAGAAGGCAAGGACCTTGGGGGGCGGGGTACCCCCCAAGGGACTTTTGTCACCTTATTACGGTGGCCGGTGTAGAACTTCCGCAGAGTTTTCTCTCTTTTTCCTTTCTCTGGATTTCTGTGCTTCTGTCTGTGTGTTTGTGCTTTTTTTCTGATGCTCTGTCCCTATCCTTTCTGTCTGTGTGTTTGTGCTTTTTTTCTGATGCTCTGTCCCTATCCTTTCTTCTTGGAGAGCTCTCCTATTTATAGGCTTTTAGGTAGCCTTTTAGGTGGGTTTATGGGCTTTTATTGTCATTAAGCCGCATAATGGGAGGAGTTTCATGGGTTAAATACCATGAATCTCTTGACTTGTAACTCCCGAATGCTTGCTTCTGATTGGGCCGTCCAAAGAAATGGATTAATGACTGTAATAAAGTTAGTCAATTAATCGCATTAAGTGGTCGCCGAGCAGCTGAAGAGTCGCGGGCCGTGCCACGTCTTTTGGGATTCTTCTGTCGATGATCATCGATGGATCTTCATGTAGATCGACATCAGATGACCATATAATTTCAGGTGTTTGTTGCCAACAGCGGGTCGGTGCCATCTGTCCTGTCGATTTCTCGATTGGTCGGGTAGAAAGCACACTTTTTTTTGGTTGACCGGGTGGCGATCAATATTGTTTTCGATACTCTTGATGATTGACCCGTGTTTTGGATGGATGTCAGAGGACTTGGTGTCTCAAAAGCATGAATTTTGGAAAGTACCAGAGGCTGGGCTCTTCGAATCGCGAAAAAACGGCGAAAATCGGGGTTTCCGGGGCTTTCCCGGCGACCCCGGGTTCCAAGGTCGCCGGCGACCCTGGCCCAGGGTCGCAGGGGTCTGCGACCCTGGGGGGGTTTTCCCCCTTTTGTGTCCCGTTTTGTGTCCGTTTTTGCTGTTTTTCGATTCTTTTTTCTCCTGTACTTTTCCTTGACATTTTGACCATTTATTGGCCTAATTTCTTTGTAGGAAACCTGATGAGAATCCTTGCATTTTATTTTGCAAAGTTTCCAATTTCCTGAGAAAGCCGAAGACTTTGTCGCGCAGAGCTGCCGATTTTCCGTCAGAAGCTGAAACTGGGCCAACGATGTCGGAATGACCTGAAATTTGGTGTGAAGCCTCCTGAGCAATAAATAAGACCAACCATAGGCTTTTGTTTGAGTTTTGAAGCCGTTTGGGGTCCTATCACCAGTAGACTTGCTTTTTGTCGCGATGAAGATGTCGCGGTTTGATGTGCGGTCAACCGATGTCCGATTGACTTGAAATTTGACAGGGCACCTATTGGAGTCATTTTAAGATGATCCATAGGCTCTGTCTTGGAAACCATGGTCCCGGAGAGCTTTGCCGCCGAGAGGCCTGATTTGGCTTCTGAGCGTCAAACTATGGTCAAATGTTGTGGAAATGACCTGAAATTTGACGTGTAGCCCTTTACAAGCATTTTGAAGCCGTCCATGTGCTCTATCTGATGAGTAATGGCCTCGGTGGTTCTCGCCGCCGAGAGGCTTGATTTAGTTGTTCGAGGGTTGATGTAGGGTCAAACGTTGTCGGTTTGACTCGGAACTTGACGTGGAGCCTTTTGGAAGTATTTTGAGACTATCCATCGGCCCTGATCGAAGATTTGGTGTCTCCGATGCTTTTGCCGCCGAGAGCTCCTTTTCGGCTGTCTGAGAAGCGAAGTTAGGCCAAATGATTTTGAAATGGCCCGAAACTTCTTGTGTACTCCTCTTTTGGCTGTCTTGAAGAATCTTGCAGTTTTTGTTTGATTCTGACAAGATTTGATTTTTGGAAGCAGCATTGCCTATTTATGGCAGGTTGCGACTTCATGTAGCTCTTTGGATCTTGAAGAGGCAAAGTGACATTTTTGGTGTCAACAAATGCCCCCTCCAGGTACAGCGACGAGTTGCTTAACTTTTGTAGTCGATGTGCCTCGAAGAGATTTTTGAAGGAGAGCCTGTGACTTGACCAAGAGTCTTTGAGCAGTCTTTCTTTTTGGTATTTGTAGCCTTTTGAGCTTCCAGGGGAATTTTATGGTAGTGAAAGGGATCACGTACCATCTCGAGGCAAAGTTTTGAAGATGACATCAGGGATGTGGATTTGGGTTTTGACCTTGTGACCTAACAGGCTATATGTGGCAGGTTAGGGGGTCGGGTTTGGTTTTGATCGTGTGACCCAACAAGCTGTATGTGGAATGTTGGGGGATCAATTTTGGTTTTGATCTTGTGACCTAACAGGCTGTATGTGGCAAGTTAGGGGATCAGGTTTTGGTTTTTGGTTTTGGTCTTGTGACCTAACAGGCTGTATGTGGCAAGTTAGGGGACCAGGATTTGGTTTGATTTTTGTGGAATGTCAATTTCAAGATTTTGGCTCAATTTGGTAGATGAGGCTGGATGGTTTGATTTTTGGAAGCTCATGGGGCTTGGAATTTTCTTTTGTATGGTCCAATCAACTCAAAAGAGGCATGGAACCATTTTTGTATGCTCTTGGTAAGAGGGATTTCTCTTTGACTAAAAGCCCAATTTTTTTTTTTTTTTTTTGTGCCTAGGTGGTCAAACCTGGCTCATATGGGCTAACCCATGGGACCTTAAGCTTTTTGAAATGGCTTAGATCTCATATGGTGTCATTTTTGTAAAGAATATCCAAAAATATCTCATTTGGATAGAGAATATCTAAGAATATCTTTACTTGGAGAGAATCTCTCATGATCCCTTTATTTTGGGATAGGATATCTCAAGATATCTTTCTTTTGGGAAAGAATCCGTCATAGATTTCTTTTTGGGAGAAAATCCTTCAAGATATCTTTCTATAGCCAGTTTTGGTGGCATTGATAGCCGAATTTGTTTTGGTGGCATTGATAGCCGGTTTGTTTTGTGGCATCTATAGCCGGTTTTTGGTGGCATTGATAGCCTGTTTTGTTTTGGTGGCATTGATAGCCGTTTTGTTTTTTTTGAAATCCAAGTTTTTTTTTTTTTGTGGCATTGATAGCCGGTTTTGTTTTGGTGGCATTGATAGCCGGTTTGTGGCATTTATAGCCTGTTTTGATGGCATTTATAGCCGGTTTGTGGCATTTATAGCCTGTTTTGATGGCATTTATAGCCTGTTTTGATGGCATTTATAGCCGGTTTGTGGCATTTATAGCCGGTTTGTGGCATTTATAGCCTGTTTTGATGGCATTTATAGCCGGTTTGTGGCATTTATAGCCGGTTTGGTTTTCAAAAAATGCAAGTATCGACTAAAAGTCGCCTCCCTGCCGAATGTTCTTGCAAGTATCGATGGAATGTCGCATCCTTGCTCATTCGGTTGCGAGTATCGATGGGATGTCGCATCCTCGCGGATTTGGGTGCAAGTATCGATGGAATGTCGCATCCTTGCTTTTCAAAAAATTTTGGTTTTGCGGGTACTGACTTGATGTCGTTTCCCCACGATTTTTGAAATTTATGGTTTTCTCGAACCTTTGGGTTATGGATATCAACTGAAATGTTGCGTCTCCACATTTTTTTTTAGGTTTTTTCGAACCTTTGGGTTATGGATATCAACTGAAATGTTGCGTCTCCACAGTTTTTTAGGTTTTTTCGAACCTTTGAAATTTGGGTTGTGGATATCAACTGAAATGTTGCGTTTCCACGGTTTTGGATTTTGCAAGTACCGACGAAATGTCGCTTCCCTGCGATTTTTTGGAAGTGTCGAACATGGTTCGCTTGCTTCCGATTTGTGCGAGTATCGACTAAGCGTCGCTTCCTCGCGGTTTTTGAAAAACCATTTTTTTTTGTTTAAAGACACGAGGGTCATAAGTTTTGATCTAAAACCATTTTGGCGGTAAAAGGCAGGGTGGACTAGGGTGGAAATCCCTGAATCCGGATTTTGTTTCAAACCATGAATTTTGGGTTCAAAGGTCGAAAATTTTGGTCAAGTTAGGGAAAGGTTCCTAAACTTGGATATATATTTTTTTGAACAATGAAACGATGAAAGTAAGCATTGTTTTAGATTTCTAGAAATTTCAACATTTGATATGAAAATTCTAAAATAGATGGTGGGTTTAGCGAGCGTGTACCTGGAAACCGGTTTTGGCCATACAGGCATTGCTCTTACACAGTTGGGTAAGTCTTCAAGGGTAGTACCGCTTTAAGAACTTGCCATTGATGGGCAGCATACATCTGTCACCTTCCATGTTTAGGAGTGCGTATGCGCCATTGGAGAAAACTTTGTCGATGACATAGGGTCCCTCCCATTTTGGCTCAAATTTGCCTTTGGACTTGTGAGCGAAGACCATTGGTCTTTTTACCGCAAGAACTAAGTCACTCTTTTTGTAGGCGCGTTGCCTGACCTTTTTATCGAAAGATCCTGCCATACGTGCTTGGTAAAGTTCAATGCTTTGTTGAGCTTCGAGCCGTTTCTCATCGAGATTGTCCAGCTCATGGAGTCGCAATTTGACATTGCTTTCTTGAGTCATGTAATTTTACAAGGATACCCTCAAGGAAGGAATTTGTACTTCCAAGGGCACGACAGCTTCGCATCCATAGACCAAGGAGAATGGTGTGCTATGGGTTGGTCCTCGAACGGTGGTTCGATAGGCCCACAAAGCTTCAGACATTTTGTCGCTCCAGTCTCTTTTGTGACTAGAGACCATTTTTTTGAGGATTTTGCAGAGTGTCTTGTTGAAAGCTTCTGCTAACCCGGTTGCTGCCGGATTGTATGGAGTCGAAGGACAGCTTTGGATTTTATATTTGTCGCAGAACCTGTAGAATCGATGATCCCGGAACTGTGGTCCGTTATCATGGACGAATCTTTTGGGTATGCCGAAACGACAAATGATGTTGGTGCGTAGGAAGTGAAGGACTGATGAGGTCTTCATTTCGTTAAACGCAAATGCTTCTGACCACTTGGAGAAGTAATCCGTAGCGGCGAAGATGAAGCGATGACCTTTACTTGAAGGGGGAGAAATAGGACCTATGATGTCCATACCCCAGGCTTCGAAAGGCCATGAGATCGCTGTAGGATGCAGCCATTCTGGAGGCATGTGAATGTAATCTCCATGAACTTGGCATTGTTTGCAGCGCTTAGCAAATTGCATTGCGTCAGCTACCATGGTAGGCCAGTAATATCCTAACCTTTTTATCTGATCATAGAGCTTAGGTCCAGCCTGATGAGCTCCATAAAGACCAGCATGAACTTCTTTGAGTGTTTCTTCAGCCTCTGGTTGTGACAAGCAGCGTAGAAGTACTCCGTTGAAGGATTTCCTGTAAAGGATCTTTGAAGGAATATCCAAATGGAAGCTTGGGGTTCGCCTTTGGATGCTTACCCGTTCTTTTGGATCTTCAGGTAGGATTCCGAACATAATGTAATCAATGAACGGATCCCTCCAGTCGCCAATTGAAGTTTGAAGGATTGAAATCCGACTTCCGACCACTTGGTGGCATTCAGCAACTGCTTGGTGTGTGTTAAGAGGAGGAAGGATTCTCCTTTCGCACACTGTGATTTGCATGTTTTCCCCTTCCTGGATTGCCATGGATGCGGCAAGTCCGGCTAGGGCATCTGCACGTATGTTTTCACCTCTACGAATGTGGGTGATGTGACAGATGTCAAACTTTTGCAGAAGTGATTGTGCATTGTTGTAGTAGGGCAACAAATCTGGCTTCCTGACTTCAAATTTCTGATTCATCTGGTTGACGATCAGTTGAGAGTCTCCAAAGACTTCCAGCATGGTGATACCGGATTCGATGGCGAGTTCCAATCCTAAGATCAGAGCTTGATATTCAGCTGCATTGTTTACGCATGGTTCCAGTAGCGAGAAAGCGTGTGGAATCATGTATTTGTCGGGGCTAACAAAGAGGATGCCAACTCCCGAGATCAGCTGTCTTTTTTCATTTGTCCTGGTTGCACCGTCAAAGTACATGTCCCAGGAGGCACTTTGTGAGAAAGTCTCCACATTGTAGACCGGTTCGTCTGGGAGATCATCTCTGAGTGGAGAATCTTTAGGCAATGGATGCTCTGCGAGGAAGTCCGCTAGAGCTTACCCTTTGATTGCTTTTTGTGGTGCATACCTAATATCAAATTGTGACAGAAGGATGGACCATTTTGCCAGTCGAGCATTGAGAGAACCTGCCTTTGTGACAAGGACCTTCAAGAGGTTAACCCTCGAGACCAGGTAGACTGTGTTGGAAAGCAAGTAGTGACGCAGCTTTTGTACGGCGAACATCACTGCAAGGCATTCTTTTTCGACTGGAGAGTAGCGATGCTCTGCACCTACTAGCATGCGGCTGAGGTAATATAGAGCAGCTTCTTTTCTTTGATCATTTTCTTGCGCAAGCAGAGCTCCCAAAGAGTGATCAAGGGCTCTTGTATACAAGATGAATGGTTTTCCAGTGGTAGGAGCAGCTAACACTGGAGGTTTTGTCAGGTATGACTTGATGTCTTGGAAAGCAGCTTCACAGTCAGCATCCCAGACAAAGTTTACACCCTTTTTCATCAACTGGGAGAATGGACGGCATTTCCCCGAGAGATTGGAGATGAACCGTCTGATGTAGGCCAATCTCCCTTGAAGCCCTTTGAGTTCTCTCAAGGTTCTTGGAGAGGGCATTTCTAGAATGGCTTTGACTTTTATGGGGTCAAGCTCTATTCCAGCTTTCCGAACTAAGAATCCGAGGAACTTACCCGACGAGACGCCGAAGAAGCATTTCAATGGATTCATTCGCAGTTTGTGTTTGCGAAGCCGGAGGAAGACTTCTCGAAGGTTTTCGAGATGATCTTCTTTTCTTTTGCTTTTGACGGCGAGGTCATCAACGTAACATTCAACCGTCTTGTGCTGCATATCTTGGAATATTTTCATCATAGCCCTCTGATATGTGGCACCAGCATTTTTCAGACCAAATGGCATGACAGTGTAGCAATACACGCCAAATGGGGTTCGAAAGGATGTATGTTTTTCATCCTCAGGATGCATCTTTATCTGATTGTAGCCAGAGAAACCATCCATGAATGTCATTCGCTCGAATCCACAGGTATTATCAATCATTACCTCTGGTATGGGGAGCGGAAATTCATCTTTTGGGCATGCGCCATTCAGGTCTCTATAATCAATACAGACCCTGATCTGCCCATTTTTCTTTGTCACGGGGACAATGTTGGCCAACCATTCAGGATGTTGTTCCTCACGGATGAAGCCGACGCTTTTGAGTTTTTGAACTTCTTGTTCAATTTTATCCATCACATCTGGACGGAATCTTCTTTGGCCTTGCTTGACAGGCTTGATGTCTTCTCGAAGATTGAGTTTGTGAACTGCTATTTTGGGGTCTAAGCCTGGCATTTCAGCGTAAGACCATGCAAAGCAATCAACGAACTCACGAAGAAAAGCGATATACTCGGGTAACTCATCATCCTTTATATTCTTGCTTATGAATACAGGACGTGGGTTATCTGGTGTTCCCAAGTCTATCTTTTGAACAGGATCTTCTGTTGGAAGGTTCGAAGGTGGTTCCTCCACAATATTTTTGGAGGCTTCCAGCTCAACGAAACCTTCTGGGGTTTCAAGGGCATTTCCAGACCAAGGTTTTGTTCCTTTCCACGGGTCTTCTTGATCGGTAATTTTCCCAAGGCTTGCTATGAGATGATCCCAATCGCCTGTTGAAACCGAGTCGAAGTAGGCTACTTCTTTTGGAGATGAGGGTTCTTTTGGGTCAGAAGTCCACACGTCTGTGCCATCGAACAACTCCTCTTCATTTTCGGAGAAATCGTGCCAATTGGATGAGCTTCCTGGATCTTTGTCAGGTGACTCATCAAAGAGATATCCAGGGAGATCGATGTCTTCATGGATTTGAGATGTTGAGGCTTGGTCAGTATATTGACTTTTAAGCCTTTGTGTCAACTGTTGACACCAAAAATGTCACTTTGTCTTTCCAAGATCCAAAGAGCTACATGAAGTCGCAACCTGCCATAAATAGGCAATGCTGCTTCCAAAAATAAAATCTTGTCAGAATCAAACAAAAACTGCAAGATTCTTCCAGACAGCCAAAAGAGGAGTACACAAGAAGTTTCAAGCCATTTCAAGATCATTTGGCCTAACTTCGCTTCTCCGACAGCCAAATCAAGCCTCTCGGCGGTAAAGCTCTCCGGGACCATGATTTCCAAGACAGAACCTATGGATCATCTTAAAATGACTCCAATAGGTTCCCTGTCAAATTTCAAGTCAATCGGACATCGGTTGACCGCACATCAAACCGCGACATCTTCATCGCGACAAAAAGCAAGTCTGCAGGTGATAGGACCCCAAACGGCTTCGAAACTCAAACAAAAGCCTATGGTTGGTCTTATTTATTGCTCAGCAGGCTTCACACCAAATTTCAGGTCATTCCGACATCGTTTGACCCAGTTTCAGCTTTTGACAGAAAATCGGCAGCTCTGCGCGACAAAGTCTTCGGCTTTCTCAGGAAATTGGAAACTTTGCAAAAAAAATGCAAGGATTCTCATCAGGTTTCCTACAAAGAAATCAGGCCAATAAATGATCAAAATGTCAAAGAAAAGTACAGAAGAAAAAAGAATCAGAAAAGAGCAAAAACGGACGCAAAACGGGACCAGAAAGGGGGAAAACCCCCCCAGGGTCGCAGACCCCTGCGACCCTGGGCCAGGGTCGCAGGCCCCTGCGACCCTGGCCCAAGGTCGCAGGCCCCTGCGACCCTGGGCCAGGGTCGCCGGCGACCATGGACCCCGGGGTCGCCGGGAAAGCCCCGGAAACCCCGGTTTTCACCGTTTTTTTCGCGATTCGAGAAGCCCAGCCTCTGGTACTTTCCAAAATTCATGCTTTTGAGACACCAAGTCCTCTGATATCCGTCCAAAACACGGGTAAATCATCAAGAGTATCAAAGACAGTATTGATCGCCACCCGGTCAACCAAAAAAAAGTGTGCTTTCCACCCGACCGATCGAGAAATCGACAGGACAGATGGCACCGACCCGCTGTTGGCAACAAACACCTGAAATTACATGGTCATCTGATGTCGATCTACATGAAGATCCATCGATGATCATCGACAGAAGAATTCCAAAAGACGTGGCACGGCCCGCGACTCTTCAGCTGCTCGGCGACCACTTAATGCGATTAATTGACTAGCTTTATTACAGTCATTAATCCATTTCCTTGGACGGCCCAATCAGAAGCAAGCATTTGGGAGTTACAAGTCAAGAGATTCATGGCATTTAACCCATGAAACTCCTCCCATCATGGCGATTAAAGGCGATTAAATGCCCTCAATCTCCTCCGGCCAATCAGAAGCCAAGAAAAAGGAGTTACAAAATAAACAAATCAATTTTGTAACTCCTCCCATTATGTGGCTTAATGACATTAAAAGCCCATAAGCTCTCCTAAATGGCTACCAAGAGCCTATAAATAGGAGAGCACTCCAAAGGAATCCAGATCGGAAAAAAGAGACAGACACACAGACAGAGAGAAGCACAGAAATCCAGAGAAAGGAAAAAGAGAGAAAACTCTGCAGAAGTTCTACACCGGCCACCGCAACAAGGTGACAAAAGTCCCTTGGGGGGCACCCCCCCCAAGGTCCTTGCCTTCTCCTCCTGCCTCCAATGGCTTAGATATGGCTTTTCAGCCCGTCTACTCGGTTTTTTATTGGACATAGGACCTTCCTTTGGTCTTTGTCTTCTAAAAACCCGAGGTTATAGCCAAGCCAAGCGAATCAAATAGCATCCTCTGTTCTCATCTGCATGGATGATGGCGAAGCCCACATATGGCTTGCGACCGTCAATCTAAACGAGTCCCCCACAATCTCCTGAGAAGTTAGATCCTCCTTTTCTTGCTTTTCATTGTAGTTTGTATTTTTTTAAAAGAGACAAAAATCACAATTCTTGTCTTTCATTATTGATAAGGATTGTAAATCGGCTATAAACGCCAAAATCGGCTATAAACGCCAAAAATCGGCTATAAACGCCAAAATCGGCTATAAATGCCAAAAAAATCGCCTTTCACGGCAAATCAAGAAAAATGTCTCTTTTCTTAAATATATGTGCAATGGAAAACTTGAAAGAAGTTGATTTCCTTTTTACTTGCGAAGGTTGATCTCCGGATCACCACTTGCAATTCCAAGTAAAAATAGAAAATCTGGCACACCCACAAAAAAAAGAAATGTTGATGCACGCCCCTGCCCCCCGGTTACGAAAGGGTCGGACCCGACGGACTCCCACGTCCGCCGACCTCGGTAGAACCAAGCAGGAGCGCGGTCCATCAAGCTGGCATCACCCGGTGGGACTCGTTTATTTGAGAACACGATGCTAGAAATGAAATATTTGCATATCATATATTTTGCTCTATGCTTATATTTCTTTTCTTGATTCCTTGGCTACTTTATAAATTGGTGGCCTATGTTGAATTCTGCAAAAAAAATGAGATGAGATTTTTTGTTTGGAAATTTCTAATTCTTTGAATTTATTTCCATTCTTTCTCTTTTCAAAAAAAAAAAATTTAAAAAAAAAAAAACAAAAAAAATCAGATTTCTCAATTTGGATTCAAAATTGAGAAACCTTGATCCGTTCCTATCGTTCATCGCGCTTGCAGAAATGTTGAGCCTGTTCGACTAAGGTTTTGGGCCATGGTTTCTCTTCGATGAGTTCATTAAAAAATCAAAAAAAAATATATATATATAAAAAAAAAAATTTTTTAGATTTCTCAATTTGGATTCAAAATTGAGAAACCTTGATCTGTTCCTATCGTTCATCGCGCTTGCAGAAATGTTGAGCCTGTTCGACTAAGGTTTTGGGCCATGGTTTCTCTTCGATGAGTTCATTAAAAAATCAAAAAAAAAATATATATATATAAAAAAAAAAAATTTTTTTTAGATTTCTCAATTTGGATTCAAAATTGAGAAACCTTGATCTGTTCCTATCGTTCATCGCGCTTGCAGAAATGTTGAGCCTGTTCGACTAAGGTTTTGGGCCATGGTTTCTCTTCGATGAATTCATAAAAATAAAAATAAAATAAAAAATAAATATAAAAAAAAAAAAGACATAGACCACTAAGGTTAAACCAACTGTGTTCTTTGATCATGGTTGATTCAAAGAAAAGCCTTGTCCAGAGTGTGGAGACAGCTTGACTGTTCTAGGCAAGGGTCCTCCAAACGGGTTCATTAAGTAATCCTACCCTTACCTGGGGGCAATTCTATCAATCAAGGTTTCATAAGACCGGGTTAGGAGGCCTATGTGTACTCTCTCGTCTTTTTAAAAAAAAAAAAAATAATAAATAAAAAAAAAAATATAAAAATTTTAAAATAAAAAATAAAAAATAAAAAAAATTTTCAAAAAAAAAATCTTAAAAAAAAAAAATAAAAAAAAAATAAAAAAAAATAAAAAAAAAAGATTTTTTTAAAAAAAAAAAAAAAAAAAAAATCTTCAAAAAAAAAAAAAAAATCTTCAAAAAAAAAAAAAAAAAAAACTTCCGTCATTTTGGGTTTAGATTGGAGAAATCTTGGTCTTCTTCTTTCTGAGCACTGGCGCTCGCGGAAATCGCTGAGCCCGTGTTCAGATTGGAGTGCCTTTTGCTCTCTTTGATGAACCCGATATTGGCCTTTCAAAAGAAAACTCGTCATTTTTAGATTCAGATCCGAGAAATCATGGTTCATTTCTTTCTGAGCACTGGCGCTCGCGGAAATCGCTGAGCCCGTGTTCAGATTGGAATACCATCTGCTCTCTTTGATGAATCCAATCTTGACCTTTCAAAACAGAGAATCTCATCTCATAGATGCGGTCTCAAAACATTTGTGTCTAGCGGTACTAGTACGCCCTTTCAGGGTCTACTGTATTGCGACCGGCACATTTGTAACTCCAACTTTATATTCTTCTTACCTCGAGCAAGCTCTGCTTCTCGATAAGTCGAATTTAAGTTCACAATTGCTTCTAGCAGTCACTGGGATGCCCATTCTGGGCTTACCATACCTGCGATCAGAACAATTGTACCCTCTATGGCATTTTGCCTTCCTCATATTGTTTGGGTCATCTACCTCGAGCAATTTGAAAAGACGAAACCATAGAACTTCCCATTTATGATCATTATATTCTTGTGATTACTAATGGATGTGGTCTTGTTTCAGAAATTTTCGAAAACTAACAATGGCAGCTTCACTAACCATTACTTTCGATGAAAACAAGCACCAACTCATGCTTCAACAGAAGCAAACCGCGCACCTACAAGCGCCCCATCAGCTGCCGAAGTGTCAACTCCCTCGGCAACTCTCTGAACTCCGGGTCGACCTCGACTCCCCGGACTATCGTCTTCGGGACGCTGGGACCATTCCCACTTCCCGAGGAACAAACTGCTCCCTCCAAGAAGCAGAAACTCGCCTCTCAACGTGTCACTACCGTGACACCAAAGGCGAGCACCAGAAGACCTGAAGCCCGTGGCAGCCCCACGAAGCCTCAACCTGCAAACAACCAGGTCTACCCCAAGACTTGGTCCCCAAGACCTTCACCAAAACAAAGAAGGTCCCGGACATCCACTAAGCCAGCATTCCTGGCCCCACTCAAGGAGAACCAGTTCTATCCTCTTGCTTACATGAAAGAGGAGAGACCCATCTCCAACCCGACTTCAAAGTCAACCCAGCATGAGCCGGCTTGTTCCTACAAGCCCAAAATCAAGTCATGCATCACAAGGCCTCCACAAGCACCTGCTAAGGCCTACAAATCTGCAGTTCGACCCTTCATATCTACAGGGGCCGAACTTCAAAAATTCAAAGCTTCGCTGCAACAGGCGAAGGATAGGGTTCGCATCCTGTCCTTGCCCAGCTACAGAGAAGACAGGCTCGGCTGCTGCGCCCGAGGGAGTACATCCTTCATCGTCAGAGCCCAGTCAGAGCTGACCGAAGCTCAAATTGCTCGTCGTATACGCCGCCGCGCGTCGTACCGACAAAAGAGACTACAGAAGCAAAGGACCCAGCCTCCCACACTTCAAGTCTCTCCTAAATGGGTCGAAAAAGAAAGACCCAACCAAGTTGCTGCCGTCCATATGGTTGGAAAAACCAGAAGGCGCCAAAAATCAGCAACAAAAATCCATGTCCGACGTCCAATGACCCGCAGCGTCTCAAGGACAAGAAGACATTCAGAAGAATCCCCTGCTCCTTCAAGCAAAGGACAGCAGAGTGATCCTTCCTCAAGCTCCTCTTCAAAAAGAATGAGCCCCAGCTCAGTCACCAGGACAGTTTCTTCGTTCGAATCACGAAGGATGAATGTCTTGGCTACAAATTCTGAGCCACCACCCCACAATCCACCTCCAGAAGATGCGATCACCCGCATCCAGCAGTTGGAACAGGGCCAGCAGAGGATTGAAACTCTGATGGAAAACCTTCTCCTCGCCTTCCAAAATCAGGCGAACAATGAACCTCCTCCGAATCATCAAGACGACGAGGTAAATAGAGAAGAAAATGAGTCACGCGCCCTTACTAAAAAGGACGTAGACGGTATCCTCGCCAAAGCAAAAGAAGAGGATATACTCAAAGAGCATGGGATCAAGCCACCATATCCCTTATGGATGGACTCGGTCCCGTTCCCCACCAAATTCAAGCATCCTACTCTCCAAACATATACGGGGAAAGGATCAGCCAGACAGCACGTCATCCACTTCAAGATCCTGACGGGAGCTATTGCAGATCAAGATGCACTCAAGATCCGCCTCTTTGCAAGTACCCTAAAAGGTACGGCCTTCGATTGGTACTCCACTCTGCCGGAGGACTCAATCCAAAATTGGGCCATGCTAGAGACACGCTTCCTAACTCACTTCAAAGGTGAGGATCACCCCGCTACTATGGCTCAGCTGTGCAGCCTAAAACAGGGGGAGAATGAATCAACATATGACTTCATTCACAAGTGGAAAGCAATGGCATACAAATGCTCTGATGTATTGCCACAAGCGTCGCTAGTCGACATCTGCCGAAACAACATGAGAGCCAGAATCCGCTCCATGATCATCGGCAACAAATCAAAAAACCTGGGAGAACTCCTAGAAGCTTCCATGGAAGCTGAAACGGTGATTAAAGACCTCAACAGTCAGAAATCATCAAGAAAAGAGCCAACCGCCATTGCAACCTCTAAACCAAAGAAGAAAGAGGTCCTCAATGTGCAGACCAAGCCAGCTCCTCAGCCACCAAAGAAAGCTGAAAACAAAGCTGCTGGTAAGAGACCTGAACTCTCTGACGCCTTCAAAGAACGAGTAGAGAAGAAATACCCGTTTGATGAAGATGTTGATGAAATCTTCGGGGCTCTTGTGGCAAACGGCAAGCTCACCTTGCCTGAACCAAAAAGACCGGGTGATGTTGGCAAAACCAACGATCCTCGGTACTGTCCATACCACCAGATGATCTCGCATCCTCTCAATCAATGCTTCGTTGTGAGAGAGAAAATAAATGAGATGTGGAAAAACGGAGTCATCACCTTTGACAAAAACTATGGGTCTGCCTCCGTCAACATGGTGACATGTGGACAAACATCAAGATCACCGAAGAAGAAGATCACTACTTCCTTCAAGGTGATAAACTCAATCGAAGCGTCCGAGGAACTGGTTCCTTACCCGACACCAGACGGACAACCGATATGGGTACATCCCGATCTCCTGGAAGATGAAAATTGGGAGGTCGTGAAAATAAAGCCTACAGCTCAACAGCGAAGGCAGGCTAGGAAACATCTCCTCAAGCTCAAACGGCAAGAGAAGACCCAGCCAAAACTAGAGGTCAAAGAAAAGGCAGAGGCTTCCTCTACCGCTTCACTGGAGGTAACAAAAACATCCCTTCCAGAGACTTCAAAGGGGGCAAGGAAATTCACTCTCAGTGATTTCATGCCACCTCAATTCAGAGAAGCCATGCAGGAGACATCATACTCTTGCAATTCGGTAGTTGGATTCTCCATTGATGGATACGAGTCCAGCGACACCGATGATGGATTCGAACCCAACTACACAGATGAGTGGGAGGAGTCCCTTGAAACAGGAGAATATCTCTCCGATGAAGAATGGGTTCCTGAGTCTCATCTTATGCCAGTAATCTGGTATAACCCCTTACAGCCACAAGGATCCTGGTCTGATGATGAAGAAGACCAAGAAGCTGTACAAGAAAGTGCTGCTGAACCAGCACCTCTCATTACTCCAGTGGAAATCAACAATGTTGAGCCACAAAGAGATGATGAAGAAGAAGATCCGGCTCCCATGCCTGATCTTGAAGAATATGCAAGGATCTTGCAGCGACTCGCTCTAGAACAAGAGCAAGAACGCGTCAACGAGCCTCCTCGCAATCCAGAGCCTGAAGTCCCTGAAGACCATCAGGTACATCCTCCCTTAACTCCTGAAAATGGAGAAAATTGCTGGGTAGACGATCCTCTCACATCCGAGGATGAGTCTGACTCCGATCAGGCAACGTCTCCCGTCAGAGCTTCCTGTAATGTGATAATTCGGGATTATAGCTCTTCCGAAGCATCGTCTGATGAGAGCACTTACACTCCGGCGACGCCTAGCAATATATCTTCTGGAGCCACCTCGTCTCACGTGACTTTCACTGAGATGACACCCTCTCAGGTTTCTTCTCCTGAGACTGTGACTTCAAAGTTCACACCCTTCCTGACTGAAGAATTCCCAGCCATTGATGCTTGGGACGATGAATTAGTCAACGAAGAAGAAAGATTGCTGGATGCTGTTCAGGACTTGTTCCCGGAAAATGCTCCATGCAACACAATCACTGAGGATGGTAACTCTGCTGCTGATGCATCCTCAGCAAATGAAAAACGACAGCCTCTTGATCCTGAAGACAATCTTCCAAACGAAGACCCTTCTCAAGAAGCTCTCGAAGTTGGTAGAGGCACCCGCTCTGGCCGGGACTATCACAAAAATTACAACCAATCTTCCTTTACATATGTAAATCCTTCGGGAAAAGATGTTGTAAGCGCCCCTAGTGGCAACAATGATGAACATGCAGGCCCTAAGGAGGCTTTCAAGTATGACTTGATTGAACACTTCAAGCACATACCTGCACGTCTGCACATCCTAGATTTGTTGCGAATGTCTCCACACACTCGTGATAATCTCATCTCAGAATTACAAAAACTGAATGAGGATGTCGACAAACATGCCCCGCAAGTCCTCCAAATTGAAATGGATTACCGGGTCAAAAACTCAGAAGCCTCCTCAAAGGGAGAAAAGAAGGAAACTGAGGGATCATGCATTGAATGCCTCTCGGTTAAAAAAGCAGCCAGTGCAACCATCGCCTTCACAAAGGACGACCTCCTACTTGGCGAAACCAGGCATAACCGACCCCTGTACTTCACAGGGTATATCAAGGAAATGCCTATGCATAGAGTTCAGATCGACCCAGGTTCTGCACTCAACCTTATCTCCACATCGGCTCTTGAAGAGTTGGGCATCCCACCCAGCAAACTGAGCCACACATCTGTATCTATCTTTGGATACGATGGGAGTACTCAAAAGCCTATCGGCAAAATCAGGTTCAAATTGCAGATCGGTGATCTTATCTCTGAGGTCACAGTGTATGCAATAAAGACCCCTTCATGCTACAACATCCTTCTCGGACGCCCTTGGATCCATGAGAATGGTGTTGTCCCTTCAACTCTACATCAATGCATCAAGTTTGTTGGCGACGACGGCATGATACATCGAGTCTTTGCGGATAGAAAACCCTTCAAAGGTAAAGAAATCCACTTCGCAGACTCACAGATGTATGAAGGTGAAAAAGAAGAAGAGGAGAATCATACAGCATCCTTTGTCGAAAGTCTCCAGAAAGATAAAGGCAAAGCTCCTCAACAATCACCGGAAGAAAACAAACCATCCGGTAAATCTGAAGAGAGCATGCAAACTCCCTTCATCATCTCCCTCAAATCTTCAAAGCCTTTGGTCATCACAACTAAAGTGAAGAAGGCAAAACAAAAGCCTGGGGGCAAATTTGTTGTCTCTTTCGTGTCTATCATGCAAGACACGGACTCGGATTCAGAGCCAGAAGACGACACATCGTCAAGCCAAGCTGACACTCAGCAAGTTCAGCCTGCTCTTACTCCAATGGAGACAACTTCTGACATAGAAGATCCTACGTCAGCTTCCTTCGTTGTTCCAGCAACTTCAACAAAGGAAAAGCCGATCTTCTTCCATAGATCGGATGCTTCTTCATCAAACTCCATGCTTGAACCTTTCCAAAATAAAGGTACGCCTCAACTATCCTTATACAGTTCTGTGGCACAAGCTATTATGAAGAAAATGGGCTATGACGCTCAAAACCCAGTCGGTTTGGGAGAAGGACGCGGTATTCTCACACCATTGGGGCCCGTCTTGACCAAAAGCCAGCTGGAAGATTGGAGACTCTACGGCTATGTAGAAAAGTCTTCACACGGGTTAGGGTATGATCCTGACACTCCCTTGAGACAGTTGACACAAAGGCTTAAAAGTCAATATGCTGACCAAGCCTCAACATCTCAAGTCCATGAAGACATCGATCTCCCTGGATATCTCTTTGATGAGTCACCTGACAAAGATCCAGGAAGCTCATCCAATTGGCACGATTTCTCCGAAAATGAAGAGGAGTTGTCCGATGGCACAGACGTGTGGACTTCTGACTCAGAAGAACCCTCATCTCCAAAAGAAGTAGCCTACTTCGACTCGGTTTCAACAGGCGATTGGGATCATCTCATAGCAAGCCTTGGGAAAACTACCGATCAAGAAGACCCGTGGAAAGGAACAAAACCTTGGTCAGGAAATGCCCTTGAAACCCCAGAAGGTTTCGTTGAGCTGGAAGCCTCCGAAAATATTGTGGAGGAACCACCTTCGAACCTTCCAACAGAAGATCCTGTTCAAAAGATAGACTTGGGAACACCAGATAACCCACGTCCTGTATTCATAAGCAAGAATATAAAGGATGATGAGTTACCCGAGTATATCGCTTTTCTTCGTGAGTTCGTTGATTGCTTTGCATGGTCTTATGCTGAAATGCCAGGCTTAGACCCCAAAATAGCAGTTCACAAACTCAATCTTCAAGAAGACATCAAGCCTGTCAAGCAAGGCCAAAGAAGATTCCGTCCAGATGTGATGGATAAAATTGAACAAGAAGTTCAAAAACTCAAAAGCGTCGGCTTCATCCGTGAGGAACAACATCCTGAATGGTTGGCCAACATTGTCCCCGTGACAAAGAAAAATGGGCAGATCAGGGTCTGTATTGACTATAGAGACCTGAATGGCGCATGCCCAAAAGATGAATTTCCGCTCCCCATACCAGAGGTAATGATTGATAATACCTGTGGATTCGAGCGAATGACATTCATGGATGGCTTCTCTGGCTACAATCAGATAAAGATGCATCCTGAGGATGAAAAACATACATCCTTTCGAACCCCATTTGGCGTGTATTGCTACACTGTCATGCCATTCGGTTTGAAGAATGCTGGTGCCACATATCAGAGGGCTATGATGAAAATATTCCAAGATATGCAGCACAAGACGGTTGAATGTTACGTTGATGACCTCGCCGTCAAAAGCAAAAGAAAAGAAGATCATCTCGAAAACCTTCGAGAAGTCTTCCTCCGGCTTCGCAAACACAAACTGCGAATGAATCCATTGAAATGCTTCTTCGGCGTCTCGTCGGCCCCGACAAATACATGATTCCACACGCTTTCTCGCTACTGGAACCATGCACAAACAATGCAGCTGAATATCAAGCTCTGATCTTAGGATTGGAACTCGCCATCGAATCCGGTATCACCATGCTGGAAGTCTTTGGAGACTCTCAACTGATCGTCAACCAGATGAATCAGAAATTTGAAGTCAGGAAGCCAGATTTGTTGCCCTACTACAACAAGGCACAATCACTTCTGCAAAAGTTTGACATCTGCCACATCACCCACATTCGTAGAGGTGAAAACATACGTGCAGATGCCCTAGCCGGACTTGCCGCATCCATGGCAATCCAGGAAGGGGAAAACATGCAAGTCACAGTGTGCGAAAGAAGAATCCTTCCTCCTCTCAACACACACCAAGCAGTTGCTGAATGCCACCAAGTGGTCGGAAGTCGGATTTCAATCCCTCAAACTTCAATCGGCGACTGGAGGGATCCGTTCATTGATTACATTATGTTCGGAATCCTACCTGAAGATCCAAAAGAACGGGTAAGCATCCAAAGGCGAACCCCAAGCTTCCATTTGGATATTCCTTCAAAAATCCTTTACAGGAAATCCTTCAACGGAGTACTTCTACGCTGCTTGTCACAACAAGAGGCTGAAGAAACACTCAAAGAAGTTCATGCTGGTCTTTGCGGAGCTCATCAGGCTGGACCTAAGCTCTATGATCAGATAAAAAGGTTAGGATATTACTGGCCTACCATGGTAGCTGATGCAATGCAATTTGCTAAGCGCTGCCAACAATGCCAAGTTCATGGAGATTACATTCACATGCCTCCAGAATGGCTGCATCCTACAAGCGATCTCATGGCCTTTCGAAGCCTGGGGTATGGACATCATAGGTCCTATTTCTCCCCCTTCAAGCAAAGGTCATCGCTTCATCTTCGCCGCTACGGATTATTTCTCCAAGTGGTCAGAAGCATTTGCGTTTAACGAAATGAAGACCTCATCAGTCCTTCAGTTCCTGCGCACCAACATCATTTGTCGTTTCGGCATACCCAAAAGATTCGTCCATGATAACGGACCACAGTTCCGGGATCATCGATTCTACAGGTTCTGCGACAAATACAAAATCCAAAGCTGTCCTTCGACTCCATACAATCCGGCAGCAAACGGGTTAGCAGAAGCTTTCAACAAGACACTCTGCAAAATCCTCAAAAAAATGGTCTCTAGTCACAAAAGAGACTGGAGCGACAAAATGTCTGAAGCTTTGTGGGCCTATCGAACCACCGTTCGAGGACCAACCCATAGCACACCATTCTCCTTGGTCTATGGATGCGAAGCTGTCGTGCCCTTGGAAGTACAAATTCCTTCCTTGAGGGTATCCTTGCAAAATGACATGACTCAAGAAAGCAATGTCAAATTGCGACTCCATGAGCTGGACAATCTCGATGAGAGACGGCTCGTAGCTCAACAAAGCATTGAACTTTACCAAGCACGCATGGCAGGATCTTTCGATAAAAAGGTCAGGCAACGCGCCTACAAAAAGAATGACTTGGTTCTTGCGGTAAAAAGACCAATGGTCTTCGCTCACAAGTCCAAAGGCAAATTCGAGCCAAAATGGGAGGGACCCTACGTCATCGACAAAGTTTTCTCCAATGGCGCATACGCACTCCTAAACATGGAAGGTGACAGATGTATGCTGCCCATCAATGGCAAGTTCTTAAAGCGGTACTACCCTTGAAGACTTACCCAACTGGGTAAGAGCAATGCCTGTACGGCCAAAAACCGGTTTCCAGGTACACGCTCGCTAAACCCACCCTTTTTAGAATTTTCATATCAAATGTTGAAATTTCTAGAAATCTAAAACAATGCTTACTTTCATCGTTTCATTGTTCAACAAAAATCCAAGTTTAGGAACCTTTCCCTAACTTGACCAAAATTTTCAACCCTTGAACCCAAAATTCATGGTTTGAAACAAAATCTGGATTCAGGGATTTCCACCCTAGTCCACCCTGCCTTTTACCGCCAAAATGGTTTTAGGTCAAAATTTATGACCCTCGTGTCTTTAAAAAAAAAAAATGGTTTTTCAAAAACCGCGAGGAAGCGACGCTTAGTCGATACTCGCACAAATCGGAAGCAGCGAACCACGTTCGACACTTCCAAAATCGCAGGGAAACGACATTTCGTCGATACTTGCAAAATCCAAAACTGTGGAGACGCAACATTTCAGTTGATATCCACAACCCAAATTTCAAAGGTTCGAAAAAACCTAAAAAAACTGTGGAGATGCAACATTTCAGTTGATATCCACAACCCAAATTTCAGAGGTTCGAAAAAACCTAAAAAACTGTGGAGACGCAACATTTCAGTTGATATCCATGACCCAAAGGTTCGAGAAAACCACAAATTTCAAAAATCGTGGGGAAACGACATCAAGTCAGTACCCGCAAAACCAAAATTTTTGAAAAGCAAGGATGCGACATTCCATCGATACTTGCACCCAAATCCGCGAGGATGCGACATTCCATCGATACTCGCAACCGAATGAGCAAGGATGCGACATTCCATCGATACTTGCAAGAACATTCAGCAGGGATGCGACTTTTAGTCGATACTTGCATTTTTGAAAACCAAACCGGCTATAAATGCCACAAAACGGCTATAAATGCCACCAAAACAGGCTATAAATGCCACAAACAGGCTATAAATGCCACAAACCGGCTATCAATGCCACCAAAAACAAAACCGGCTATCAATGCCACACAAAAAAAACTTGGATTTCAAAAAACCCGGCTATAGATGCCACAAAACAAACCGGCTATCAATGCCACCAAAATTGGCTATAGATGCCACAAACAAAAAAAACTCGGCTATCAATGCCACAAGAAAAGCTGGCTCTCATGCCAAAATTGGCTTCCATGCCACAAACAAAAAACCTGGCTTTCATGCCAAAACAATCATTTGACAAAAGATTTTCACAAAATGACAACCTTTTGATCAAATCCCATTTAGCAATTACTTTTATCACAAAAAGATTCAAGTAAGCGTAGGGATAACAAAAAATCAATCCCATTTAGCAATTACTTTTATTACAAAAAGATTAAAGTGAGCTTAGGGATAACAAAAAAAAAAAGTGTTCACAAGCACTACAAAAAAAAGAGTACCAAAAAAATATATACATGTGGTACCAAGAAAAAAGTGTTCACAAGCACTACAAAAAAAAGAGTACCAAAAAAAATACATGTGGTACCAAAAAAAAAAGAAGAGAATGTTCACAAGCACTGCAAAAAAAAAAAAAAAGAGAAGGATGGTTTCTGTATACAGGAGCTCAATCAAAGATGGTCTCCAGCCAAGAGTTCAACTCCCCAAGCAAACTCTTAGCCTCAGCTGTCAAGGATTCCAAGGCACGCTTCTTCAGGAACTTGCCATGAGATGCTGGAGTGGGCTGTACCCCTTCTCTCACACCAGGAAGCTTACCTCGAGCAGCTTGCCATTGTTTATCCTCATCAGACTTCCTTTTGAGAACCCGTTCGGCATCTGCAACCTGGTGAATCAGGACACTCTCCCTGTCGCGAGCTTCTATTATGGCAGTCCACTTGGCAGCGACTTGTGCCTGCAGAAGCTCAAGACGTTTCCTGGCCTCATCGACCTCCCTATCAAGGATGTTAAGGTCATGTGTCAGCTCGATGATGGTTACCTCTTCTCTATTCCTCCTTCGGACTGCCACCTTCCTGCTTTCTGTAGCCTCATCTAGGTCAGACTTAGCCTTATCAGCAGGGTCCAGGAACATCTCCTTGAAGAACTGGTCATCAGCCAAACTCACGGTCTCAAACCACTTGTCACCCAGTGCAATGATCCTATCAACGATCGCCCTGGCACCTGTGACATCCAGACCAGCCTCTTCAGCATCACTGAGAATCTCCTGCACATGCTGGATCATGCCAAATCCGACTTCCAAGTGCCCAGAAAGGAGAGTCTCAATCCAAGAGCGCACAACTCGCACCACCACCTTCTTCGCAAAAAGAAGAGATGGCCCAGCTGAGGATTCGCCCAACTCCGTTGGTCGGCTACTCATGTCATCATCTGTTGAAAGAGTAACAAAAGAACTCTTTCCAGCTGAAGCTGCTCCTGCTCGGGAAGGAATCTCAGCGCGAGGAATCTCCTCAATATTGTCAGAGCTGGTCCCGGGAATCTCTACCTCTGGATCAACCTCTGGCATCTCTTGCTCTGGAAGCAACGGATCCTCCTCTGCCACTTCAAAACCTGCAAAGGAAACACAAAAAGGTATGAATATGACCCTGTTTGAAAATCATTATCAGAGTTATAACTACAAAATACCTTCTTCGACGACTGGCGGAACACTTTCTTCCTCCATGAACTCATCGAAAGCATCATCAACATTTGCGTCCATCGATGGTTCAAAGTCATCAGAACCCTGTGGCAAGTCAGCTGGCAACAAAAAATGTGTTAGCAAGCCAAGTCACAAACAAAAAAAAGAAAGCAAAAGAAGTCGTACCAATTGGAGATTCTGGATTTACTCCAGAGTCCCTCGGTTCTTCTTCAGGTGCCTCAACAGGATCCATCACCACCTCATCGGTTGGGACCTCAGGCATCACCAAGTCTTCCTCTGCTAAAAAAAAAAAAAAGGGAAGAAAAGCAGAAACAAGAAGCAAATCATAACATGGAAAAAACCCATGAAAAGAAATGGAAAGAGAAAAAGGAAGAATCATACCTTCACCGACGGTCTCTTCTTCTCGGCTTCTCTTCTCCGGAGGCTCGTCAGCATCCACTGGCATATCCTCATTAATAGTAAGAGGAACTTCCAAGTTAGGAGAGCCCTCATGTTGCCCCTTGCTACTATGATGACTCCTCCTCCTCTTACTTCTGCGGGCTCGCTTCTTAGAAGAACCTACCCCGCTGTCAGAGTCAGGTTTCCCACTTGACTCATCACTGGATGGTCTGCTCTTGCCAGTAGACTCCACGGAAGCTTGCCTCTGTGCCGCCTGCATCCAAGCGCCAAGTTCAGCTTCCTCCTATTCTAGCTGCTCCAAAGCCTCGTCAGGTATTTCTCGAACAGCTTCAGAACCGATGACGCCTTGGTCACCGAGAAAGCCTATCTTGTGCTTCTCTCCAGAAAGGAAGGACCAAACTTCCTCTCGCCGGATGCCATCCGACTTTCCAAGGCCCTTTCCAGATGCCAGCTTCACATCAAGCTCCTTCCTGGAAAGTCCCCGATATGCCGAAAAGCTCTCCGCGAACCACTTCGCAAAGCCGGCAGTCCGGGAAGTCAGCAACACAGGATAAGAAATCATGGCTGTAGTGTCTTCAGCACTATAGAAAGCCCATGCATTTCTCCCGTCCTGTAAACCTCCAAAGCGCTTCACCATGCTTGAAGGCGCTCCAACAACGCCTTGAGAAAAGCCAAGCTGAAAAGCAAAGCGAGAAGGTACATACGGCTGGATGTCGACGAAAAGATGTCTGCGGTACACCATCGTGCCGACACGTATGCTGAAAAGCCACTCTCTCTCTGCATTTGTCAAGGAATAATGCCTTCCCGACCCCGCCCTGGTAGAGTCTCGGGAGGCACCAAAATCAAAAGCCTTCTTCCGCAACTCCGGAGAAAGCTTTACTGAAGATTGCCCCATCTCGACGTCCCTGAACCGTCGGATCCTCATGCGGGCAAACAAAAGTGATTCGGACACGGCTTTGCCCTTAGCCAGTCGAATCATCAGAGGATCATCATCCTGTGCAGCACCCAGCCGATGGAAGCCAGGACAGTGGTATACATACCACGAATAAAAGATATGGGCTGAAAATACCCTATTCATGGGAAGCCCAAGCCGAACTAGAAAAGCAGCAGCCTGCAGTTCGGTACACAGGTAGGAGTAAAGAGCTGGCACCAAAGCAAGCTGCTCTCCAAACGCCATCTGACAAGCCGGGAAAATACAATGCGGCCTGATGTGCGTTCCATCTCCTCCAGCAAAAATAGCCTCACCAAGCCAATAAGTGAGGTAAACAGCGAGATCTCTCCTCAGTGCAATGTCAGGACATATGGCGTTTGTACTTGCACAGAAATCTCTTAAACTCTTCTTGCATGGCCAAGATCTTCTTTGAACTTGGATCCTGAGCTCCAGCTTCCTGGGTCATGCTATCAGAAGGCTCCCTACTATCAAAGAAGTTGGGGAATGAAGAGCAAAAACTCTTCCAACTGCTGGATCTAACTTTCGAACCCCCCTTCTCCTTCAAAAAATCATAGAAGGCGACGAGCTGAAAGTATAGAAGCCTGAACTCCTCAGACTGCCCCTCGAGGACGCTGTCAATCGGCATAAACTCCTCATAGAGTTTGCCGAGAATGGGCAATCCGGTAATAGCGCTCAGCTCCTTCAAAGAAAAACCAATCTCACCATTCGTCACAACGAAGGTATTGGTTTGAGGGAGGAACGACTCCAGCATAGCCATGAAGGCCTCGTCGGAAAAGATCACGGTCTCCCCAAAAGCGCGGACCGCATCAAAAATCCCGGCTTCCTTCAAAACGGCGCCACCAATCAACAGGACGCGATCAGTCCACGACTTCCACTCGGAGTCAGCATTGAAACGACCTCGAAGTCGAAAAGGCTTGATCCAATTGCTGCCGTCACCGCTGAAAATACCAAGGCCCACCGGTCTCAAATCGACCGACGGATAATCAGAGCCCTGGTAGCCGCTGGATGGCATCAACAGGTCCATGTCAACAGGCGACCTCTCCGTATATCCAGGAGAACCGCCAACAAAAACCCCGGTCTTGATTACATTTGTCCTTCTCACCCAGCTTGGAGGATCTTCCCTCTTGGGGCACGTGGGGGCAAGGCTCAGAATCGAGACGGTGCGATCAAACATCGACCGGGTAGTAACAGTCTTCTTCTCACCATTTGCTGTGAAGGAAAACTGAAAAGATCTCCTCTGGTATGTAATGTCGTCAGGGACCGCATCACCAAAGAAGAAGGTAGGCTTAGGCAAAATGCTCTGATCTTCCATCAGCCATGGACGACTGCTTACCATGATCTTATAAAATTCCTCTCCCTTGAGAGTGATCAGTCGCTGCCTCATCTCATCTCGGTTGAGGGAGTCGCACTCTTCCAGGTTTCTTTCAACATACTGGACCTTCTCGAAAGCCTGCTGAACGGCCGGATTAGAAGATCTAGAAGATCGACGAGGTACGCTTGTAGCAGGCTCTTTACCCTTGTTCGCTCTAGAGGAACCACCTGAAAAGGATGGAAAAGAAAAAGATCAAACATCAAAATGACAGAATCTCGCTAAAAAAAAATCTGGCGAAATTTTGACATGATGACGGGGCAATTCCGAAGAAAAGGAACTATCCCGAAAGAAATAGAAAGCTTGAAGATGGGCTCAACATCGCTGCGAGCTCCGAAACTCCAAACTTTCGAAACCTAAAAGTCTCCGCAAAATCAGGAAGGGCTCAACATCACTGCGAGCTCCAAGTTCCCAAATTTGCAAACACTTTCAGGTATGCAATCACATCATGCTACAAGTTTAATTTACAAATTAAAGGCATGCATGAACATCTAGATTTGCGAAAAAAAAAATGCATTATCATGATGAGCAAAAAAAAAAAGAAAAGAAAAGAAACTTTCTCTAAAAAAAAAGGGAGGAGAAAGAAAACAAAAAAAAAAGGAAACGAAACTCTCTCAAAAAAAAAAGAGGAGGGAAAGAAAAAAAAAAAGAAAGAAATTTTTTTTAGGGGCTGGCCCACAGGCCGTGGCCCACAGGCCACATGGCCGTACGGCCAGATCCGTACGGATCTGTCCGTACGGCCCACATAAAAAAAAAAAACAAACATGAAAAAAAAAAAGAAAGAAAAGAAAGCAAAAAAAAAAACGTGTGAAAAAAAAAAAGAAGAAAGGCAAACACGTGAACAAAAAAAAAGAGAAGAAAAGAAAAAAAAAAAAAAGAGAAGAAAGAACTTTTTTTCCTACAATGGAGTTTTCTTGAAAAAGAAGAACTTACTTGAAGCCATTGATGGAGAAGAAGAAGAAAACTCTTGAAGATCTTGAAGAAGAAAAGCTCTTGGTCTTGAAGCCCTCTTGAGATTATTGCAAAAGAAAGTAGTAAGAGCAAGAGATCCAACCTTCTCCTTGCTTTTATAGAGGAGAGCAAACCAAAGAAGGAAAGAAGAAAGAGGTAAGTGTTACTAATTAGTAACCTTACCAAAAGAAAGAAATTAGAAAGATTCTTTCCAAAAGAAAGGGATCTTGAGAGATTTTCTCCTAAAATCAATCTATGACGGATTCTTTCCCAAAAGAAAGATATCTTGAGATATTCTATCCCAAAAATAAAGGGATCATGAGAGATTCTCTCCAAGTAAAGATATTCTTAGATATTCTCTATCCGAATGAGATATTTTTGGATATTCTTTACAAAAATGACACCATATGAGATCTAAGCCATTTCAAAAGCTTAAGGTCCCATGGGTTAGCCCATATGAGCCAGGTTTGACCACCTAGGCACAAAAAAAAAAGAAATTTTTTTTGGGCTTTTAGTCAAAGAGAAATCCCTCTTACCAAGAGCATACAAAAATGGTTCCATGCCTCTTTTGAGTTGATTGGACCATACAAAAGAAAATTCCAAGCCCCATGAGCTTCCAAAAATCAAACCATCCAACCTCATCTACCAAATTGAGCCAAAATCTTGAAATTGACATTCCACAAAAATCAAACCAAATCCTGGTCCCCTAACTTGCCACATACAGCCTGTTAGGTCACAAGATCAAAACCAAAATTGATCCCCCAACATTCCACATACAGCTTGTTGGGTCACACGATCAAAACCAAACCTGACCCCCTAACCTGCCATATATAGCCTGTTAGGTCACAAGGTCAAAACCCAAATCCACATCCCTGATGTCATCTTCAAAACTTTGCCTCGAGATGGTACGTGATCCCTTTCACTACCATAAAATTCCCCTGGAAGCTCAAAAGGCTACGAATACCAAAAAGAAAGACTGCTCAAAGACTCTTGGTCAAGTCACAGGCTCTCCTTCAAAAAAAAAAAAAAAAATCTCTTCGAGGCACATCGACTACAAAAGTTAAGCAACTCGCCGCTGTACCTCGAGGGGGCATTTGTTGACACCAAAAATGTCACTTTGCCTTTCCAAGATCCAAAGAGCTACATGAAGTCGCAACCTGCCATAAAAAGGTAATGCTGCTTCCAAAAATCAAATCTTGTCAGAATCAAACAAAAACTGCAAGATTCTTCCAGACAGCCAAAAGAGGAGTACACAAGAAGTTTCAAGCCATCTCAAGATCATTTGGCCTAACTTCGCTTCTCCGACAGCCAAATCAAGCCTCTCGGTGGTAAAGCTCTCCGGGACCATGGTTTCCAAGACAGAACCTATGGATCATCTTAAAATGACTCCAATAGGTTCCCTGTCAAATTTCAAGTCAATCGGACATCGGTTGACCGCACATCAAACCGCGACATCTTCATCGCGATAAAAAGCAAGTCTGCAGGTGATAGGACCCCAAACGGCTTCGAAACTCAAACAAAAGCCTATGGTTGGTCTTATTTATTGCTCAAGAGGCTTCACACCAAATTTCAGGTCATTCCGACATCGTTTGACCCAGTTTCAGCTTCTGACGGGAAATCGGCAGTTCTGCGCGACAAAGTCTTCGGCTTTCTCAGGAAATTGGAAACTTTGCAAAATAAAATGCAAGGATTCTCATCAGGTTTCCTACAAAGAAATCAGGCCAATGAATGATCAAAATGTCAAAGAAAGTACAGAAGAAAAAAGAATAAAAAAAGAGCAAAAACGGACGCAAAACGGGACCAAAAAGGGGGAAAACCCCCCCAGGGTCGCAGACCCCTGCGACCCTGGGCCAGGGTCGCCGGCGACCATGGACCCCGGGGTCGCCGGGAAAGCCCCGGAACCCCGGTTTTCGCCATTTTTTTCGCGATTCGAGAAGCCCAGCCTCTGGTACTTTCCAAAATTCATGCTTTTGAGACACCAAGTCCTCTGATATCCGTCCAAAACACGGGTAAATCATCAAGAGTATCAAAGACAGTATTGATCGCCACCCGGTCAACCAAAAAAAAAGTGTGCTTTCCACCCGACCGATCGAGAAATCGACAGGACAGATGGCACCGACCCGCTGTTGGCAACAAACACCTGAAATTACATGGTCATCTGATGTCGATCTACATGAAGATCCATCGATGATCATCGACAGAAGAATTCCAAAAGACGTGGCACGGCCCGCGACTCTTCAGCTGCTCGGCGACCACTTAATGCGATTAATTGACTAGCTTTATTACAGTCATTAATCCATTTCCTTGGACGGCCCAATCAGAAGCAAGCATTTGGGAGTTACAAGTCAAGAGATTCATGGCATTTAACCCATGAAACTCCTCCCATCATGGCGATTAAAGGCGATTAAATGCCCTCAATCTCCTCCGGCCAATCAGAAGCCAAGAAAAAAGAGTTACAAAATAAACAATTCAATTTTGTAACTCCTCCCATTATGTGGCTTAATGACATTAAAAGCCCATAAGCTCTCCTAAATGGCTACCAAGAGCCTATAAATAGGAGAGCACTCCAAAGGAATCCAGATCGGAAAAAAGAGACAGACACACAGACAGAGAGAAGCACAGAAATCCAGAGAAAGGAAAAAGAGAGAAAACTCTGCAGAAGTTCTACACCGGCCACCGCAACAAGGTGACAAAAGTCCCTTGGGGGGCACCCCCCCAAGGTCCTTGCCTTCTCCTCCTGCCTCCAATGGCTTAGATATGGCTTTTCAGCCCGTCTACCTCGGTTTTTTATTGGACATAGGACCTTCCTTTGGTCTTTGTCTTCTAAAAACCCGAGGTTATAGCCAAGCCAAGTGAATCAAATAGCATCCTCTGTTCTCATCTGCATGGATGATGGCGAAGCCCACATATGGCTTGCGACCGTCAATCTAAACGAGTCCCCCACAATCTCCTGAGAAGTTAGATCCTCCTTTTCTTGCTTTTCATTGTAGTTTGTATTTTTTTAAAAGAGACAAAAATCACAATTCTTGTCTTTCATTATTGATAAGGATTGTAAATCGGCTATAAACGCCAAAATCGGCTATAAACGCCAAAAATCGGCTATAAACGCCAAAATCGGCTATAAATGCCAAAAAAATCGCCTTTCACGGCAAATCAAGAAAAATGTCTCTTTTCTTAAATATATGTGCAATGGAAAACTTGAAAGAAGTTGATTTCCTTTTTACTTGCGAAGGTTGATCTCCGGATCACCACTTGCAATTCCAAGTAAAAATAGAAAATCTGGCACACCCACAAAAAAAAGAAATGTTGATGCACGCCCCTGCCCCCCGGTTACGAAAGGGTCGGACCCGACGGACTCCCACGTCCGCCGACCTCGGTAGAACCAAGCAGGAGCGCGGTCCATCAGGCTGAGACTTTTGAATCAAACCGGGGAAGAAGAGATCTTAGAACCTTTTTGACGATGACCGGCTCTTTAATCTCCTCCCCTAGTCCACGAATGTCATTCGTGACTTCATTCACTCGTTGCATATACGAGTCAACATTCTCGCTTTCCTCCATGCGAAGAGACTCGAATTGAGAGCGATGAGTTTGCAATTTGGCTTCTTTAATCTTCTCATCACCTTCATGTATGCTTTGCAACTTGTCCCAAATTTCCTTGGCTGTTTTGCATGCAATTACTTTGACAAGCTCGCTGTCCACAAGGCCACTAAAGAGTGCATTATGCGCCTTGGAGTCGTTGTTTGCCAACTTCTTCGATGCAGTATCATTGGGTACAGTGGCAGTATTGTAACCGACTCTGACAGCCTCCCAAACATCATAGCCAAGAGATTTGATGAAGGCTTGCATCCTAATCTTCCAAAAAGAGTAATTAGAACCATCAAACAGAGGTGCTTTCATATTCCCTGTATTGACTGCCATGTGATTTGACAAGAGATCACCCTTAGCGTATTAAACTGATCAAGGGAGCCTCGCTCTGATACCAATTGTTGGATATCATGATCACTGAGAGGGGGGGTGAATCAGTGATTTCTAAAAACAGGTCCAATTCAACAACAAAACAAGTCAAACCACACAATGACACCAGATTTAACGTGGTTCACCAAAAGGCTACGTCCACGGATCAAAACCGTCCGAACACCGATCCGGTACAGGTCTGAATATATTTAGTCGCACCAACGACAAAGAGCACCAACCCTTGTGTTTTAGATAGCACCCACTATCTAGGAAGCACCGACTCCCTTTACAATTTATCTGCACCCACAGATAGGATCACCAAACCCCAAACACCAAGCACCAACTTGATGTAGAAACAGAATAGAAGATAAACTCTGTCTACAGCCCTTCCCCTCTACAATTCTCTCTCTCTCAATCCCTTACAAATTGAAATCTAAAGCATAAACAGAGAGACACTTATCTTATGGACGAAACATCATCTTCAAGAGCATATCCTCGTCCACACTTGCTGCAGAAAGATGCAGCACAACAGCACACAGCAACACACAGCAACAGCACCAGCACTCTCTTCTCTCTTCTCTTCTCTTCTTTCTCTCTCTGGTGTATCTTTAGAACGACCCATACATGCCTTTTTATAGGTTATGTTAACCCTTAATTGTATTCAAAACGGGGTACAATTCGTTTAGAAAGAGTCCCAAACAAATTAGATAAGAGTGCTGAATTTTCGTGCAAGACTTCTGATTCTGCGCAACTCTGGTTCCCGTGCTCGGTCGACATCATGGCTTGCTCGGTCGACATCATACACTGTCTGGAATCAGACAACTTTCGCGCTCGGTCGACATCCTGGGGTCCCGGTCGACCGAAGACACACTGTGTCACGAAAATAACTGAGAGGTGCCTGAATCTGTTTCTGCAGGTTTCTCTTTGCTCGGTCGACCGCATGGGGTGCCCGGTCGACCGCATGCTCTGTTTCAAGAATTCTGAATTCCTGACTGTTTCAATTCTGATTCTTCTTTTCAGCTCTATCAACACTAGCCTACTATCATCATGCTTGTGACAATGTGTTGACAATAATTCCAACTCAAATCAATACTTGAGATACTATATTCTTCAATTCTTCAAAGACTACTCATGTCATCTCAAATTCCAACAATAGACTCATTGAAGAGAAACGATGGCCTAATCCCCGAACCAAACACGGGCACAACATTTCTGCGAGCGTCGGTGCCCGAGTGGGAAAGGATTAAAATCTCTCAAATTTTGATTAAAAAACAAGAATCTATTTTTTTTTGTTTTTTTTTAAACCCCCAGCAGATTCATCGAAGAGAAACGATGGCCCAATCCCCGATCCAAACACGGGCTCTATAATTCTGCGGGTGCCAGTGCCAGAGAGGAAATAGGTCAAAGTTTCTCAATTTTGACTCAAAAGTGAGAAATCTGATTTTTTTTAGATCCCTTGCAAAATCAACGAAGAAAAACGAATGCCCAATCCTCGATCCAAACACAAGCTCAACATCAATGCGAGCGCCAATGCTAGAGAGGGAAAGGATAAAAAAATTTTAATTTTGAAACGAAAACTAGAAATCTAACTTTTTTTAGATCCCTAACATACTCATCGATGAGAAACGATGGTCCAATCCCCGATCCAAACGATGGTCCAATCCCCGATCCAAACACATGCTCAACATTTCTACGAGCGCCAGTGCCCGAGAGGGAAAGATTCAAAGTTTCTCAATTTTGAATCCAAAACTAGAAATCGGATTTTTTTAGATCCCTAGCAGACTCATCGAAGAGAAACGATGGCCCAACCCCCGATCCAAACACAGGCGTAACATTTCTGGGAGCGCCAGTGCCCGATAGGGAAAGGAATAAAATTTCTCAAATTTTGAATCAAAAACAAGAAATCAGATTTTTTTTGTTTGTTTTTTTTAAACCCCGAGCAAACTCATCGAAAAGAAACGATAGCCCAATCTCTGATCCAAACACGGGCTCAACATTTCTGCGGGCGCTAGTGCCCGAGAGGAAATAGATCAAAGTTTCTCAATTTTGACTCAAAAATGAGAAATCTGATTTTTTTTCTTTTTTAAGATCCCTTGCAGACTCATCGAAGAAAAACGAATACCCAATTCCCAATCCAAAAACGGGCACAACATTTCTACGAGCGCCACTGGCCGAGAGGGAAAGGATCAAAATTTCTCAATTTTGAATAAAAAACTAGAATTATGACTTTTTTTAAGATCCATATCAGACTCATTGAAGAGAAACGATGGCCCAATCCCCGATCCACACACGGGCTCAATATTTATGCGGGCGCCAGTGCCCGAGAGGAAATAGATCAAAGTTTCTCAATTTTGAATCGAAAATGAGAAATCTGATTTTTTTTCTTTTTTTGATCCCTTGCAGAGTCATCGAAGAAAAATGAATGCCCAATCCCCGATCCAAACATGGGCTCAACATTTCTGCGGGCGCCAATGCCCGAGAGGGAAAGGATCAAAATTTCTCAATTTTGAAACAAAAACTAGAAATCTGATTTTTTTAGATCCCTAACAGACCCATCGAAGAGAATCGATTGCCAAATCCCCGATCCAAACACAGGCTCAACATTTCTACGAGCGCCAGTGCCAGAGAGGGAAAGAATTAAAGTTTCTCAATTTTGAATCCAAAACTAGAAATCTTATTTTTTTTAGATCCCTAGCAGAGTCATCGAAGGGAAACGATGGCCCAACCCCCATTCCATACATGGGCACAACATTTCTGCGTGCACCAGTGCCCGAGAGGGAAAGGATTAAAATTTCTCAATTTTGAAACAAAAATAAAAAATCTGAATTTTTTTTGTTTTTCTTTTAGACACTGTAAGATCCCGACCCCAGTTCTTTTGTTTAGTATTGTTTTAATCGTGGTTTAGCTTTTTAAGTGAGATTCGATTTAGTTTGACCGTGTTTTTGAGTTTGACCGAATTTTTCCATAACCTTGGAGATTTCGAAGACCATTGACTTTGGTTTGACCCGGTCCATAGGATATGTATTTTTATGAGAAATTACTTTTGATTTCTAAAAATTCTGGATTTGGTGTATTTTGACTCATTTTATGAAGTTCAACAACTTTCAAGTTTTGATCATTTTGATTTGATACTCAGAAATCACGTTTTTCGAGGAAAATGGGCAAAAATGACATTTTCACTAAATCTGTCCATGAATTTCGAAAATTTCAGAAATTGGGGAAAATATACTTTTTGGAAAGTAGATATTTCGCCGATCGTTTTTGTCTTCTTCGTCGTTTTCGTTCGGGGCCCGTAAATGTGAGTTTCAGCCTTGTGAAGATTGGGGCCCACAAAACCCATCTTATAAGAAGGGAACCCCTCTTCTTCTCCTCCATTTCGTTTCCAGCAAGAGTGGGAAGGGTTTTTTCCCTCTCTCTCCTCCAGCAACTCTCTCTCTCTTCTGAAACTCTTATTTGGTGGAGTTTTCATGGAGGATTGATCTCCCAAAGTTCTTCTCCTCCCTCTTTGCTTCCCAAAGACCCTATTTTCAAGGATTTTGAGCTAAGGAAAATCCCTCATCCAAGCTTCTCTTCTTCGTTTGGGCTTTTCAAGGTTTGCAATAGCTTTCCAAACTCTAGATCTTTGTTTTCCTCCTTATTTAGAGTGTTTTCATCATTTATGCAATGGGTTTTCATGGAGATTTGAAAATGATTGGTTTCTAGGGCTTCTTCTTTAGCCATTTTGGGGGTTTTGTAATTTTGGAGCTTAGGGCTTCAAGAGCACCATCTTGGAGTGTTTTGCACCTTCTCTTGACCAAGGCAAGTGAATACTCCACTTAATATGATGATTTCATGTTTAAGTTTCATTTCATGTTTTCTTCCTATGTTATTATCTCTTCATGACTCGTAGATTTGTTTTGGACAAATGGAGAAATGTTATGCTTAATTTCCTCTTATGTCATTGCTTTACAATGTGTTGAAAGTTGGTTCTCACTTTGATCATTTTGAAACTTAGTTTTATGTTAAGTGTTTGGGTTCAAAAGAAAAAGGGGAAAAACTTTGATTTCAAAGTTGGTATTGGATCAATTGGAATGATTATGGTTGGAGATTTGATGAGTTGATGGAGTTTAATATATCCCATTGAGGACCTACTCATTGGAGAATTGTTGTAGAAAAGGAGGGAAGAAAGAAAATCAGGAAAAAATGAAGAAGAGTGCAATTCTGCACTCATCCGGACCCAGCCAGAACTGGGTCCGCTCGAGCGACCCAGTGGGCCGCTCGAGCGGCCCAGGTTCTGGGAGGGGTCCGCTCGAGCGGACCCTGGGTCGCTCGAGCGGACCCAGCCCAGTTCTGGGCCCTTTTTCAGGGCCTGGTTTGAGGAACTTTTGGGCCCTTTTCAGGGCCTGGTTTGAGGGACTTTTGGGATAACTTTTGGGCCTGATGCAAGACAATTTTTGGGCCATTTCAAGACCTGATGCTGGGTCATTTTAGGGCCTGATAGTGGGCTGCTATAAAACTTGTTGGTGGGCCTGTTTCATAGTTAGTTTGGGTTTGTTTTAATACTTGATTCTTGGACCATTAAAGGTTCAGTTTTGGGGCTGTTTTAAAGTATGTTTGTGGGCCATTCAAGTTTGGTTTTGGGGCTGTTTTAAAACCTGTTGGTGGGCCTGTTTCATGGTCAGTTTTGGGTTGCTTTATAACTCATTTTGTGGGCCATTAAAGGTTTAGTTTGGGCTTGTTTTAAAAACTTGTTCCTTGGACCATTCAAGGATTAGTTTTGGACCGTTTAAAAACTTGTTTTGTGGGCTTGGTTAAGGTTGGTTTTTGGATTATTATTAAGGATTATTTTGGACTCGGATTAAGGCCAGCTATGGGCCTGTTTTAAAGAGATTTTGGACTACTTGTATTACTTGGAAATTTGTGAAATGGGAATGATGTGAGAATGAGTGTATGTGAAATTACCCGGGAACCATTCGAGTCTTAATGCGCACTTTATCATTTAAATATTATGGATTTTCATTGGCATCAAACACACTTTTTATTAATTAATGTTTAAAGGTTAAATGTGCATTGAGATGGTTCCTTGGCAAGGCATTAAGTCATTCTCCACTATCCGTTCCATTTCAAGTCAGAAAAATGTGTTGGTATTTGTATTTGCAATCTTTGGTAAACTAATTTGAATATCATCGGTGATTTGCTATAAATCATGTGTTTTCCCATGTTCAAAAGGGTTGATCGTATGATTTTATACAAATCACTTTGATGTGTATTTGAACGGTTTATCATGGATATTCGTATGTTTTCTCCGATTCGATTTGGAAAGAGATTGGAGTATGTTTGTCACATTCGGGATTTCTTCGATGAGACTATTGTTTTGATAAGACTAGTATTTGAAAATAAAAACCTCGAGGCAAGACGGGGCCAGAGCTTTGTAGTGCGAGCCCATGAGCCAAAGAGGCTATGATTTTGAAAATAAAACCTCGAGGCAAGACGGGGCCAGAGCTATGTGGTGTGAGCCCCTGAGCCAAAGGGATTAGTATTATGGTTTGATTCGTATCGGTTCGAGTTTTGAAAACTAAAGGCACCACTAGGCTTAGGTCACCTTGTCGGGCTGATCACCCGGCTTGGGATCTTTAATTTGTCCGCCAGCTGCAGCTTGGATTCTGTCTGTACCGACCATGGCAACGGTTTTATCTGCCGGTTGTTGGAATTTGAGATGCCTTGAGAAGTTTAATGAAGAATTGAAGAAATTAGTATCTCAAGTATCATCTTGTGTTGGAATTATTGACAACACAATGTCACAAGTGTGGTGTTGATAGAGCTTCAAAGAGAAAACAGAGCTGAAACAGAACAGTATAGGAAATCAGAATTTCATCTGTCAACCGGTATTTCTACCGGTAGAACAGGGGTAGAACAGGGGTAGAAAAGGGGTAGAAAAGGCTGACCCTAAATTTCCATCTGTCAACCGCAAGTACTACCGGTAGAAGTGGCTGCCCTGAAAGTTCTACCGCAAGTACTACCGGTAGAAGTGGCTTAAATTCTAGCAGAAGCTTGGACATGAGAATTTCATCTGTTATACCGCAAGTACTACCGTTAGAACACACGGGAAACCTGAGTTGCGCAGAAATAGAAGTTTTGCACGAAAATTCAGGAAACTTAAGTATTTCGTTTGGGACTCTTTCTAAACGAATTCTAGCCTAATTTAAACACTCTTTAGGGTTATCATAACCTATATAAAGGCATGTTTGGCTCGTTTTTAAGAAGACACCAAGACAGAACAGAAGAGAAGAGAAGAGAAGAGAGAAGAAAAGAGAGGGTTTTGGAGAGAAGAAGGTGCTGTTGCTGTGTGCAGTTGTGTTGCACGTTTCTACAGCAAGTGTGGACGAGAATGTGCTCATGAAGATGGTGATTCGTCCATAAGATAATTGTCTCTCTGTTTATGTTTAATTTTCAATTTGTAAGGGATTGAGAGAGAGAGATTGTAGAGGGGAAGGTCTATAGAAAAAGGTTTCTATTCTTATTCTATAGAACATCAAGTTGGTGCTTGGTGTCTGGGGTTTGGTGATCCTATCTGTTGGTGCAGATAAATTGTAAAGGGAGTCGGTGCTTCCTAGATAGTTGGGTGTTATCTGAAACTAAAGGGAGTAGGTGCTTCCTAGATAGTTGGTGCTATCTGAAACTAAGGGTTGGTGCTCTTTGTCGTTGGTGCGACTAAATAGATTCAGATCTGTTCCGGATTGGTGTTCGGACAGTCTTTGTACCGTGGACGTAGCCTTTCGGTGAACCACGTTAAATCTGGTGTCCTTGTGTGATTTGATTTGCTTTTGTTGTTAAATTGGACCTGTTTTTAAGAATCACTGATTCACCCCCCCCCCTCTCAGTGATCGCGATATCTAACAATTGGTATCAGAGCGTAAGGCTCCCTTGATAAGCTTAACACTCTAAGGGTGATCTCTTGTCAAATCACATGGCATCCAATACAGGGAATAAGAAAGCACCTTTGTTTGATGGTTCTAATTACTCCTTCTGGAAGATCAGAGTGCAGGCTTTCATTAAGTCACTTGGCTATGATGTCTGGGAGACTGTCAGAGTCGGTTACAATACTTGCCATCGTACCCACTGATGCTACAACGAAGAAGTTAGCAGACAACGACTCCTAAGGCACAGAATGCACTCTTTAGTGGCCTTGTGGACAGCGAGCTGGTCAAAGTAATTGCATGCAAAACAGCCAAGGAAATATGGGACAAGTTGAAAAGCATTCATGAAGGAGATGAGAAGATCAAAGAAGCAAAATTGCAAACCCATCGCTCTCAATTTGAATCTCTTCGCATGGAGGAAAGCGAGAATGTTGACTCATATTTGCAACGAGTGAATGAAGTCACGAATGACATTCGTGGACTAGGGGAGGAGATTAAAGAACCAGTCATCGTTAAAAAGGTTCTAAGATCTCTTCTTCCCCGGTTTGATTCAAAAGTCTCAGCCATAGAAGAAGCCAAGGATCTGAATGAATTTACCATGGATGAGTTGCATGGTTCACTCACTGCCTATGAGATGCGCATAGGTAAGACGTCTTCATCTGATAGAGAAGCGGCCTTCAAAGTTCAGAAAAAGGGAAAAGAGACTGCTGGTCATGATTCTGATACTGATGATGATGAGCTTGAGGCTCAATTTGTTAGAAAGCTGAAGAAAGGAAGCAATGGAAAGTACAAAGGGAAGCTACCCTTTAAATGCTTCAATTGTGGCGGTGTTGGTCACTTTGCTGCGAAGTGTCCGCTGAAAGAAAACAATGATGATGACTCTTATGTTGATAAGAGTAAATGGAAGAAAAATTTCAGAAAGAGGGGCAAAGCAAAAAGCTTCATCAGTCAATATAATGACAGCACGTCTGAAACTTCAGACGATGATGAATCAGCCGAGGCAACTGAAGCTCTCTTCATGGTTACCGTTGAAGAAGAAGAGGAGCAAGAGCCGGAAGAGGAAGAGGAGGCTGAGGTCAATCTTGAAGAAGAACTCATTGCCGCACTTGAGGAGCTTAGCATAGAACGTAAAACAAGTAAGAAAAATCTGAAACTTCTTCATGAATCTGAAAGTTCAATTATTGCTTTGAAAACTCAAGTTGAAGAATATAAAAGAATGGTGGAAGTCCTTGAAAATCAAATAAGTATAAAAAAGGAAGAGGCTATGAAACTTGAAACTGAAATCGCTAGAGCAAAGGCTGAAAACTTGGAAAGTAGCCGAAAACTCAAAGCGCTCCACCTAAGAAAGGAAGAATGTTCAGATTCTATGGTTATTGCTATCATTGTAATAGATATGGACATAAAAGAGATGATTGTAGATTCTATGTTAGAAACAGTCCATTAGTGACTAGGAACCCTTTCTCAATCCTAACGGCCACAAAATTGAGTGCCATAAGTGTTATAATTATGGACACTTGGCTAGGGATTGTAGGTTGCTATTGCTAACCATTTCAGGTTGAAAAGAAACCCAAGGTTAGTTAAGGCATGGAGGGCAAAGAAAAGGGAAGATAATTCCAAGAATCTCTCATTGTGCAAACGGCATTCAATGCACAAAAGAAGACAGCACCATGGGTCCTTGATAGTGGCTGTTCAAGCCATATGACAGGTGATAAGGAAAAATTCGTCAAATTACAGCACTATGAAGGCGGATCAGTGAAGTTTGGTAACAATGATGGTGCCAAAATCTGCGGAAAAGGTGTTGTTAGCTAAAGGACAAACAAGATCAGATCAGACGAGGTCTTATATGTGTCTGGACTGAGACACAACTTGCTTAGTGTGAGCCAGATCTGTGACAAAGGCCACGAAGTTGTCTTCACTAAGAATGGGTTTGCTATCAAGAAGTGTAGCAACGGCAAAACAATGGCTACTGGATCTAGGACTGCTGGAAATCTCTATACATTGTCAGATGGAGCTGAAAAGACTTGCTTGATGAGTCGGACAGAGGAAAGTTGGTTGTGGCACAAACGCCTTGGGCATCTAAACTTTGATAACATGTCAAAGATTTGCAATTCAAAGGCTGTCAGAGGTATGTCTACAGTTGAAGAGCCTTCCAACCCCATTTGCGATTCTTGTCAAAAGGGAAAGCAAACGAGGGTAATGTTCAAGTCAAAGGAGCATCATTCAAAGAAACCTCTTGAGCTAGTGCACACTGATCTCTGTGGACCGATGCGAACTCAAAGCACCAATGGAGATAAGTATTTTATGTTATGCATTGATGATTATACTCGTATGACATGGGTATTGTTTCTTAAGCATAAACATCAAGCACTTGATCGTTTTAAAGTGTTTAAAGCACAGGTTGAAAATATGCTTGGAAAACGTATTAAGATTTTAAGGTCTGATCGAGGCGGTGAATTCACATCTGAAGAGTTCACTAACTATTGTGAGCATCATGGCATTCAAAGACAGTATTCAGCCCCTAGAACTCCACAGCAAAATGGAGTTGTGGAACGGAAAAATCGCACCGTTCAAGAGATGGCTCGCACAATGCTAACTGAGAGCAAGCTAGCTGACAAATACTGGTAGGAGGCAATCCATACGGCTGTATACTGATGGACCGCGCTCCTGCTCGGTTCTACCGAGGTCGGCGGACGTGGGAGTCCGTTGGGTCCGACCCTTTCGTAACCGGGGGGCAGGGGCGTGCATCAACATTTCTTTTTTTTGTGGGTGTGCCAGATTTTCTATTTTTACTTGGAATTGCAAGTGGTGATCCGGAAATCAACCTTCGCAAGTAAAAAGGAAATCAACTTCTTTCAAGTTTTCCATTGCACATATATTTAAGAAAAGAGACATTTTTCTTAGTTTGCCGTGAAAGGCGATTTTTTTGGCATTTATAGCCGATTTTGGCGTTTATAGCCGATTTTTGGCGTTTATAGCCGATTTTGGCGTTTATAGCCGATTTACAATCCTTATCAACAATGAAAGACAAGAATTGTGATTTTTGTCTCTTTTGAAAAAAATACAAACTACAATGAAAAGCGAGAAAAGGAGGATCTAACTTCTCAGGAGATTGTGGGGGACTCGTTTAGATTGACGGTCGCAAGCCATATGTGGGCTTCGCCATCATCCATGCAGATGAGAACAGAGGATGCTATTTGATTCGCTTGGCTTGGCTATAACCTCGGGTTTTTAGAGGACAAAGACCAAAAGGAGGTCCTATGTCCAATAAAAAGCCGAGTAGACGGGCTGAAAAGCCATATCTAAGCCATTGGAGGCAGGAGGAGAAGGCAAGGACCTTGGGGGGGGGGGTACCCCCCAAGGGACTTTTGTCACCTTGTTGCGGTGGCCGGTGTAGAACTTCCGCAGAGTTTTCTCTCTTTTTCTTTCTCTGGATTTCTGACTGCTGTCTGTTGATGTTCGTTGTTTGTTTTTTCTTCTTGGAGAGCCCTCCTATTTATAGGCTTTTAGGTAGCCTTTTAGGTGGGTTTATGGGCTTTTATTGTCATTAAGCCGCATAATGGGAGGAGTTACAAAATTGAATTGTTTATTTTGTAACTCCTTTTTCTTGGCTTCTGATTGGCCGGAGGAGATTGAGGGCATTTAATCGCCTTTAATCGCCATGATGGGAGGAGTTTCATGGGTTAAATGCCATGAATCTCTTGACTTGTAACTCCCGAATGCTTGCTTCTGATTGGGCCGTCCAAAGAAATGGATTAATGACTGTAATAAAGCTAGTCAATTAATCGCATTAAGTGGTCGCCGAGCAGCTGAAGAGTCGCGGGCCGTGCCACGTCTTTTGAGATTCTTCTGTTGATGATCATCGATGGATCTTCATGTAGATCGACATCAGATGATCATGTAATTTCAGGTGTTTGTTGCCAACAGCGGGTCGGTGCCATCTGTCCTGTCGATTTCTCGATCGGTCGGGTGGAAAGCACACTTTTTTGGTTGACCGGGTGGCGATCAATACTGTCTTCGATACTCTTGATGATTTACCCGTGTTTTGGACGGATGTCAGAGGACTTGGTGTCTCAAAAGCATGAATTTTGGAAAGTACCAGAGGCTGGGCCCTTCGAATCGCGAAAAAACGGCGAAAACCGGGGTTTCCGGGGCTTTCCCGGCGACCCCGGGGTCCAAGGTCGCCGGCGACCCTGGCCCAGGGTCGCAGGGGTCTGCGACCCTGGGGGGGTTTTCCCCCTTTCGTGTCCCGTTTTGCGTCCGTTTTTGCTTTTTTTTTATTCTTTTTTCTTCTGTACTTTTCCTTGACATTTTGACCATTTATTGGCCTGATTTCTTTGTAGGAAACCTGATGAGAATCCTTGCATTTTATTTTGCAAAGTTTCCAATTTCCTGAGAAAGCCGAAGACTTTGTCGCGCAGAGCTGCCGATTTTCCGTCAGAAGCTGAAACTGGGCCAAACGATGTCGGAATGACCTGAAATTTGGTGTGAAGCCTCCTGAGCAATAAATAAGACCAACCATAGGCTTTTGTTTGAGTTTCGAAGCCGTTTGGGGTCCTATCACCTGCAGACTTGCTTTTTGTCGCGATGAAGATGTCGCGGTTTGATGTGTGGTCAACCGATGTCCGATTGACTTGAAATTTGACAGGGAACCTATTGGAGTCATTTTAAGATGATCCATAGGTTCTGTCTTGGAAACCATGGTCCCGGAGAGCTTTTGTCGCCGAGAGCTCCTTTTCGGCTGTCGGAGAAGCGAAGTTAGGCCAAATGATTTTGAAATGGCCCGAAACTTCTTGTGTACTCCTCTTTTGGCTGTCTGGAAGAATCTTGCAGTTTTTGTTTGATTCTGACAAGATTTGATTTTTGGAAGCAGCATTGCCTATTTATGGCAGGTTGCGACTTCATGTAGCTCTTTGGATCTTGAAAAGGCAAAGTGACATTTTTGGTGTCAACAAATGCCCCCTCGAGGTACAGCGGCGAGTTGCTTAACTTTTGTAGTCGATGTGCCTCGAAGAGATTTTTGAAGGAGAGCCTGTGACTTGACCAAGAGTCTTTGAGCAATCTTTCTTTTTGGTATTTGTAGCCTTTTGAGCTTCCAGGGGAATTTTATGGTAGTGAAAGGGATCACGTACCATCTCGAGGCAAAGTTTTGAAGATGACATCAGGGATGTGGATTTGGGTTTTGACCTTGTGACCTAACAGGCTATATATGGCAGGTTAGGGGGTCAGGTTTGGTTTTGATCGTGTGACCCAACAAGCTGTATGTGGAATGTTGGGGGATCAATTTTGGTTTTGATCTTGTGACCTAACAGGCTGTATGTGGCAAGTTAGGGGATCAGGTTTTGGTTTTTGGTTTTGGTCTTGTGACCTAACAGGCTGTATGTGGCAAGTTAGGGGACCAGGTTTTGGTTTGATGGAATGTCAATTTCAAGAATTTGGCTCAATTTGGTAGATGAGGCTGGATGGTTTGATTTTTGGAAGCTCATGGGGCTTGGAATTTTCTTTTGTATGGTCCAATCAACTCAAAAGAGGCATGGAACCATTTTTGTATGCTCTTGGTAAGAGGGATTTCTCTTTGACTAAAAGCCCAAAAAATTTATTTCTTTTTTTTTTTTTGTGTGCCTAGGTGGTCAAACCTGGCTCATATGGGCTAACCCATGGGACCTTAAGCTTTTGAAATAGCTTAGATCTCATATGGTGTCATTTTTGTAAAGAATATCCAAAAATATCTCATTTGGATAGAGAATATCTAAGAATATCTTTACTTGGAGAGAATCTCTCATGATCCCTTTATTTTTGGGATAGAATATCTCAAGATATCTTTCTTTTGGGAAAGAATCCGTCATAGATTATATCTTTTAGGAGAAAATCTCTCATTGATTTCTTTTTGGGAGAGAATCCCTCAAGATATCTTTCTTTTGGGAAAGAATCTTTCTAATTTCTTTCTTTTGGTAAGGTTACTAATTAGTAACACTTACCTCTTTCTTCTTTCCTTCTTTGGTTTGCTCTCCTCTATAAAAGCAAGGAGAAGGTTGGATCTCTTGCTCTTATTACTTTCTTTTGCAATAATCTCAAGAGGGCTTCAAGACCAAGAGCTTTTCTTCTTCAAGATCTTCAAGACTTTTCTTCTTCTTCTCCATCAATGGCTTCAAGTAAGTTCCCCTTTTTTTCAAGAAAACTCCATTGTAGGAAAAAAAAAGTTCTTCTTTCTTTTTTTTTTGTTTCTTTCTTTTCTTTTCTTCTTCTTTTTTTTTTCTTTTTCACGTGTTTGCCTCCTTTTTTTTTCACACGTTTTTTTTTTTTTTTGCTTTCTTTTTTTTTTTTCATGTTTGTTTTTTTTTTTGTGTGGGCCGTACGGACAGATCCGTACGGATCTGGCCGTACGGCCACGTGGCCTGTGGGCCAGCCCTCATTTTTTTCTTCTTTTTTTCTTTTTTTTTTCTTTCCCTCCCCTTTTTTTTTGAGAGAGTTTCTTTTCTTTTCTTTTTTTTTTTTTTGTTTTCTTTCCCCTCTCTTTTTTTTTAGAGAAAGTTTCTTTTTCTTTTTTTTTTTTTTTGCTCATCATGATAATGCATTTTTTTTTTTTTGCAAACCTAGATGTTCATGCATGCCTTTAATTTGTAAATTAAATTTGTAGCATGATGTGATAGCATACCTGAAAGTTTTTGCAAATTTGGGAACTTGGAGCTTGCAGTGATGTTGAGCCCTTCCTGATTTTGCGGAGACTTTTAGGTTTCGAAAGTTTGGAGTTTCGGAGCTCGCAGCGATGTTGAGCCCATCTTCAAGCTTTCTATTTCTTTCGGGATAGTTCCTTTTCTTCGGAATTGCCCCGTCATCATGTCAAAATTTCGCCAGATTTTTTTTAGCGAGATTCTGTCATTTTGATGTTTGATCTTTTTCTTTTCCATCCTTTTCAGGTGGTTCCTCCAGAGCGAACAAGGGTAAAGAGCCTGCTACAAGCGTACCTCGTCGATCTTCTAGATCTTCTAATCCGGCCGTTCAGCAGGCTTTTGAGAAGGTCCAGTATGTTGAGAGAAATCTGGAAGAGTGCGACTCCCTCAACAGAGATGAGATGAGGCAGCGACTGATCACTCTCAAGGGAGAGGAATTCTATAAGATCATGGTAAGCAGTCGTCCATGGGTGATGGAAGATCAGAGCGTTTTGCCCAAGCCTACCTTCTTCTTTGGTGATGCAGTCCCTGATGACATTACATACCAGAGGAGATGTTTTCAGTTTTCCTTCACAGCAGATGGTGAGAAGAAGACTGTTACTACCCGGTCGATGTTTGATCGCACCGTCTCGATTCTGAGCCTTGCCCCCACGTGCCCTAAGAGGGAAGATCCTCCAAGTTGGGTGAGAAGGACAAATGTAATCAAGACCGGGGTTTTTGTTGGCGGTTCTCCTGGATATACGGAGAGGTCGCCTGTTGACATGGACCTTGTTGATGCCATCCAGCGGCTACCAGGGCTCTGATTATCCGTCGGTCGATTTGAGACCGGTGGGCCTTGGTATTTTCAGCGGTGACGGCAGCAATTGGATCAAGCCTTTCCGACTTCGTGGCCGCTTCAATGCTGACTCCGAGTGGAAGTCGTGGACTGATCGCGTCCTGCTGATTGGTGGCGCCGTTTTGAAGGAAGCCGGGATTTTTGATGCGGTCCGCGCCTTTAGGGAGACCGTGATCTTTTCCGACGAGGCCTTCATGGCTATGCTGGAGTCATTCCTCCCACAAACCAATACCTTCGTTGTGACGAATGGTGAGATTGGTTTTTCTTTGAAGGAGCTGAGCGCCATTACCGGATTGCCCATCCTCGGCAAACTCTATGAGGAGTTTATGCCGATTGACAGCGTCCTCGAGGGGCAGTCTGAGGAGTTCAGGCTTTTATACTTTCAGCTCGTCGCCTTCTATGATTTTTTGAAGGAGAAGGGGGGTTCGAAAGTTAGATCCAGCAGTTGGAAGAGTTTTTGCTCTTCATTCCCCAACTTTTTTGATAGTAGGGAGTCTTCTGATAGCGTGACCCAGGAAGCTGGAGCTCAGGATCCAAAGAAGATCTTGGCCATGCAAGAAGAGTTGAGAGATTTCTGTGCAAGTACAAACGCCATATGTCCTGACATTGCACTGCGGAGAGATCTCGCTGTTTACCTCACTTATTGGCTTGGTGAGGCTGTATTTGCTGGAGGAGATGGAACGCACATCAGGCCGCATTGTATTTTCCCGGCTTGTCAGATGGCGTTTGGAGAGCAGCTTGCTTTGGTGCCAGCTCTTTACTCCTACCTGTGTACCGAACTGCAGGCTGCTGCTTTTCTGGTTCGGCTTGGGCTTCCCATGAATAGGGTATTTTCAGCCCATATCTTTTATTCGTGGTATGTATACCACTGTCCTGGCTTCCATCGGCTGGGTGCTGCACAGGATGATGATCCTCTGATGATTCGACTGGCTAAGGCAAAGCCGTGTCCTGAATCACTTTTGTTTGCCCGCATGAGGATCCGACGGTTCAGGGACGTCGAGATGGGGCAATCTTCAGTAAAGCTTTCTCCGGAGTTGCGGAAGAAGGCTTTTGATTTTGGTGCCTCCCGAGACTCTACCAGGGCGGGGTCGGGAAGGCATTATTCCTTGACAAATGCAGAGAGAGAGTGGCTTTTCAGCATACGTGTCGGCACGATGGTGTACCGCAGACATCTTTTCGTCGACATCCAGCCGTATGTACCCTCTCGCTTTGCTTTGCAGCTTGGCTTTTCTCAAGGCGTCGTTGGAGCGCCTTCAAGTATGGTGAAGCGCTTTGGAGGCTTACAGGACGGGAGAAATGCATGGGCTTTCTATAGTGCTGAAGACACTACAGCCATGATTTCTTATCCTGTGTTGCTGACTTCCCGGACTGCCGGCTTTGCGAAGTGGTTCGCGGAGAGCTTTTCGGCATATCGGGGGCTTTCCAAGAAGGAGCTTGATGTGAAGCTGGCATCTGGAAAGGGCCTTGGAAAGTCGGATGGCATCCGGCGAGAGGAAGTTTGGGCCTTCCTTTCTGGAGAGAAGCACAAGATAGGCTTTCTCGGTGACCAGGGCGTCATCGGTTCTGAAGCTGTTCGAGAAATACCTGACGAGGCTTTGGAGCAGCTAGAACAGGAGGAAGCCGAACTTGGTGCTTGGATGCAGGCGGCACAGAGGCAAGCTTCCGCGGAGCCTACTGGCGAGAGCAGACCATCTAGTGAGGAGTCAAGTGGCAAACCTGACTCTGACAGCGGGGTAGGTTCTTCTAAGAAGCGAGCCCGCAGAGGTAAGAGGAGGAGGAGTCATCATAGCAGCAAGGAGCAGCATGAGGACTCTCCTAACTTGGAAGTTCCTCTTACCATCAATGAGGATGTGCCAGTGGATGCTGACGAGCCTCCAGAGAAGAGAAGCCGAGAAGAAGAGACCGTTGGTGAAGGTATGATTCTTCTTTTTTCTCTTTCCATTTCTTTTCATGGGATTTTTTCCATGTTATGATTTGCTTCTTGTTTCTGCTTTTCTTTTTTTTTTTTAGCAGAGGAAGACTTGGTGATGCCTGAGGTCCCAACCGATGAGGTGGTGATGGATCCTGTTGAGGCACCTGAAGAAGAACCGAGGGACTCTGGAGTAAATCCAGAATCTCCAATTGGTACGACTTCTTTTGATCTTTTTTTTTTTTTTGAGTTTGTGACTCGGTTTGCTAACACATTTTTTTTTGTCAGCTGACTTGCCACAGGATTCCGATGACTTTGAACCATCGATAGACGCAAATGTTGATGATGCTTCCGATAAGTTCATGGAGGAGGAAAGTGTTCCACCAGTCGTCGAAGAAGGTATTTTGTAGTTATAACTCTGATAATGATTTTCAAACAGGGTCATATTCATACCTTTTTGTGTTTCCTTTGCAGGTTTTGAAGTGGCAGAGGAGGATCCGTCGCTTCCAGAGCAAGAGATGCCAGAGGTTGATCCAGAGGTAGAGATTCCTGGGACCAGCTCTGACAATATTGAGGAGATTCCTCGCGCTGAGATTCCTTCCCGAGCAGGAGCAGCTTCAGCTGGAAAGAGTTCTTTTGTTACTCTTTCAACAGATGATGACATGAGTAGCCGACCAACGGAGTTGGGCGAATCCTCAGCTGGGCCATCTCTTCTTTTTGCGAAGAAGGTGGTGGTGCGAGTTGTGAGCTCTTGGATTGAGACTCTCTTTTCTGGGCACTTGGAAGTCGGATTTGGCATGATCCAACATGTGCAGGAGATTCTCAGTGATGCTGAAGAGGCTGGTCTGGATGTCACAGGTGCCAGGGCGATCGTTGATAGGATCATTGCACTGGGTGACAAGTGGTTTGAGACCGTGAGTTTGGCTGATGACCAGTTCTTCAAGGAGATGTTCCTGGACCCTGCTGATAAGGCTAAGTCTGACCTGGATGAGGCTACAGAAAGCAGGAAGCAGGCAATCCGAAAGAGGAACTTAGAAGAGATAGCCATCATCAGGCTGACGCATGACCTTAACATCCTTGACAGGGAGGTCGATGAGGCCAGGAAACGTCTTGAGCATTTGCAGGCACAAGTCGCTGCCAAGTGGACTGCCATAATAGAGGCTCGCGACAGGGAGAGTGCCCTGATTCACCAGGTTGCAGATGCCGAACGGGTTCTCAAAAGGAAGTCTGATGAGGATGAACAATGGCAAACTGCTCGAGGTAAGCTTCCTGGTGTGAGAGAAGGGGTACAGCCCACTCCACATCTCATGGCAAGTTCCTAAAGAAGCGTGCCTTGGAATCCTTGACGGCTGAGGCTAAAAGTTTGCTTGGGGAGCTGAACTCTTGGCTGGAGACCATTTTTGATTGAGCTCCTGTATATTTTTTTTTTACAGAAACCATCCTTCTCTCTTTTCTTTTTTTTTTTTGGTACCACTTGTATTTTTTTGGTACTTATTTTTTGTAGTGCTTGTGAACACTTTTTCTCTCTTTTTTTTTTTGGTACCACATGTATTTTTTTTTTGGTACTCTTTTCTCTTTTTTTTTGTTATCCCTACGCTCACTTGAATCTTTTTGTGATAAAAGTAATTGCTAAATGGGATGCTCTTTTTTTTTTGTTATCCCTACGCTCACTTGAATCTTTTTGTGATAAAAGTAATTGCTAAATGGGATTTGATCAAAAGGTTTTTGTGAAAATCTTTTGTCAAGTGATTGTTTTGGCATGAAAGCCAGGTTTTTTGTTTGTGGCATGGAAGCCAATTTTGGCATGAGAGCCAGCTTTTCTTGTGGCATTGATAGCCGAGTTTTTTTTTGTGGCATCTATAGCCAATTTTGGTGGCATTGATAGCCGGTTTGTTTTGTGGCATTGATAGCCGGTTTTTGGTGGCATTGATAGCCGTTTTTTTTTTTTTTAAATCCAAGTTTTTTTTTGTTTGTTTATGGCATTGATAGCCGGTTTTGTTTTGGTGGCATTGATAGCCGGTTTGTGGCATTTATAGCCTGTTTTGATGGCATTTATAGCCGGTTTGTGGCATTTATAGCCTGTTTGTGGCATTTATAGCCGGTTTGGTTTTCAAAAATTGCAAGTATCAACTAAAAGTCGCCTCCCTGCTGAATGTTCTTGCAAGTATCGATGGAATGTCGCATCCTTGCTCATTCGGTTGCGAGTATCGATGGAATGTCGCATCCTCGCGGATTTGGGTGCAAGTATCGATGGAATGTCGCATCCTTGCTTTTCAAAAATTTTGGTTTTGCGGGTACTGACTTGATGTCGTTTCCCCACGATTTTTGAAATTTGTGGTTTTCTCGAACCTTTGGGTTATGGATATCAACTGAAATGTTGCGTCTCCACAGTTTTTTAGGTTTCTTTTTTTTAACCTTTGAAATTTGGGTTGTGGATATCAACTGAAATGTTGCATCTCCACAGTTTTGGATTTTGCAAGTATCGACGAAATGTCGCTTCCCTGCGTTTTTGGAAGTGTCGAACGTGGTTCGCTTGCTTCCGATTTGTGCGAGTATCGACTAAGCGTCGCTTCCTCGCGGGTTTTTGAAAAACCATTTTTTTTTGTTTAAAGACACGAGGGTCATAAATTTTGACCTAAAACCATTTTGGCGGTAAAAGGCAGGGTGGACTAGGGTGGAAATCCCTGAATCCGGATTTTGTTTCAAACCATGAATTTTGGGTTCAAGGGTTGAAAATTTTGGTCAAGTTAGGGAAAGGTTCCTAAACTTGGATTTTTTTTTTGAACAATGAAACGATGAAAGTAAGCATTGTTTTAGATTTCTAGAAATTTCAACATTTGATATGAAAATTCTAAAAAAGGGTGGGTTTAGCGAGCGTGTACCTGGAAACCGGTTTTGGCCGTACAGGCATTGCTCTTACCCAGTTGGGTAAGTCTTCAAGGGTAGTACCGCTTTAAGAACTTGCCATTGATGGGCAGCATACATCTGTCACCTTCCATGTTTAGGAGTGCGTATGCGCCATTGGAGAAAACTTTGTCGATGACGTAGGGTCCCTCCCATTTCGGCTCAAATTTGCCTTTGGACTTGTGAGCGAAGACCATTGGTCTTTTTACCGCAAGAACCAAGTCATTCTTTTTGTAGGCGCGTTGCCTGACCTTTTTATCGAAAGATCCTGCCATACGTGCTTGGTAAAGTTCAATGCTTTGTTGAGCTTCGAGCCGTCTCTCATCGAGATTGTCCAGCTCATGGAGCCGCAATTTGACATTGCTTTCTTGAGTCATGTCATTTTGCAAGGATACCCTCAAGGAAGGAATTTGTACTTCCAAGGGTACGACAGCTTCGCATCCATAGACCAAGGAGAATGGTGTGCTATGGGTTGGTCCTCGAACGGTGGTTCGATAGGCCCACAAAGCTTCAGACATTTTGTCGCTCCAGTCTCTTTTGTGATTAGAGACCATTTTTTTGAGGATTTTGCAGAGTGTCTTGTTGAAAGCTTCTGCTAACCCGTTTGCTGCCGGATTGTATGGAGTCGAAGGACAGCTTTGGATTTTGTATTTGTCGCAGAACCTGTAGAATCGATGATCCCGGAACTGTGGTCCGTTATCATGGACGAATCTTTTGGGTATGCCGAAACGACAAATGATGTTGGTGCGCAGGAACTGAAGGACTGATGAGGTCTTCATTTCGTTAAACGCAAATGCTTCTGACCACTTGGAGAAGTAATCCGTAGCGGCGAAGATGAAGCGATGACCTTTGCTTGAAGGGGGAGAAATAGGACCTATGATGTCCATACCCCAGGCTTCGAAAGGCCATGAGATCGCTGTAGGATGCAGCCATTCTGGAGGCATGTGAATGTAATCTCCATGAACTTGGCATTGTTGGCAGCGCTTAGCAAATTGCATTGCGTCAGCTATCATGGTAGGCCAGTAATATCCTAACCTTTTTATCTGATCATAGAGCTTAGGTCCAGCCTGATGAGCTCCACAAAGACCAGCATGAACTTCTTTGAGTGTTTCTTCAGCCTCTTGTTGTGACAAGCAGCGTAGAAGTACTCCGTTGAAGGATTTCCTGTAAAGGATTTTTGAAGGAATATCCAAATGGAAGCTTGGGGTTCGCCTTTGGATGCTTACCCGTTCTTTTGGATCTTCAGGTAGGATTCCGAACATAATGTAATCAATGAACGGATCCCTCCAGTCGCCAATTGAAGTTTGAAGGATTGAAATCCGACTTCCGACCACTTGGTGGCATTCAGCAACTGCTTGGTGTGTGTTAAGAGGAGGAAGGATTCTTCTTTCGCACACTGTGATTTGCATGTTTTCCCCTTCGTGGATTGCCATGGATGCGGCAAGTCCGGCTAGGGCATCTGCACGTATGTTTTCACCTCTACGAATGTGGGTGATGTGACAGATGTCAAACTTTTGCAGAAGTGATTGTGCCTTGTTGTAGTAGGGCAGCAAATCTGGCTTCCTGACTTCAAATTTCTGATTCATCTGGTTGACGATCAGTTGAGAGTCTCCAAAGACTTCCAGCATAGTGATACCGGATTCGATGGCGAGTTCCAATCCTAAGATCAGAGCTTGATATTCAGCTGCATTGTTTGTGCATGGTTCCAGTAGCGGGAAAGCGTGTGGAATCATGTATTTGTCGGGGCTAACAAAGAGGATGCCAACTCCCGAGATCAGCTGTCTTTTTTCATTTGTCCTGGTTGCACCGTCAAAGTACATGTCCCAGGAGGCACTTTGTGAGAAAGTCTCCACATTGTAGACTGGTTCGTCTGGGAGATCATCTCTGAGTGGAGAATCTTTAGGCAATGGATGCTCTGCGAGGAAGTCTGCTAGAGCTTGCCCTTTGATTGCTTTTTGTGGTACATACCTAATATCAAATTGTGATAGAAGGATGGACCATTTTGCCAGTCGAGCATTGAGAGAACCTGCCTTTGTGACAAGGACCTTCAAGAGGTTGACCCTTGAGACCAGGTAGACTGTGTTGGAAAGCAAGTAGTGACGCAACTTTTGTACGGCGAACATCACTGCAAGACATTCTTTTTCAACTGGAGAGTAGCGATGCTCTGCACCTACTAGCATGCGGCTGAGGTAATATAGAGCAGCTTCTTTTCTTTGATCATTTTCTTGAGCAAGCAGAGCTCCCAGAGAGTGATCAAGGGCTCTTGTGTACAAGATGAATGGTTTTCCAGTGGTAGGAGCAGCTAACACTGGAGGTTTTGTCAGGTATGACTTGATGTCTTGGAAAGCAGCTTCACAGTCAGCATCCCAGACAAAGTTTACACCTTTTTTCATCAACCGGGAGAATGGACGGCATTTCCCCGAAAGATTGGAGATGAACCGTCTGATGTAGGCCAATCTCCCTTGGAGCCCTTTGAGTTCTCTCAAGGTTCTTGGAGAGGGCATTTCTAGAATGGCTTTGACTTTTATGGGGTCAAGCTCTATTCCAGCTTTCCGAACTAAGAATCCGAGGAACTTACCCGACGAGACGCCGAAGAAGCATTTCAATGGATTCATTCGCAGTTTGTGTTTGCGAAGCCGGAGTGTAAGTGCTCTCATCAGACGATGCTTCGGAAGAGCTATAATCCCGAATTATCACATTACAGGAAGCTCTGACAGGAGACGTTGCCTGATCGGAGTCAGACCCATCCTCGGATGTAAGAGGATCGTCTATCCAGCAATTTTCTCCATTTTCAGGAGTTAAGGGAGGATGTACCTGATGGTCTTCAGGGACTTCAGGCTCTGGATTGCGAGGAGGCTCGTTGACGCGTTCTTGCTCTTGTTCTAGAGCGAGTCGCTGCAAGATCCTTGCATATTCTTCAAGATCAGGCATGGGAGCCGGATCTTCTTCTTCATCACCTCTTTGTGGTTCAACATTGTTGATTGCTGGTTCAGCAGCATTTTCTTGTACAGATTCTTGGTCTTCTTCATCATCAGACCAGGATCCTTGTGGCTGTAGGGGGTTATACCAGATTACTGGCATAAGATGAGACTCAGGAACCCATTCTTCATCGGAGAGATATTCTCCTATTTCAAGGGATTCCTCCCACTCATCTGTGTAGTTGGATTCGAATCCATCATCGGTGTCGCTGGACTCGTATCCATCAATGGAGAATCCAACTACTGAATTGCAAGAGTATGATGCCTCCTACATGGCTTCTTTGAATTGAGGTGGCATGAAATCACTGAGAGTGAATTTCCTTACCCCCTTTGAAGTCTCTGGAAGGGATGTTTTTGTTACCTCCAGTGAAGCGGTAGAGGAAGCCTCTGCCTTTTCTTTGACCTCTAGTTTTGGCTGGGTCTTCTCTTGCCGTTTGAGCTTGAGGAGATGTTTCCTAGCCTGCCTTCGCTGTTGAGCTGTAGGCTTTATTTTCACGACCTCCCAATTTTCATCTTCCAGGAGATCGGGATGTACCCATATCGGTTGTCCGTCTGGTGTCGGGTAAGGAACCAGTTCCTCGGACGCTTCGATTGAGTTTATCACCTTGAAGGAAGTAGTGATCTTCTTCTTCGGTGATCTTGATGTTTGTCCACATGTCACCATGTTGACGGAGGCAGACCCATAGTTTTTGTCAAAGGTGATGACTCCATTTTTCCACATCTCATTTATTTTCTCTCTTACAACGAAGCATTGATTGAGAGGATGCGAGATCATCTGGTGGTATGGACAGTACCGAGGATCGTTGGTTTTGCCAACATCACCCGGTCTTTTTGGTTCAGGCAAGGTGAGCTTGCCGTTTGCCACAAGAGCCCCGAAGATTTCATCAACATCTTCATCAAACGGGTATTTCTTCTCTACTCGTTCTTTGAAGGCGTCAGAGAGTTCAGGTCTCTTACCAGCAGCTTTGTTTTCAGCTTTCTTTGGTGGCTGAGGAGCTGGCTTGGTCTGCACATTGAGGACCTCTTTCTTCTTTGGTTTAGAGGTTGCAATGGCGGTTGGCTCTTTTCTTGATGATTTCTGACTGTTGAGGTCTTTAATCACCGTTTCAGCTTCCATGGAAGCTTCTAGGAGTTCTCCCAGGTTTTTTGATTTGTTGCCGATGATCATGGAGCGGATTCTGGCTCTCATGTTGTTTCGGCAGATGTCGACTAGCGACGCTTGTGGCAATACATCAGAGCATTTGTATGCCATTGCTTTCCACTTGTGAATGAAGTCATATGTTGACTCATTCTCCCCCTGTTTTAGGCTGCACAACTGAGCCATAGTAGCGGGGTGATCCTCACCTTTGAAGTGAGTCAGGAAGCGTGTCTCTAGCATGGCCCAATTTTGGATTGAGTCCTCCGGCAGAGTGGAGTACCAATCGAAGGCCGTACCTTTTAGGGTACTTGCAAAGAGGCGGATTTTGAGTGCATCTTGATCCGCGATAGCTCCCGTCAGGATCTTGAAGTGGATGACGTGCTGTCTGGCTGATCCTTTCCCCGTATACGTTTGGAGAGTAGGATGCTTGAATTTGGTGAGGAACGGGACCGAGTCCATCCATAAGGGATATGGTGGCTTGATCCCATGCTCTTTGAGTATATCCTCTTCTTTTGCTTTGGCGAGGATACCGTCTACGTCCTTTTTGGTAAGGGCGCGTGACTCATTTTCTTCTTTATTTACCTCGTCGTCTTGATGATTCGGAGGAGGTTCATTGTTCGCCTGATTTTGGAAGGCGAGGAGAAGGTTTTCCATCAGAGTTTCAATCCTCTGCTGGCCCTGTTCCAACTGCTGGATGCGGGTGATCGCATCTTCTGGAGGTGGATTGTGGGGTGGTGGCTCAGAATTTGTAGCCAAGACATTCATCCTTCGTGATTCGAATGAAGAAACTGTCCTGGTGACTGAGCTGGGGCTCATTCTTTTTGAAGAAGAGCTTGAGGAAGGATCACTCTGCTGTCCTTCGCTTGAAGGAGCAGGGGATTCTTCTGAATGTCTTCTAGTCCTTGAGACGCTGCGGGTCATTGGACGTCGGACATGGATTTTTGTTGCTGATTTTTGGCGCCTTCTGGTTTTTCCAACCATATGGACGGCAGCAACTTGGTTGGGTCTTTCTTTTTCGACCCATTTGGGAGAGACTTGAAGTGTGGGAGGCTGGGTCCTTTGCTTCTCTAGTCTCTTTTGTCGGTATGACGCGCGGCGGCGTATACGACGAGCAATTTGAGCTTCGGTCAGCTCTGACTGGGCTTTGACGATGAAGGATGTGCTCCCTCGGGCGCAGCAGCGGAGCTTGTCTTCTCTGTAGCTGGGTAAGGACAGGATGCGAACCCTATCCTTCGCCTGTTGCAGCGAAGCTTTGAATTTTTGAAGTTCGGCCCCTGTAGATATGAAGGGTCGAACTGCAGATTTGTAGGCCTTAGCAGGTGCTTGTGGAGGCCTTGTGATGCATGACTTGATTTTGCGCTTGTAGGAACAAGCCGGCTCATGCTGGGATGACTTGAGAGTCAGGTTGGAGATGGGTCTCTCCTCTTTCATGTAAGCAAGAGGATAGAACTGGTTCTCCTTGAGTGGGGCCAGGAATGCTGGCTTAGTGGATGTATGGGACCTTCTCTGTTTTGGTGAAGGTCTTGGGGACCAAGTCTTGGGGTAGACCTGGTTGTTTGCAGGTTGAGGCTTCGTGGGGCTGCCACGGGCTTCAGGCCTTCTGGTGCTCGCCTTTGGTGTCACGGTAGTGACACGTTGAGAGGCGAGTTTCTGCTTCTTGGAGGGAGCAGTTTGTTCCTCAGGAAGTGGGAATGGTCCCAGCGTCCCAAAGACGATAGTCCGGGGAGTCGAGGTCGACCCGGAGTTCAGAGAGTTGCCGAGGGAGTTGACACTTCGGCAGCTGATGGGGCGCTTGTAGGTGCGCGTGGTTTGCTTCTGTTGAAGCATGAGTTGGTGCTTGTTTTCGTCGAAAGTAATGGTTAGTGAAGCTGCCATTGTTAGTTTTTCGAGAATTTCTGAAACAAGACCACATCCATTAGTAATCACAAGAATATAATGATCATAAATGGGAAGTTCTATGGTTTCGTCTTTTCAAATTGCTCGAGGTAGATGACCCAAGCAATATGAGGAAGGCAAAATGCCATAGAGGGTACAATTGTTCTGATCGCAGGTATGGTAAACCCAGGATGGGCATCCCAGTGACTGCTAGAAGCAATTGTGAACTTAAATTCGACTTATCGAGAAGCAGAGCTTGCTCGAGGTAAGAAGAATATAAAGTTGGTGTTACAGATGTGCCGGTCGCAATACAGTAGACCCTGAAAGGGCGTACTAGTACCGCTAGACACAAATGTTTTGAGACCGCATCTATGAGATGAGATTCTCTGTTTTGAAAGGTCAAGATTGGATTCATCAAAGAGAGCAGATGGGATTCCAATCTGAACACGGTCTCGGCGATTTCCGCGAGCGCCAGTGCTCAGAAAGAAATGAACCATGATTTCTCAGATCTGAATCTAAAATGACGAGTTTTTTTTTTGAAAGGCCAATATCGGGTTCATCAAAGAGAGCAAAAGGCACTCCAATCTGAACACGGGCTCAGCGATTTCCGCGAGCGCCAGTGCTCAGAAAGGAGAAGACCAAGATTTCTCTAATCTAAACCCAAAATGACGGAAGTTTTTTTTTTTTTGAAGCTTTTTGAAGATTTTTTTTTTTTTAAATCTTTTTTTTTATTTTTTTTTATTTATTTTTATTATTTTTTCTTTTTTAAGATTTTTTTTTTTTGAAATTTTTTTTTTATTTTTTATTTTTTATTTTAAAATTTTTATTTTTAAAAATTTTATTTTTGAAAAAAATTTATTTAAAAGACGAGAGAGTACACATAGGCCTCCTAACCCGGTCTTATGAAATCTTGATTGATAGAATTGCCCCCAGGTAAGGGTAGGATTACTTAATGAACCCGTTTGGAGGACCCTTGCCTAGAACAGTCAAGCTGTCTCCACACTCTGGACAAGGCTTTTCTTTGAATCAACCATGATCAAAGAACACAGTTGGTTTAACCTTAGTGGTCTATGTCTTTTTTTTTTATATTATTTTTTTTTTATTTTTATGAATTCATCGAAGAGAAACAATGGCCCAAAACCTTAGTCGAACAGGCTCAACATTTCTGCAAGCGCGATGAACGATAGGAACGGATCAAGGTTTCTCAATTTTGAATCCAAATTGAAAAATCTGATTTTTTACTTTTTTTTATTTTTTTTTTATTTTTAATGAACTCATCGAAGAGAAACAATGGCCCAACCCCTGATCCGAACACGGTCTCGGCGATTTCTGCGAGCGCTAGTGCCCAGAAGGGAAAGGATCAAAGTTTCTCAATTTTGAATCCAAAAATGAAAATTCTGATTTTTTTTTGTTTTTTTTTTTTTGAAAAGAGAAAGAGTGGAAATAAATTCAAAGAATTAGAAATTTCCAAACAAAAAATCTCATCTCATTTTTTTATTAGGCGGAATTCAACATAGGCCACCAATTATAAAGTAGCCAAGGAATCAAGAAAAGAAATATAAGCATAGAGCAAAATATATGATATGCAAATATTTCATTTCTAGCATCGTGTTCTCAAATAAACGAGTCCCACCGGGTGTGCCAGCTTGATGGACCGCGCTCCTGCTCGGTTCTACCGAGGTCGGCGGACGTGGGAGTCCGTTGGGTCCGACCCTTTCGTAACCGGGGGGCAGGGGCGTGCATCAACATTTCTTTTTTTGTGGGTGTGCCAGATTTTCTATTTTTACTTGGAATTGCAAGTGGTGATCCGGAAATCAACCTTCGCAAGTAAAAAGGAAATCAACTTCTTTCAAGTTTTCCATTGCACATATATTTAAGAAAAGAGACATTTTTCTTAGTTTGCCGTGAAAGGCGATTTTTTTGGCATTTATAGCCGATTTTGGCGTTTATAGCCGATTTTTGGCGTTTATAGCCGATTTTGGCGTTTATAGCCGATTTACAATCCTTATCAACAATGAAAGACAAGAATTGTGATTTTTGTCTCTTTTGAAAAAATACAAACTACAATGAAAAGCAAGAAAAGGAGGATCTAACTTCTCAGGAGATTGTGGGGGACTCGTTTAGATTGACGGTCGCAAGCCATATGTGGGCTTCGCCATCATCCATGCAGATGAGAACAGAGGATGCTATTTGATTCGCTTGGCTTGGCTATAACCTCGGGTTTTTAGAGGACAAAGACCAAAAGGAGGTCCTATGTCCAATAAAAAGCCGAGTAGACGGGCTGAAAAGCCATATCTAAGCCATTGGAGGCAGGAGGAGAAGGCAAGGACCTTGGGGGGGGGGGGGGGGACCCCCCAAGGGACTTTTGTCACCTTGTTGCGGTGGCCGGTGTAGAACTTCCGCAGAGTTTTCTCTCTTTTTCTTTCTCTGGATTTCTGACTGCTGTCTGTTGATGTTCGTTGTTTGTTTTTTCTTCTTGGAGAGCCCTCCTATTTATAGGCTTTTAGGTAGCCTTTTAGGAGGGTTTATGGGCTTTTATTGTCATTAAGCCGCATAATGGGAGGAGTTACAAAATTGAATTATTTATTTTGTAACTCCTTTTTCTTGGCTTCTGATTGGCCGGAGGAGATTGAGGGCATTTAATCGCCTTTAATCGCCATGATGGGAGGAGTTTTCATGGGTTAAATGCCATGAATCTCTTGACTTGTAACTCCCGAATGCTTGCTTCTGATTGGGCCGTCCAAAGAAATGGATTAATGACTGTAATAAAGCTAGTCAATTATCGCATTAAGTGGTCGCCGAGCAGCTGAAGAGTCGCGGGCCGTGCCACGTCTTTTGAGATTCTTCTGTTCATGATCATCGATGGATCTTCATGTAGATCGACATCAGATGATCATGTAATTTCAGGTGTTTGTTGCCAACAGCGGGTCGGTGCCATCTGTCCTGTCGATTTCTCGATCGGTCAGGTGGAAAGCACACTTTTTTGGTTGACCGGGTGTCGATCAATACTGTCTTCGATACTCTTGATGATTTACCCGTGTTTTGGACGGATGTCAGAGGACTTGGTGTCTCAAAAGCATGAATTTTGGAAAGTACCAGAGGCTGGGCCGTTCGAATCGCGAAAAAACGGCGAAAACCGGGGTTTCCGGGGCTTTCCCGGCGACCCCGGGGTCCAAGATCGCCGGCGACCCTGGGGGGTTTTCCCCCTTTCGTGTCCCGTTTTGCGTCCGTTTTTGCTTTTTTTTATTCTTTTTTCTTCTGTACTTTTCCTTGACATTTTGACCATTTATTGGCCTGATTTCTTTGTAGGAAACCTGATGAGAATCCTTGCATTTTATTTTGCAAAGTTTCCAATTTCCTGAGAAAGCCGAAGACTTTGTCGCGCAGAGCTGCCGATTTTCCGTCAGAAGCTGAAACTGGGCCAAACGATGTCGGAATGACCTGAAATTTGGTGTGAAGCCTCCTGAGCAATAAATAAGACCAACCATAGGCTTTTGTTTGAGTTTCGAAGCCGTTTGGGGTCCTATCACCTGCAGACTTGCTTTTTGTCGCGATGAAGATGTCGCGGTTTGATGTGTGGTCAACCGATGTCCGATTGACTTGAAATTTGACAGGGAACCTATTGGAGTCATTTTAAGATGATCCATAGGTTCTGTCTTGGAAACCATGGTCCCGGAGAGCTTTTGTCGCCGAGAGCTCCTTTTCGGCTGTCGGAGAAGCGAAGTTAGGCCAAATGATTTTGAAATGGCCCGAAACTTCTTGTGTACTCCTCTTTTGGCTGTCTGGAAGAATCTTGCAGTTTTTGTTTGATTCTGACAAGATTTGATTTTTGGAAGCAGCATTGCCTATTTATGGCAGGTTGCGACTTCATGTAGCTCTTTGGATCTTGAAAAGGCAAAGTGACATTTTTGGTGTCAACATATACATTCAGAATCGATGCTTGATCAGGCCACATGAAGACAAAACTCCTTATGAGCTATGGTTTGGGCGAAAAGCAACAGTCAAGCACTTCAGAGTCTTCGGTAACAAGTGTTACATCAAGCGTCTTGAACAAAATCCGGGCAAATTTGATGAAAGAGCTGATGAAGGTATATTTCTGGGTTATTCCTCATCTAGTAAGGCTTACAGATGTCTTAACAAAAGGACCAGAAAAATCATAGAAAGTGCCGATGTTAGAATTGATGAAAACCATGAATCCAAGAATGGAACTCATAATGACAGTCCCGTTTATGAGGACTCGAGTGAGATTGATGATGAGGTAGCTAAACCTAATGATTCTGAGAAATGAAAGGATGACTCAGAGGATGCTACACCTAGAAAGAAAAGCACTTGGGTAGAGCAACACCCTAAGGATCAAATCATTGGAGATCCTGAGGCCGGTGTTAAAACAAGACAAAGTGTAGTTAGCAATTACTCACTTGTGTCCACCATTGAACCCAAGACTGTGGCTGAAGCCAGTCTCGATGAAAGTTGGTTAAAAGCTATGCATGAGGAGTTGGAGCAAATTGAGAAGAACTCCACATGGGAACTAGTTTCTAGACCTACCGATAAGAATGTTATTGGTACTAAATGGGTCTTTCGGAATAAGCTGAATGAAGATGGTCAGGTCATACGAAACAAAGCAAGGTTGGTTTGTAAAGGCTATGCTCAAGTTGAAGGCATAGATTTTGAAGAGACCTTTGCACCGGTGGCTCGTCTGGAAGCCATTCGTATGTTTCTTGCATTGGCTGCATACAAAACCTTCAAGGTATTTCAGATGGATGTAAAGTCAGCCTTCTTGAATGGATTACTTGAAGAAGAGGTCTACATTGAGCAACCTGATGGTTTTCTCATTAGCAAAAATTCAGACCTAGTGTGCAAGTTGAAAAAGGCTCTTTATGGGCTGAAACAAGCGCCAAGGGCGTGGTATGCAAGGCTAGACCTCTATCTCCGCAAGATCGGCTTTGGTAAAGGACTGGTTGATAGCAATCTTTATGTCAAAATAGAGTTGAGCAAACAGCTGGTTGTCATTGTTTATGTCGATGACATAATCTTTGGTGGCAATGATGAGGAAATGTGCAGGAATTTTGCTGAAGAGATGAAGAAAGAATTTAAGATGTCAATGCTTGGAGAACTAAAGTTCTTCCTTGGTTTACAAGTTCAGCAGTTGAAACATGGTATCTTCATATCACAGATGAAATACATCAAGGAAATGCTGAAGCATTTTAACATGGAAGACAGCAAGCCAGTGAGCACACCAATGACAACGAACACAAAGCTAAGCAAAGATGATAAGGGTTCGTCCGTTGATCACACCACTTATCGTTCTATGATAGGAAGCTTGCTTTATTTGACTGCTACAAAACCGGTTCTTCTGCAAGCAGTATGTATGGTGGCTCGATTTCAAGCATCACCAACTGAGACGCACCTTACAGCAGTAAAAAGGATATTTCGATATCTGAAAGGTACCATGGAGCTTGGCATTTGGTATCCTAAAGGCAAATCCTTCACTCTTGTTGCATACTCTGACGCCGATTGGGCTGGATGTATAGATGATCGCAAGAGTACAAGCGGTGGTGCATTCTATCTCGGTGAAAGGTTGGTGGCATGGCACAGTAAGAAACAAGATTCAGTATCCCTTTCTACAGCGGAAGCGGAATATATTGCAGCGGCAACTTGTTGTACGCAAGTGTTATGGATGCGGCAAATACTTTCTGATCTAGGAGTTCCGACAATGGATCCTACGCCGATCCTCTGTGACAACACAAGTGCAATTCACATCTCCAAGAATCCTGTTCAGCATTCTAGAATGAAGAATGTAGCAATTCGCTATCACTTTCTCAAGGAAAAGGTTGCAGATGGTGAGGTAAAGTTGGAATATGTTCCAACTACTGAGCAAGTTGCTGATATCTTCACAAAACCTCTGCCAAAAGAAGTCTTCGAGTATCTCCGAAAAAAATTAGGAGTTACTCACTCTCCTAATCCTTAGGAGATGGGCTTGAAAGGGGGAGCAAAGTATTCTTTGAATATCCTATTCGCTCCTTCATTGATCCCTTTGGACTTGTTGTCAAAGGGGGAGAAAGACTTAAGCTAGGAGAAAGCAATGTTAGAAGAAGTTATGCTATGATAACTTTGGGGAGATTGGTATCAAGAGTGTTAGAGATCTTGATTTTTTTTAAAGACAGGGGGAGACTATGGTTCTGAAGAAGCTTCATGAAGATCAACTAGTTTAATGTGTTCTAAGTGTTGAAGTTCCAAAAGTGTTGCCAACAATTCCAAAGGGGGAGATTGTTGGAATTTGAGATGCCTTGAGAAGTTTAATGAAGAATTGAAGAAATTAGTATCTCAAGTATCATCTTGTGTTGGAATTATTGTCAACACAATGTCACAAGTGTGGTGTTGATAGAGCTTCAAAGAGAAAACAGAGCTGAAACAGAACAGTATAGGAAATCAGAATTTCATCTGTCAACCGGTATTTCTACCGGTAGAACAGGGGTAGAAAAGGGGTAGAAAAGGCTGACCCTAAGATTTCCATCTGTCAACCGCAAGTACTACCGGTAGAAATGGCTGCCCTGAAAGTTCTACCGCAAGTACTACCGGTAGAAGTGGCTTAAATTCTAGCAGAAGCTTGGACATGAGAATTTCATCTGTTCTACCGCAAGTACTACCGGTAGAACACACGGGAAACCTGAGTTGCGCAGAAATAGAAGTTTTGCACGAAAATTCAGGAAACTTAAGTATTTCGTTTGGGACTCTTTCTAAACGAATTCTAGCCTAATTTAAACACTCTTTAGGGTTATCATAACCTATATAAAGGCATGTTTGGCTCGTTTTTAAGAAGACACCAAGACAAAACAGAAGAGAAGAGAAGAGAAGAGAGAAGAAAAGAGAGGGTTTTGGAGAGAAAAAGGTGTTGTTGCTGTGTGCAGTTGTGTTGCATGTTTCTACAGCAAGTGTGGACGAGAATGTGCTCATGAAGATGGTGATTCGTCCATAAGATAAGTGTCTCTCTGTTTATGTTTAATTTTCAATTTGTAAGGGATTGAGAGAGAGAGATTGTAGAGGGGAAGGTCTATAGAAAAAGGTTTCTATTCTTATTCTGTAGAACATCAAGTTGGTGCTTGGTGTCTGGAGTTTGGTGATCCTATCTGTTGGTGCAGATAAATTGTAAAGGGAGTCGGTGCTTCCTAGATAGTTGGTGCTATCTGAAACTAAAGGGAGTAGGTGCTTCCTAGATAGTTGGTGCTATCTGAAACTAAGGGTTGGTGCTCTTTGTCGTTGGTGCGACTAAATAGATTCAGATCTGTCCCGGATTGGTGTTCGGACAGTCTTTGAACCGTGGACGTAGCCTTTCGGTGAACCACGTTAAATCTGGTGTCCTTGTGTGATTTGATTTGCTTTTGTTGTTAAATTGGACCTGTTTTTAAAGAATCACTGATTCACCCCCCCCCTCTCAGTGATCGCGATATCTAACACCGGTCACATTTGTATGGCTACGGTTCTGATTTTTGATCTGCCGGTCCCATTTGTATGGCTACGGTTCTGATCCTATTTCTAGTACCACGTTCAGTGGCTACGTTCTGTCTGCTCTTATTACTTCGGTAATAGGAGGATTTAGCTATTTGTGGTCGCCAAGGTTTTATCTGCATATTACTTTATTTTATGATTCTTGTGGGTTATACTTTTTATGCTTTGATTTGTTTAATGTTTACGATATCGATCTGTATCGTATTGTCTCTACTGTTCAGTTTTAAATGTATTTCCAATTATTAAATGTTTTGCTTAGGCGGTTATCTTTTCGAGATATTTATATTTTAGAGACTGTTCGCTTATTTGTCTTGATATTTCTGTTCGGACTTTCGATTGTTTTAGCATGTTTTATTGTCATTATTGTTTAGACTATTTATTCGGTTTTACGATGATTTCATCAGGTTTTATATGTTCTTTTGTTTCATATTATTTGTTTATTTGCTTGCCAGACCGTCGTGTCTGACCCTTATTTGTTTGGTGCCAGATTCCGCTCTTTTTGTTTTTAGGTGTTTGATCAGAGGAGGCGGTGGGACCGCTGGTCTGACGTGAGAGGCTGCCCATTGATATCATCTAGATGTCAAGTTTGGCACCAGAGTTCGTATCTAACACTTGGGGTAGTATGACACTAGTTGGATATTTTTTTGTATGGCTTTGTAGCCTTTTTCTTTTGGTTTGTAATTAAGATATTTGTTAATTGTAATTTGAACATGTGGGAATTAATTAGTCTTGTTACTACCAGCTCAGTGTGTTCTGATATATGATTTATGCCAGTCTGCTTATATGATGGCTTTATGGAATTGGTTGCGTGCGACACGGAACCCGATGGCCACGGATTTCGGGTCGTAACACCATGTGTAGCTTCCGCGAAAATATACTCTGATCGTGATGGAAATTGTTTATCCTCATTCACGTGGATCTTGGGAAAGATAACAAAAAGTTTCAAATTATCCCAAAATTTCGCACTCCGGGATCGGTTCACTGCAGGGCCCGGTTTCGGGGTGTGACAAGTTTGGTATCAGAGCTGGTTAGTTTCTAGGAAAATAAAATACTCTAGAGACATTAAGACGTGTGGTGAGGATTCGTTAGATTGTGTCGATTTGTTTTCTTGTGTCTTTGTTTCTTTGGATTTGAGTCGGTTTTTCTTTCAGTCCGGGAGACTTTGCTTGTCTTTTCTTTTAGTTCGTGTTGTTAGGAGATTTGGATGACCAAATTTCCTCCTTAGTGGTGGAGAATTTAAAGTCTCCATACTCTTGTTCAGTGTCTTTTGTCTGTGCTTGCGTCGGAGACTGAGAACCTCTTGGATTTAGTATGTTGTTTTCGGAGAACATCAGCAGACTTCCAGTCTTCAGCATCTTCATTATGGTTAATGAGAGAAGACATGTGCATTTGCCAGCCAAAGTAGGACTTGAGCAGTATGTGAAGATCCCCTCTCCGTTAATTGAAGATCATCATGCAGCGTGCCAAGGTGAGTGAATGTAGATTTTGGGTGAACTCAAACCACCTTTCCAAGATGAAGGACTGCAAGAGGCATATTGGCTATTGATTTTATGAAGTGAGAAGTGACTCTTAGTTAGTAAGATTAGAAGTTGGTACAAGAAACTCAGGGATTTCCCAGATTTAATGAGCCTTGTCGTAATTTTGGTTGAGAATTTCCGTGACTTGTAGCTTGGCCAGTGTAGTTTTCAGAGGCAATACCAAGTGGATGGTTCGTTGTGGTCAAGATAATTTTCGTCAGCAGTGGAAACGTTGTGAGTTTTAGCGACTTACAGGGTATTGGATTGGACAGCATGCAGGTGCAAGAGTATACTTCAGTTTTGGTGTTGTTCCTTTTCTTGGTGAGAGTGATTTTCGTACTGTTTTCATCCTTGTTATGTTTTCCTTAATGTCTATGATTTATCCGTGTAGTGTTTAAACAATGGATTTATGTTCTTCTTTAAGCTTATTTTGAAATAAACTATGTTATATACTCTTTTCATGAGTCGCATGATTTCGTTTCCATCAGGATTTGTGTTTTGAATTTTTATTTAATCTTCTTAAGATATTGTTACCCAATGACCTTAGAATTTTGCTTTTGTTTTAATTCTCTTAAATGTTGATATCTACTTTTCCAAACCTTAATAATTTCCAGATTTTGTATATGTTTGGTTGGAAATGGATTTCAATAAAAATTTAATGTATGGTCATATTAAATGAATTTAATTTATTTTTGAAATCCTAATTTGAAATTGTTGAGTATTTCAAGGATTTGTTGGGTTATGAAAATATGAATTTCAAAACGAATAATGTTGTTTCATGTTCAAACTTTGATAAACTTTCTTTATTAAGTTTTATTTGATAATTTGGAAGTTCAGCTTCTACTACGTTTTAAAATGATGAGATTTAGCTAAGTAATTATTTTAGTCCCTATGTTTGAAATTTTAAGATTTGTTTTGCATTGAATGGAGTGAGTGGTATTAGCCTATGGTTGGAGTTTGGAAGTGTAAGAATTGAAGGGTGGATGGATGTCAAGATGTGTACCGGTTCAGTTGGAAAACAAAGTTGGATTCATGAGAGAGTAAACATCATTCAAGACTTGAATTGAAAGTTTCCGTTCTTCAGGGATTGATGCCAGCTAGGCAGGTCTATTTTGTTAATAACATAGTATCAGGTAAGAGATCAAGAGCAGCAAGTAGATAGAATCAGATGTGGGCAAGAATTCAGAGTACATCACAGAAAGATTAGAATTTGGAGTTGTGATTTCGGAATGAAGAAGGATTGACGGTATTCTTAGAAGCCAGAGTCTGAGTGGTACAGTATAAGTAGGAATACGGAATTCCAGAATTTTACGGGATGAGGATTTTTCAGTGAAAACATGTCTGCGATCACATCTTCGTACAAGCGTCGGGAGCACCGTGTACCGCTTTGAAGGACGTAAGGCACAGAATTCCAAGGTGGTAGGAAAAGGCAGAAATTGCAGTTCTGGAACCGACAGTGACTGATGAGATAAGTAAAAGAAATGATCCAGTGCAGGAACGACAGATGACACCAAGGATGAGTAGAGGAATCATTGCACACTAGTTTGGTCAGAGGAGTATCTTTTGAGCAGATATGTGGAATAGTGTGAAGCCTTCAACCGAATCAGAATGTTGTTGACCGTGCATCTCAACGTCAGGTTTGATAAGAGGATCTCTCAGTTGCCGAGGTCTAGCGTAGTGTGCCAGTGTTTTCGTTTGTCTTTTGGGCTTTTGATTTTTGATTTGGTTTAAGCCATTTGGAGGACCAAATGGGTTCTAAGGGGGGGAGGATGTAAGATCCCGACCCCAGTTCTTTTGTTTAGTATTGTTTTAATCGTGGTTTAGCTTTTTAAGTGAGATTCGATTTAGTTTGACCGTGTTTTTGAGTTTGACCGAATTTTTCCATAACCTTGGAGATTTCGAAGACCATTGACTTTGGTTTGACCCGGTCCATAGGATATGTATTTTTATGAGAAATTACTTTTGATTTCTAAAAATTCTGGATTTGGTGTATTTTGACTCATTTTATGAAGTTCAACAACTTTCAAGTTTTGATCATTTTGATTTGATACTCAGAAATCACGTTTTTCGAGGAAAATGGGCAAAATGACATTTTCACTAAATCTGTCCATGAATTTCGAAAATTTCAGAAATTGGGGAAAATATACTTTTTGGAAAGTAGATATTTCGCCGATTGTTTTTGTCTTCTTCGTCGTTTTCGTTCGGGGCCCGCAAATGTGAGTTTCAGCCTTGTGAAGATTGGGGCCCACAAAACCCATCTTATAAGAAGGGAACCCCTCTTCTTCTCCTCCATTTCGTTTCCAGCAAGAGTGGGAAGGGTTTTTCCCTCTCTCTCCTCCAGCAACTCTCTCTCTCTTCTGAAACTCTTATTTGGTGGAGTTTTCATGGAGGATTGATCTCCCAAAGTTCTTCTCCTCCCTCTTTGCTTCCCAAAAGACCCCTATTTTCAAGGATTTTGAGCTAAGGAAAATCCCTCATCCAAGCTTCTCTTCTTCGTTTGGGCTTTTCAAGGTTTGCAATAGCTTTCCAAACTCTAGATCTTTGTTTTCCTCCTTATTTAGAGTGTTTTCATCATTTATGCAATGGGTTTTCATGGAGATTTGAAAATGATTGGTTTCTAGGGCTTCTTCTTTAGCCATTTTGGGGGTTTTGTAATTTTGGAGCTTAGGGCTTCAAGAGCACCATCTTGGAGTGTTTTGCACCTTCTCTTGACCAAGGCAAGTGAATACTCCACTTAATATGATGATTTCATGTTTAAGTTTCATTTCATGTTTTCTTCCTATGTTATTATCTCTTCATGACTCGTAGATTTGTTTTGGACAAATGGAGAAATGTTATGCTTAATTTCCTCTTATGTCATTGCTTTACAATGTGTTGAAAGTTGGTTCTCACTTTGATCATTTTGAAACTTAGTTTTATGTTAAGTGTTTGGGTTCAAAAGAAAAAGGGGAAAAACTTTGATTTCAAAGTTGGTATTGGATCAATTGGAATGATTATGGTTGGAGATTTGATGAGTTGATGGAGTTTAATATATCCCATTGAGGACCTACTCATTGGAGAATTGTTGTAGAAAAGGAGGGAAGAAAGAAAATCAGGAAAAAAATGAAGAAGAGTGCAATTCTGCACTCATCCGGACCCAGCCAGAACTGGGTCCGCTCGAGCGACCCAGTGGGCCGCTCGAGCGGCCCAGGTTCTGGGAGGGGTCCGCTCGAGCGGACCCTGGGTCGCTCGAGCGGACCCAGCCCAGTTCTGGGCCCTTTTTCAGGGCCTGGTTTGAGGAACTTTTGGGCCCTTTTCAGGGCCTGGTTTGAGGGACTTTTGGGATAACTTTTGGGCCTGATGCAAGACAATTTTTGGGCATTTCAAGACCTGATGCTGGGTCATTTAGGGCCTGATAGTGGGCTGCTATAAAACTTGTTGGTGGGCCTGTTTCATAGTTAGTTTGGGTTTGTTTTAATACTTGATTCTTGGACCATTAAAGGTTCAGTTTTGGGGCTGTTTTAAAGTATGTTTGTGGGCCATTCAAGTTTGGTTTTGGGGCTGTTTTAAAACCTGTTGGTGGGCCTGTTTCATGGTCAGTTTTGGGTTGCTTTATAACTCATTTTGTGGGCCATTAAAGGTTTAGTTTGGGCTTGTTTTAAAACTTGTTCCTTGGACCATTCAAGGATTAGTTTTTGGACCGTTTAAAAACTTGTTTTGTGGGCTTGGTTAAGGTTGGTTTTTGGATTGTTATTAAGGATTATTTTGGACTCGGATTAAGGCCAGCTATGGGCCTGTTTTAAAGAGATTTTGGACTACTTGTATTACTTGGAAATTTGTGAAATGGGAATGATGTGAGAATGAGTGTATGTGAAATTACCCGGGAACCGTTCGAGTCTTAATGCGCACTTTATCATTTAAATATTATGGATTTTCATTGGCATCAAACGCACTTTTTATTAATTAATGTTTAAAGGTTAAATGTGCATTGAGATGGTTCCTTGGCAAGGCATTAAGTCATTCTCCACTATCCGTTCCATTTCAAGTCAGAAAAATGTGTTGGTATTTTTATTTGCAATCTTTAGTAAACTAATTTGAGTATCATCGGTGATTTGCTATAAAATCATGTGTTTTCCCATGTTCAAAAGGGTTGATCGTATGATTTTATACAAATCACTTTGATGTGTATTTGAACGGTTTTTCATGGATATTCGTATGTTTTCTCCGATTCGATTTGAAAAGAGATTGGAGTATGTTTGTCACATTCGGGATTTCTTCGATGAGACTATTGTTTTGATAAGACTAGTATTTGAAAATAAAAACCTCGAGGCAAGACGGGGCCAGAGCTTTGTAGTGCGAGCCCATGAGCCAAAGAGGCTATGATTTCGAAAATAAAACCTCGAGGCAAGACGGGGCCAGAGCTATGTGGTGTGAGCCCCTGAGCCAAAGGGATTAGTATTATGGTTTGATTCGTATCGGTTCGAGTTTTGAAAACTAAAGGCACCACTAGGCTTAGGTCACCTTGTCGGGCTGATCACCCGGCTTGGGATCTTTAATTTGTCCGCCAGCTGCAGCTTGGATTCTGTCTGTACCGACCATGGCAACGGTTTTATCTGCCGGTCACATTTGTATGGCTACGGTTCTGATTTTTGATCTGCCGGTCCCATTTGTATGGCTACGGTTCTGATCCTATTTCTAGTACCACGTTCAGTGGCTACGTTCTGTCTGCTCTTATTACTTCGGTAATAGGAGGATTTAGCTATTTGTGGTCGCCAAGGTTTTATCTGCATATTACTTTATTTTATGATTCTTGTGGGTTATACTTTTTATGCTTTGATTTGTTTAATGTTTACGATATCGATCTGTATCGTATTGTCTCTACTGTTCAGTTTTAAATGTATTTCCAGTTATTAAATGTTTTGCTTAGGCGGTTATCTTTTCGAGATATTTATATTTTAGAGACTGTTCGCTTATTTGTCTTGATATTTCTGTTCGGACTTTCGATTGTTTTGGCATGTTTTATTGTCATTATTGTTTAGACTATTTATTCGGTTTTACGATGATTTCATCAGGTTTTATATGTTCTTTTGTTTCATATTATTTGTTATTTGCTTGCCAGACCGTCGTGTCTGACCCTTATTTGTTTGGTGCCAGATTCCGCTCTTTTTATTTTTAGGTGTTTGATCAGAGGAGGCGGTGGGACCGCTGGTCTGACGTGAGAGGCTGCCCATTGATATCATCTAGATGTCAAGTTTGGCACCAGAGTTCGTATCTAACACTTGGGGTAGTATGACACTAGTTGGATATTTTTTTGTATGGCTTTGTAGCCTTTTTCTTTTGGTTTGTAATTAAGACATTTGTTAATTGTAATTTGAACATGTGGGAATTAATTAGTCTTGTTACTACCAGCTCAGTGTGTTCTGATATATGATTTATGCCAGTCTGCTTATATGATGGCTTTATGGAATTGGTTGCGTGCGACACGGAACCCGATGGCCACGGATTCTGGGTCGTAACACCATGTGTAGCTTCCGCGAAAATATACTCTGATCGTGATGGAAATTGTTTATCCTCATTCACGCGGATCTTGGGAAAGATAACAAAAAGTTTCAAATTATCCCAAAATTTCGCACTCCGGGATCGGTTCACTGCAGGGCCCGGTTTCGGGGTGTGACAGACACCAAGCAGACTCATCAAAGAGAAACGATGGCCCAATCCCCGATCCAAACACGGGCTCAACATTTCTGCGGGCGCTAGTGCCCGAGAGGAAATAGATCAAAGTTTCTCAATTTTGACTCAAAAATGAGAAATCTGATTTTTTTTTCTTTTTTAAGATCCCTTGCAGACTCATCGAAGAAAAACGAATGCCCTATCCCCGATCGAAACACGGGCGCAACATTTCTATGAGCGCCATGAAAGAAACTGCGATTCAGATCTGAATAAGCGGAAGAGATTCATGGCAAATTTGTAACATGACAGA